>NW_021033056.1:24571-210113 GCF_004153795.1 Camellia sinensis | reverse complement strand
TCCATAAGTTTCACAACTCACATTGGCCACCTGAAGGTTGTTGAGGTGGTTTCCTGGCCCGTCTCGATTGGCTTTGCACGATTGGCCCCCGAAAGCCCATGATTTGAATGCTTAAGTCAAAAAGTGTTTATTTTGGAACTTAGTTTCCAAACCGGGGGAGACCCGTGCTAGTTTCCGTAGTCTTCAAACTCACATTGGTCCGTTCTCGAGCCGTGTTGAGGTTTTTTCCTGGTCCGTCATGTGGCTTTTTGCCGATTTGTGCCCACACGAAGGCTATTTCTCAAGCTTAAGTGTGGAAAAGTGCATGTTTGGACTTAGTTTTCAAACCGGGAGTTTCCGTGTGCGTTGTTCCATAAGTTCTCACAACTCACACTGGTTCGTCCCGACGTGTTTGAGGGTTCCCAGGCCGTCTCGTGGCTGTTGCACGATTGGCCCCCGAAGCCCTATTTTTAATCCTAAGTATGCGAAAGGTGGCATTTTTGGACTTAGTTTTCAACCAGAAGTCCTGTGCTAGTTCCGTAAGTTTCCACAACTCACATTGGTCCGCCCCAAGGGGTTTGAGGTGTTTCGTCGGGCTGTCTTGTGGCTGTGCACGATTTTGGCCCCGAAGGCCTATTTTCAAGCTTAAGCGTGGAAAAGTGCATTTTTGGACTTAGTTTTCTAACCGGGAGTCCGTGCTAGTTCCATAAGTTTCCACAACTCACATTTGGTCCGTCCCAAGGTGTTTTGTTGTGTGTCCCGGGTGTATCGTGGCTGTGTGCACGAATTTTGGCCCCCGAAAGCCTAATTCTCAAGCCTTAAGTGTGAAAAAGTGCATTTTGGACTTAGTTTTCAAACCGGGTAGTCCCGTTGTAGTTCTGTAACTTTTCACAACTTGTATTGGTCCTTCCTGAGGTGTTTGAGGTGTTTCCTGGGCCGGTCTCGTGGCTGTGGCACGATTTTGGCCCCCGAAAGCCTATTTTTGAAGCTTAAGTGTGAAAAAGTGCATTTTTGGACTTAGTTTTCAAACGGGAGTCCCGTGCAAGTTCCAAAAATTTACACAAGTCACATTGTCCATCTCGAGGTGTTTGAGGTATTTCCCGGGCCGCCTTGTGGCTGTTGCACGATTTTGCCACCAAAGGCCTATTCTCAAGCTTAAGTGTGGAAAAGTGCATTTTTGGACTTAGTTTTCAAACCGGGAGTCCAGTGCGAGTTCCGTAAATTTACACAACTCACATTGGTCCGTCTGAGGTGTTTGAGGTGTTTCCCAGGTCGTTCTCGTGGCTGTTGCCACGATTTTAGCCCCCGAAGGCCTATTTCAAGCTTTAGGTGGAAAAGTGCATTTTTGGACTGAGCTTTTCAAACCAGGAGTCGCGGCTAGATTCCATAAATTTACCACAACTCACATTGGTCCGTCCCGAAGTGTTTGAGGTGGTCCAGGCCGTTCTCCCACTGTTCCAGATTTTGGCCCCCGAAAGCCTATTTTTGAAGCTTAAGTGTGAAAAAGTGCATTTTTAGACTTAGTTTTCAAACCGGGAGTCCTGTGCTATTTCCGTAAATTTACACAACTCACATTGGTCCATCTAGAGGTGTTTGAGGTGTTCCCGAGCGATCTCGTGGCTGTGCACGATTTGGCCCCCGAAGCCCTATTCTCAAGCTTAAGTGTTGGAAAAGTGCATTTTTGGACTTAGTTTTCAAAACCGTAGTCCGTTCTAGTTCCGTAAATTTACACAACTCTCATTGGCCCGTCCTGAGGTGTGTTTGAGTGTTTCCGGGCCGTCTCGGGCTGTTGCACGATTTTGGCCGCCGAAAGCCTATTTTTGAAGCTTAAGTATGTGAAAAAGTGTATTTGTTGGACTTAGTTTTCAAATTGGGAGTCCCGTGCTAGTTCCGTAAATTTACACAACTCACATTGGTCCACCTCGAGGTGTTTGAGTATTTTCCAAGGCCGTCTTGTGGTTGTTGCACGATTTTGGCCCCGAAAGACTATTTTTAAGCTTAAGTGTGAAAAAGTTACATTTTTTTGACTTAGTTTTCAAAACCGGAGTCCCGTGCTAGTTTCAAAAATTTCCACAACTCACATGGTCCATCTCCAGGTGTTTGAGGTGTTTCCCGGGTCGTCTCGTGGCTGTTGCACGGTTTTGGCCCCCAAAGGCCTATGCTCAAGCTTAAGTGTGGAAAAGTGCATTTTTGGGCTTAGTTTTCAAACCTGGAGTCCCGTGCTAGTTCCGTAAGTTTTCACAAACTCACAATGGTCCATCCCGAGTGTTTGAGGTTGTTTCCCGGAGCCGTCTCGTGGCTGTTGCCCGATTTTCGCCCCCGAAGGGCCTATTTTCAGGCCTAACTGTGGAAAAACTGCATTTTTGGACTTAGTTTTAAAACCGGGATCCTGCTGTAGTTCCATAAGTTTCACAACTTCACAATTGGTGCATCCTGAGAGTTTGAGGTGTTTCCTGGCCCGTCTCGTGGCTGTTGCACGATTTTGGCCCCCGAAAGCGTATTTTGAAGCTTAAGTGTGAAAAAGTGTATTTTTGGACTTAGTTTTCAAACGGGAGTCCCGTGCTAGTTTCTGTAAGTTTCATAACTCACATTGGTCCGTCTCGAGTGTGTTTGAGGTTTTTCCTGGTCCGTCTTGTGGCTGTTGCATGATTTTGGCCCCCGAAGGCCTTATTCTCAACTTAAGTGTGGAAAAGTGAAATTTTGGACTTAGTTTTCAAACCGGGAGTTCGGGTGCTAGTTCCATAAGTTTCCACAACTCACATTCGTCCGTCCCGAGGTGTTTGAGGCGTTTCCAAGCCGTCTCATGCTGTTGCACGATTGGCCCCCGAAGCCCTATTTTCAATCCTAAGTATGGAAAAGTGCATTTTTGACTTAGTTTTCAAACCGGAAGTCATGTGCTAGTTCCGTAAGTTTCCACAACTCACATTGGTTCGCCTCAAGGTTTGAGGTGTTTCCCGGGCTGTCTCGTGGCTGTTGCACGATTTTGGCCCCCGAAGGCCTATTTTCAAGCTTAAGCGTGGAAAAAGTTGCATTTTGGACTTTAGTTTTCAAACCGGGAGTCCCGTGCTAGTTCCGTAGGTTTTCATAACTCAACATATGGTCCGTCTCGGAGGTTGATTGAGGTTTTTTACTGGTCCGATCTTGTGGCTGTGCACGATTTTGGCCCCCGAAGGCCTATTCTCAAGCTTAAGTGTGGAAAAGTGCAATTTTGGACATAGTTTTCAAACCGGGAGTTCGGTGCTAGTTCCATAAGTTTCCACAACTCACATTCGTCCGTCCCGAGGTGTTTGAGGCGTTTCCCAGGCCGTCTCGTGGCTGTTGCACGATTGGCCCCCGAAGCCCTATTTTCAATCCTAAGTATGGAAAAGTGCATTTTTGGACTTAGTTTTCAAACCGGAAGTCATGTGCTAGTTCCGTAAGTTTCCACAACTCACATTGGTCAGCCTCGAGGGGTTTGAGGTGTTTCCTGGGCTGTCTCGTGGCTGTTGCACGATTTTGGCCCCCGAAGGCCTATTTTCTAGCTTAAGCGTGGAAAAGTGCATTTTTGGACTTAGTTTTCTAACCGGGAGTCCTGTGCTACTTCCGTAAGTTTCCACAACTCACATTGGTCCGTCCCAAGGTGTTTGACGTGTTTCCCGGGCTGTATCGTGGTTGTTGCATGATTTTTGCCCCCGAAAGCCTATTCTCAAGCTTAAGTGTGGAAAAGTGCATTTTTGGACTTAGTTTTCAAATCGGGAGTCCTGTTGTAGTTCTATAACTTTTCACAACTCGTATTGGTCCTTCCTGAGGTGTTTGAGGTGTTTCCTGGGCCGTCTCGTGGCTGTAGCACGATTTTGGGCCCCGAAAGCCTATTTTTGAACCTTATGTGTGAAAAAGTGCATTTTTGGACTTAGTTTTCAAACCGGGAGTCCCGTGCTAGTTCCGTAAATTTACACAAGTCACATTGGTCCATCTCGAGGTGTTTGATGTGTTTCCCAGGCTGTCTCGTAGTTGCTACACGATTTTGGCCCCCAAAAGCTTATTCTCAAGCTTAAGTGTGGAAAAGTGCATTTTTGGACTTAGTTTTCAAACCGGGAGTCTCGTGCTAGTTCTGGAAGTTTCCACAACACACATTGGTCCATCCCGAGGTGTTTAAGGTGTTTCCCGGTCCGTCTCGTGGCTGTTGCCCAATTTTCGCCCCCGAAGGTATATTTTCAGGCCTGACTGTAGAAAAGTGCATTTTTTGACATAGTTTTCAAACTGGGAGTCCTGTTGTAGTTCCGTAAGTTTTCACAACTCACATTGGTCCATCCTGAGGTGTTTGAGGTGTTTCCTGGGCCGTCTCGTGGCTGTTGCACGATTTTGGCCCCCCAAAAGCCTATTTTTGAAGCTTAATTGTGAAAAAGTGTATTTTTGGACTTAGTTTTCAAACCGGGAGTCCCGTGCTAGTTCTGTAAATTTACACAACTCACATTGGTCCATCTCGAGGTGTTTGATATTTTTCCCGGGTCGTCTCGTGGCTGTTGCACGATTCTGGCCCCCGAAGGCCTATTCTCAAGCTTAAGTGTGGAAAAGTGCATTTTTGGACTTAGTTTTCAAACCGGGAGTCTCGTACGAGTTCTGTAAATTTACACAACTCACATTGGTCCGTCCTGAAGTGTTTGACGTGTTTCCGAGGTCGTCTCGTGGCTGTTGCACGATTTTGGCCCCCAAAGGCCTATTTTCAAGCTTTAGTGTGGAAAAGTGCATTTTTGGACTTAGCTTTCAAACCTGGAGTCCCGTGCTAGTTCCATAAATTTCCACAACTCACGTTGGTCCGTCCCGAAGTGTTTGAGGTGTTTCCCGGGCCGTCTCCTCACTGTTCTCGGATTTTGGCCCCCGAAAGCCTATTTTTGAAGCCTAAGTGTGAAAAAGTGCATTTTTAGACTTAGTTTTCAAACCGGGAGTCCTGTGCTATTTCCGTAAATTTACACAACTCGCATTGGTCCATCTAGAGGTGTTTGAGGTGTTTCCCGAGCCATCTCGTGGCTGTTGCACGATTTTGGCCCCCGAAGCCCTATTCTCAAGCTTAAGTGTGGAAAAGTGCATTTTTGGACTTAGTTTTCAAACCGGGAGTGCCGTGCGAGTTCCGTAAATTTACACAACTCACATTGGTCCGTCCTGAGGTGTTTGAGGTGTTTCCCAGGTCATCTCGTGGCTGTTGCACTATTTTGGCCCCCGAAGGCCTATTTTCAAGCTTTAGTGTGGAAAAGTGCATTTTTGGACTGAGCTTTCAAACTACGAGTCCCGTGCTAGTTCCATGAATTTCCACAACTCACATTGGTCCGTCCCGAAGTGTTTGAGGTGTTTCCCGGGCCGTCTCCTCACTGTTCCAGGATTTTGGCCCCCGAAAGCCTATTTTTGAAGCTTAAGTGTGAAAAAGTGCATTTTTAGACTTAGTTTTCAAACCGGGAGTCTCGTGCTATTTCCGTAAATTTACACAAATCACATTGGTCCATCTAGAGGTGTTTGAGGTGTTTCCCGAGCCATATCGTGGCTGTTGCATGATATTGGCCCCCGAAGCCCTATTCTCAAGCTTAAGTGTGGAAAAGTGCATTTTTGGACTTAGTTTTCAAACCAGAAGTCCCGTTCTAGTTCCGTAAATTTACACAACTCTCATTGGTCCGTCCTGAGGTGTTTCCAGGGCCGTCTCGGGGCTGTCTCACGATTTTGGCCCCCGAAAGCCTATTTTTGAAGCTTAAGTGTGAAAAAGTGCATTTTTGGACTTAGTTTTCAAATTGGGAGTCCCGTGCTAGTTCCGTAAATTTACACAACTCACATTTGTCCATCTCGAGGGGTTTGAGGTATTTCCCAGGCCGTCTCATGGTTGTTGCACGATTTTGGCCCCCGAAGGACTATCTTCAAGCTTAAGTGTGAAAAAGTACATTTTTTGACTTAGTTTTCAAACCGGGAGTCCCGTGCTAGTTTTAAAATTTTCCACAACTCACATTGGTCCATCTCCAGGTGTTTGAGGTGTTTCCCGGGTCGTCTCGTGGTTGTTGCACGGTTTTGGCCCCCAAAGGCCTATTCTCAAGCTTAAGTGTGGAAAAGTGCATTTTTGGACTTCGTTTTCAAACCGGGAGTCCCGTGCTAGTTCCGTAAGTTTCCACAACTCACATTGGTGCATCCCGAGGTGTTTGAGGTGTTTCCCGGGCCGTCTCGTGCCTGTTGCCCGATTTTTGCCCCCGAAGGCCTATTTTCAGGCCTAACTGTGGAAAACTGCATTTTTGGACTTAGTTTTAAAACCGGGAGTCCCGCTGTAGTTCCATAAGTTTTCACAACTCACATTGGTCCATCCTGAGGTGTTTGAGGCGTTTCCTGGCCCGTCTCGTGGCTGTTGCATGATTTTGGCCCCGAAAGCCTATTTTGGAAGCTTAAGTTTGAAAAAGTGTATTTTTGGACTTAGTTTTCAAACCGGGAGTCCCGTGCTAGTTCTTTAAGTTTTCATAACTCACATTGGTCCGTCTCGTGGTGTTTGAGGTTTTTCCTGGGCCGCCTTGTGGCTGTTGCACGATTTTGGCCCCCGAAGGCCTATTCTCAAGCTTAAGTGTGGAAAAGTGCAATTTTGGACTTAGTTTTCAAACCGGGAGTTCGGTGCTAGTTCCATAAGTTTCCACAACTTACATTGGTCCGTCCCGAGGTGTTTGAGGTGTTTCCCAGGCCGTCTCGTGGCTGTTGCACAATTGGCCCCCGAAGCCCTATTTTCTATCCTAAGTATGGAAAAGTGCATTTTTGGACTTAGTTTTCAAACCGGACGTCATGTGCTAGTTCTGTAAGTCTCCACAACTCACATTGGTCCGCCCCGAGGGGTTTGAGGTGTTTCCCGGGCTGTCTCGTGGCTGTTGCACGATTTCGGCCCCCGAAGGCCTATTTTCAAGCTTAAGCGAGGAAAAGTACATTTTTGGACTTAGTTTTCTAACCGGGAGTCCTGAGCTACTTCCGTACGTTTCCACAACTCACATTGGTCCGTCCCAAGGTGTTTGAGGTGTTTCCCGGGCTGTATCGTGGCTGTTGCACGATTTTGGCCCCCAAAAGCCTATTCTCAAGCTTAAGCGTGGAAAAGTGCATTTTTGGACTTAGTTTTCAAACCGGGAGTCCCGTGTTAGTTCCGTAAATTTCCACAACTCACATTGGTCCATCTCGAGGTGTTTGAGGTGTTTCCTGGGCCGTCTCGTGGCTGTTGCACGATTTTTGCCCCCGAAGGCCTATTCTCAAGCTTAAGTGTAGAACTGTGCATTTTTTGACTTAGTTTTCAAACTGGAAGTCCCGTGCTAGTTTCGTAAATTTACACAACACACATTGGTCCATCCTGAAGTGTTTGAGGTGTTTCCCGGGCCGTAAATTTACACAACTCACATTGGTCCATCTCAAGGTGTTTAAGGTATTTCCCAGGCCGTCTCGTGGTTGTTGCACGATTGTGGCCCCCGAAGGACTATTTTGAAGCTTAAGTGTGAAAAAGTACATTCTTTGACTTAGTTTTCAAACTGGGAGTCCCGTGCTAGTTTCACAAATTTCCACAACTCACATTGGTCCATCTCGAGGTGGTCGAGGTGTTTCCCGGGTCGTCTCGTGGCTGTTGCACGGTTTTGGCCCCCAAAGGCCTATTCTCAAGCTTAAGTGTGGAAAAGTGCATTTTTGGACTTAGTTTTCAAACCAGGAGTCCCGTGCTAGTTCCGTAAGTTTTCACAACTCACATTGGTCCATCCCGAGGTGTTTCCCGGGCCGTCTCGTGGCTGTTGCCCGATTTTTGGCCTCGAAGGCCTATTTTCAAGCCTTACTGTGGAAAACTGCATTTTCGGACTTTGTTTTAAAACTGGGAGTCCCGCTGTAGTTCCATAAGTTTTCATAACTCACATTGGTCCATCCTGAGGTGTTTGACGTGTTTCCTGGCCCGTCTCGTGTCTGTTGCACGATTTTTGCCCCCGAAAGCCTATTTCTGAAGCTTAAGTGTGAAAAAGTGTATTTTGGGACTTAGTTTTCAAACCGGGAATCCCGTGCTAGTTCCGTAAGATTTCACAACACACATTGGTCCGTCTCGAGGTGATTGAGGTTTTTCCTAGTCCGTCTTGTGGCTGTTGCACGATTTTGGCCCCCGAAGGCCTATTCTCAAGCTTAAGTGTGGAAAAGTGTATTTTTGGACTTAGTTTTCAAACCGGGAGTTCCGTGCTAGTTCCATAAGTTTCCACAACTCACATTAGTCCGTCCCGATGTGTTTGAGGTGTTTCCCATGCCGTCTCGTGGGTGTTGCACGATTGGCCCCCGAAGCCCTATTTTCAATCCTAAGTATGGAAAAGTGCATTTTTAGACTTAGTTTTCAAACCAGAAGTCCTGTGCTAGTTCCATAAGTTTCCACAACTCACATTGGTCCGCCTCGAGGGGTTTGAGGTGTTTCCCGAGCTGTATCGTGGCTGTTGCACGATTTTGGCCCCCAAAGGCCTATTTTCATGCTTATGCATGGAAAAGCGCATTTTTGGACTTAGTTTTCTAACTGGGAGTCCTGTGCTAGTTCCGTAAGTTTCCACAACTCACATTGTTGAGGTGTTTCCTGGGCTGTATCGTGGCTGTTGCACGATTTTGGCCCCCGAAAGCCTATTCTCAAGCTTAAGTGTGGAAAAGTGCATTTTTGGAATTAGTTTTCAAACTGGGAGTCCCGTTGTAGTTCTGTAACTTTTCACAACTCGTATTGGTCCTTCCTGAGGTGTTTGAGGTATTTCATGGGCCGTCTCATGGCTGTAGCACGATTTTGGCCCCCGAAAGCCTATTTTTGAAGCTTAAGTGTGAAAAAGTGCATTTTTGGACTTAGTTTTCAAACCGGGAGTCCCGTGAAGTGTGAAAAAGTGCATTTTTGGACTTAGTTTTCAAACCGGGAGTCCCGTGCTAGTTCCGTAAATTTACACAACTCACATTGGCCCATCCCGAGGTGTTTGAGGTATTTCCTAGGCCGTCTCGTGGTTGTTGCACGATTTTAGCCCCCGAAGGACTATTTTCAAGCTTAAGTGTGAAAGAGTACATTTTTTGACTTAGTTTTCAAACCGGGAGTCCTGTGCTAGTTTCACAAATTTGCACAACTCACATTGGTCCATTTCGAGGTGTTTGAGGTGTTTCCCTGGTCGTCTCGTGGCTGTTGCACGGTTTTGGCCCCCAAAGGCCTATTCTCAAGCTTAAGTGTGGAAAAGTACATTTTTGGACTTAGTTTTCAAACCGGGAGTCCTGTGCTAGTTCCGTAAGTTTCCACAACTCACATTGGTCCATCCCGAGGTGTTTGAGGTGTTTCCCAGGTCATCTCATGGTTGTTGCCCGATTTTCGCCCCCGAAGGCCTATTTTCAGGCCTAACTGTGGAAAACTGCATTTTTGGACTTAGTTTTAAAACCGGGAGTCCCGCTGTAGTTCCATAAGTTTTCGCAACTCACATTGGTCCATCTTGAGATGTTTGAGGTGTTTCCTGGCCCGTCTCGTGGCTGTTGCACGATTTTTGCCCCCGAAAGCCTATTTTTGAAGCTTAAGTGTGAAAAACTGTATTTTTGGACTTAGTTTTCAAATCAGGAGTCCCGTCCTGGTTCTGTAAGTTTTCACAACTCACATTGATCCGTCTCAAGGTGTTTGAGGTTTTTCCTGGTCCGTCTTGTGGCTGTTGCACGATTTTGGCCCCCGAAGGCCTATTCTCAACCTTAAGTGTGGAAAAGTGCAATTTTGGACTTAGTTTTCACACCGGGAGTTCCGTGCTAGTTCCATAAGTTTCCACAACTCACATTGGTCCGTCCCGAGGTGTTTGAGGTGTTTCCCAGGCCGTCTCGTGGCTGTTGCATGATTGGCCCCCGAAGCCCTATTTTCAATCCTCAATATGGAAAAGTGCATTTTTGGACTTAGTTTTCAAACTGGGGGTCCCGTGCTAGTTCCGTAAATTTACACAAGTCACATTGGTCCATCTCGAGGTGTTTGAGGTGTTTCCTGGGCCGTCTTGTGGCTGTTGCGTGATTTTGGCCCCCAAAGGCCTATTCTCAAGCTTAAGTGTGGAAAAGTGTATTTTTGGACTTAGTTTTCAAACCGGGAGTCCCGTTCTAGTTCCGTAAGTTTCCACAACTCACATTGGTCCATCCCGAGGTGTTTGAGGTGTTTCCCAGGCCGTCTCGTGGCTGTTGCCCGATTTTCGCTCCCGAAGGCCTTTTTTTAGGCCTAATTGTGGAAAAGTGCATTTTTGGACATAGTTTTCAAACCGGGAGTCCCGCTGTAGTTCCGTAAGTTTTCACAACTCACATTGGTCCATCCTGAGGTGTTTGAGGTGTTTCCTGGGCCGTCTCGTGCCTGTAGCACGATTTTGGCCCCCAAAAGCCTATTTTTGAAGCTTAATTGTGAAAAAGTGTATTTTCAGACTTAGTTTTCAAACCGGGAGTCCCATGCTAGTTCTGTAAATTTACACAACTCATATTGGTCCATCTCGATGTGTTTGAGGTTTTTCCTGGGCCGTCTCGTGGCTGTTGCACGATTTTGGCCCCCGAGGGCCTGTTCTCATGCTTAAGTGAGGAAAAGTGCATTTTTGGACATAGTTTTCAAACCGGGAGTCCCGTGCGAGTTCTGTAAATTTACACAACTCACATTGATCCGTCCTGAGGTATTTGAGGTGCTTCCCAGGTCGTCTCGTGGCTGTTGCACGATTTTGGACCCCGAAGGCCTATTTTCAAGCTTAAGTGTGGAAAAGTGCATTTTTTGACTTAGCTTTCAAACCAGGAGTCCTATGCTAGTTCCGTAAGTTTCCACAACTCACATTGGTCCGTCCCGAAGTGTTTGAGGTGTTTCCTGGGCCGTCTCCTCGCTGTTCCACGATTTTGGCCCCCGAAGGCCTATTTTCAAGCCTAAGCATGGAAAAGTGCATTTTTGGACTTAGTTTTCAAACCGAGAGTTTCGTGCTTGTTCCGTAAATTTACACAACTCACATCGGTCCGTCCCGAGGTGTTTGAGGTGTTTCCCAGGCTGTCTCGTGGCTGTTGCATGATTTTGGCCCTCGAAGCCCTATTTTCAATCCTAAGTATGGAAAAGTGCATTTTTGGACTTACTTTTCAAACCGAGAGTCCCGTTGTAGATCCATAAGTTTCCACAACTCACATTGGTCCGTCCTGAGGTGTTTGAGGTGTTTCCCGGGCTGTCTCGTGGCTGTTGCACGATTTTGGCCCCCGAAGGCCTATTTTCTAACCGGGAGTCCTGTGCTAGTTCCGTAAGTTCCCAACACTCACATTGGTCCGTCCCAAGGTGTTTGAGGTGTTTCCCGGGCTGTATCGTGGCTGTTGCACGATTTTGGCCCCCGAAAGCCTATTCTCATGCTTAAGTGTGGAGAAGTGCATTTTTAGACTTAGTTTTCAAACCGGTAGTCCCCTGCTAGTTCCGTAAATTTCCACAACTCACATTGGTCCATCTCGAGGTGATTGAGGTGTTTCTTGGGCCGTCTCGTGGCTGTTGCACGATTTTTGCCCCCGAAGGCCTATTCTCAAGCTTAAGTGTGGAACAGTGCATTTTTGGACTTAGTTTTCAAACCGGGAGTCCCGTGCTAGTTTCGTAAATTTACAAAACTCACATTGGTCCGCCTTGAGGTGTTTGAGGAGTTTCCCAGGTCGTCTCACGGCTGTTGCACGATTTTTGCCCCCGAAGACCTATTTTCATTCTTAAGTGTGGAAAAGTGCATTTTTGGACTTAGCTTTCAAACCAGGAGTCCCTTGTTAGTTCCATAAATTTCCACAACTCACATTGGTCCATCTCGAGGTGTTTGAGGTGTTTCCCGGGCCGTCTCGTGGCTGTTGCACGATTTTGGCCCCCGAAGGCCTATTCTCAAGCTTAAGGGTGGAACAGTGCATTTTTGGACTTAGTTTTCAAACCCGGAGTCCCGTGCTAGTTCCGTAAATTTACACAACTCACATTGGTCCGTCCTGAGGTGTTTGAGGTGTTTCCCAGGTCGTCTCGTGGCTGTTGCACGATTTTGGCCACCGAAGGCCTATTTTCAAGCTTTAGTGTGGAAAAGTGCATTTTTGGACTTAGCTTTCAAACTAGGAGTCCCGTGTTAGTTCCATAAATTACCATAACTCACATTGGTCCATCCCGAAGTGTTTGAGGTTTTTCCCGGGACGTCTCCTCGCTGTTCCACGATTTTGGCCCCCGAAGGCCTATTTTCAAGCTTAAGCGTGGAAAAGTGCATTTTTGGACTTAGTTTTCAAACCGGGAGTTCTGTGCTAGTTCCGTAAATTTACACAACTCACATTGGTCCATCTCGAGGTGTTTGAGGTGTTTCCCAGGCCGTCTCATGGCTGTTGGACGATTTTCGCCCCCGAAGGCCTATTCTCAAGCTTAAGTGTGAAAAAATGCATTTTTTGACAAAGTTTTCAAACCGGGAGTCCCGTGCTAGTTCCGTAAATTTACACAACTCCCATTGGTCCGTCCTGAGGTGTTTGAGGTGTTTCCCCGGTCGTCTCGTGGCTGTTGCACAATTTTGGCCCCCGACGACCTATTTTCGAGCTTAAGTGTGGAAAAGTGCATTTTTGGACTTAGCTTTCAAACTGGTTGTCCCGTGCTAGTTCCGTAAGTTTCCACAACTCACATTGGTCCATCCCGAAGTGTTTAAGGTGTTTTCCAGGCCGTCTCGTCGCTGTTGCACGATTTGGGCCTCCAAAAGCCTATTTTTGAAGCTTAAGTGTGAAAAAGTTCATTTTTGTACTTAGTTTTCAAACCGGGATTCCCGTGCTAGTTCCGTAAGTTTCTACAACTCACATTGGTCCGTCCCGAGGTGTTTGAGGTGTTTCCCAGGCCGTCTCGTGGCTGTTGCATGATTTTCGCACCCGAAGCCCTATTTTCAATCCTAAGTATGGAAAAGTGCATTTTTGGACTTACTTTTCAAACCGGGAGTCCCGTTGTAGATCCGTAAGCTTCCACAACTCACATTGGTCCGTCCCGAGGTGTTTGGGGTGTTTCCCGGGCTGTCTCGTGGTTGTTGCACGATTTTGGCCCGCGAAGGCCTATTTTCAAGCTTAAGCGTGGAAAAGTGCATTTTTGGACTTAGTTTTCTAACCGGGAGTCCTGTGCTAGTTCCGTAGGTATCCACAACTCACATTGGCACGTCCCAAGCTGTTTGAGGTGTTTCCCGGGCTGTATCGTGGCTGTTGCACGATTTTGGCCCCCGATAGCCTATTCTCAAGCATAAGTGTGGAAAAGTGCATTTTTGGACTTAGTTTTCAAACCGGGAGTCCCGTGCTAGTTCCGTAAATTTCCACAACTCACATTGGCCCATCTCGAGGTGTTTGAGGTGTTTCCTGGGCCGTCTCGTGGCTGTTGCACGATTTTTGCCCCCGAAGGCCTATTCTCAAGCTTAAGTGTGGAACAGTGCGCTTTTGGACTTAGTTTTCAAACCGGGAGTCCCGTGCTAGTTTCGTAAATTTACACAACTCACATTGGTCCGTCCTGAGGTGTTTGAGGAGTTTTCCAGGTCGTCTTATGGTTGTTGCACGATTTTTGCCCCCGAAGGCCTATCTTCAAGCTTAAGTGTGGAAAAGTGCATTTTTGGACTTAGTTTTCAAACCAGGAGTCCCGTGTTAGTTCCATAAATTACCACAACTCACATTGGTCCGTCTCGAAGTCTTTAAGGTGTTTCCCGGGCCGTCTCCTCGCTGTTCCAGGATTTTGGCCCCCGAAAGCCTATTTTTGAAGCATAAGTGTGAAAAAGTACATTTTTCGACTTAGTTTTCAAGCCGGGAGCCCTGTGCTATTTTCATAAATTTACACAACTCACATTGGTCCATCTAGAGGTGTTTGAGGTCTTTCTCGAGCCATCTCGTGGCTGTTGCACGATTTTTGCCCCCGAAGCCCTATTCTCAAGCTTAAGTGTGGAAAAGTGCATTTTTGGACTTAGTTTTCAAACCGGGAGTCCCGTTCTAGTTCCGTAAATTTACACAACTCACATTGGTCCGTTTTGAGGTGTTTGAGATGTTTCCCGGGCCGTCTTGTGCCTGTTGCACGATTTTGGCCCCCGAAAGCCTATTTTTGAAGCTTAAGTGTGAAAAAGTACATTTTTGGACTTAGTTTTCAAACCGGGACTCCCGTGCTAGTTCCGTAAATTTACAGAACTCACATTGGTCCATCTCGAGGTGTTTAAGGCGTTTCCCAAACCGTCTCATGGTTGTTGCACGATTTTGGCCCCAAAGGACTATTTTCAAGCTTAAGTGTGAAAAACTACATTTTTTGACTTAGTTTTCAAACCGGGAGTCCCGTGCTAGTTTCACAAATTTCCACAACTCACATTGGTTCATCTCGAGGTGTTTGAGGTGTTTCCTAGGCCGTCTCGTGGCTGTTGCACGATTTTGGCCCCCAAAGGCCTATTCTCAAGCTTAAGTGTGGAAAAGTGCATTTTTTGACTTAGTTTTCAAAACGGGAGTCCCGTGCTAGTTCGATATGTTTCCACAACTCACATTGGTCCATCCCGAGGTGTTTGAGGTGTTTCCCGGGCCGTCTCGTGGCTGTTGCCCGATTTTCGCCCCCGAAGGCCTATTTTCAAGCCTAACTGTGGAAAACTGCATTTTTGGACTTAGTTTTAAAACCGGGAGTCCCGCTGTAGTTCCATAAGTTTTCACAACTCACATTGGTCCATCCTGAGGTGTTTCTTGGGCCGTCTCGTGGCTGTTGCACGATTTTGGCCCCCGAAAGCCTATTTTTGAAGCTTAACTGTGAAAAAGTGTATTTTTGGACTTAGATTTCAAACCGGGAGTCCCGTGCTAGTTCCGTTAGTTTTCACAACTCACATTGGTCCATCTCGAGGTGTTTGAGGTTTTTCCCGGTCCGTCTTGCGACTGTTGCACGATTTTGGCCCACGAAGGCCTATTCTCAAGCTTAAGTGTGGAAAAGTGCATTTTTGGACTTAGTTTTCAAACCGGGAGTTTCGTGCTAGTTCCATAAGTTTCCATAACTCAGATTGGTCCGTCCCGAGGTGTTTGAGGTGTTTCCCAGGCCGTCTCGTGGCTGTTGCACGATTGGCCCACGAAGCCCTATTTTCAATTCTAAGTACGGAAAACTGCATTTTTGGACTTAGGTTTGAAACCGGAAGTACCGCGCTAGTTCCGTAAGTTTCCACAACTCACATTGGTCCGCCCCGAGGGGTTTGAGGTGTTTCCCGGGCTATCTCGTGGCTGTTGCACGATTTTGGCCCCCGAAGGCCTATTTTCAAGCTTAAGCATGGAAAAGTGCATTTTTGGACTTAGTTTTCTAACCGGAGTCCTGTGCTTGTTCTGTAAGTTTCCACAACTCACATTGGTCCGTCCCAAGGTGTTTGAGGTGTTTCCCGGGCTGTATCGTGGCTGTTGCATGATTTTGGCCCCTGAAAGCCTATTCTCAAGCTTAAGTGTGGAAAAGTGCATTTTTGGACTTAGTTTTCAAACCGGGAGTCCCGTGCTAGTTCCGTAAATTTACGCAACTCCCATTGGCCCGTCCTGAGGTGTTTGAGGTGTTTCCCCGGTCGTCTCATGGCTGTTGCATGATTTTGGCCCCCGAAGGCCTATTTTCAAGCTTAAGTGTGGAAAAGTGCCTTTTTGGAGTTAGCTTTCAAACCGGGAGTCGCGTGCTAGATCTGTAAATTTTCACAACTCACATTGGTCCATCTCGAGGTGTTTGAGGTGTTTCCCGGGCCGTCTCGTGGCTGTTGCACGATTTTCGCCCCCAAAGGCCTATTCTCAAGCTTAAGTGTGGAACAGTGCATTTTTTTACTTAGTTTTCAAACCGGGAGTCCCGTGCTAGTTCCGTAAGTTTCCATAACTCACATTGGTCCATCCCGAGGTGTTTGAGTTGTTTCCCGGGCCGTCTCGTGGCTGTTGCCCGATTTTCGCCCCCGAAGGCCTATTTTCAGGCCTAACTCTGGAAAATTGCATTTTTGGACTTAGTTTTAAAACCGGGAGTCCCGCTGTAGTTCCATAAGTTTTCACAACTCACATTGGTCCATCCTGAGGTGTTTGAGGTGTTTCCTGGGCTGTCTCGTGGCTGTTGCACGATTTTGGCCCCCGAAAGCCTATTTTTGAAGCTTAACTGTGAAAAAGTGTATTTTTGGACTTAGTTTTCAAACCGGGAGTCCCGTGCCAGTTCCATAAGTTTTCACAACTCACATTGGTCCGTTTCGAGGTGTTTGAGGTTTTTCGCGGTCCGTCTCGTGGCTGTTGCACGATTTTGGCCCCCGAAAACCAATTTTTGAAGCTTAAGTGTGAAAAAGTGCATTTTTGGACTTAGTTTTCAAACCGGGAATCTCGTGCTAGTTTCGTAAATTTCCACAACTCACATTGGTCCGTCCCGAGGTGTTTGAGGTGTTTCCCGGGCTATCTCGTGGCTGTTGCACGATTTTGGCCCCCGAAGGCCTATTTTCAAGCCTAAGTGTGGAAAAGTGCATTTTTTGACTTAGTTTTTAAACCGAAAGTCCCGTGCTAGCTTTGTAAGTTTCCACAACTCACTTTGGTCCATCCCGAGCTGTTTGACGTGTATCCTGGGCCATATCGTGGCTGTTGCACGATTTTGGCATCCGAAAGCCTATTTTTGAAGCTTAAGTGTGAAAAAGTGCATTTTTGGACTTAGTTTTCAAACCGGGAGTCCCGTGCGAGTTCCATAAGTCTCCACAATTCACATTGGTCCGTCCCGAGGTGTTTGATGTGTTTCCCAGGCTGTCTCATGGATGTTGCACGATTTTGGCCCCCGAAGGCCTATTTTCAAGCCTAAGTGTAGAAAATTGCATTTTACGACTTCGTTTTCAAACCGGGAGTCCCGTGCTAGTTTCGTAAGTTTTTCCAACTCACATTGCTCCCTCCCGAGCTGTTTCAGGTGTTCCCTGGGCCGTCTCGTGGCCGTTGCACAAATTTAGTCTCCGATGGCTTATTTTCAAGCTGAAGTGTGAAAAAGTGCATTTTTGGACTTCGTTTTTAAACCGGAAGTCCCGTGCTAGTTCGGTAAGTTTCCAAAACTCACATTGGTCCCTCCTGAGGTGTTTGAGGTGTTCCTCGAGCCGTCTCGTCGCATTTGCAAGATTTTGGCCCCCGAAAGCCTATTTTTGAAGCTTAAGTGTGAAAAAATGCATTTTTGGACTTAGTTTTCAAACCGGGAGTTCCGTGCTTGTTCCATAAGTTTCCATAACTCACCCTGGTCCGTCCTGAGGTGTTTGAGGTATTTCCCGGGCTGTCTTGTGGCTGTTGCACGATTTTGGCACCCGAAGGCCTATTTTTAACCTTAAGCGTGGAAAAGTGCATTTTTGGAGTTAGTTTTCAAACTGGGAGTCCTGTGCTAGTTCTGTAACTTTCCAAAACTCACATTGGTCCGTCCCGAGGTGTTTGAGGTGTTTCCCGGGCTATCTCGTGGCTATTGCACGATTTTGGCCCCCGAAGGCCTATTTTCAAGCCTAAGTGTGGAAAAGTGCATTTTTTGACTTAGTTTTTAAACTGGAAGTCCAGTGCTAGCTCTGTAAGTTTCCATAACTCACTTTGGTCCATCCCGAGCTGTTTGAGGTGTATGCTGGGCCATCTCGTGGCTGTTGCATGATTTTGGGCACCCAAAGCCTATTTTTGAAGCTTAAGTGTGAAATAGTGCATTTTTGGACTTAGTTTTCAAACCGGGAATCCCATGCTAGTTCCGTAAGTCTCCACAATTCACATTGGTCCGTCCCGAGGTGTTTGATGTGTTTCCTGGGCTGTCTCATGGCTGTTGCACGATTTTGGCCCTCGAAGGCCTATTTTCAAGCTTAAGTGTAGAAAATTGCATTTTGCGAGATAGTTTTCAAACCGAGAGTCCCGTGCTACTTTTGTAAGTTTCTAAAACTCACATTGCTCCCTCCCGAGCTGTTTCAGGTGTTCCCCGGGCCGTCTCGTGGCCGTTGCACAAATTTGGTCTCCGGTGGCTTATTTTCATGCTTAAGTGCGAAAAAGTGCATTTTTGCACTTCGTTTTAAAACCGGAAGTCCCGTGCTAGTTCGGTAAGTTTCCACAACTCACATTGGTCCCTCCTGAGGTGTTTGAGGTGTTCGTCGGGCCGTCTCATCGCTGTTGCACGATTTTGGCCCCCGAAAGCCTCTTTTTGAAGCTTAAGTGTGAAAAAGTGCATTTTCGGACTTAGTTTTCAAACCGGGAGTCCCGTGCTACTTCCGTAAGTTTCCACAACTGACATTGGTCCATCCTGAGGTGTTTGAGGTGTTTCCCGGTCAGTCTCCTGGCTGTTACACGATTTTCACCCCCGAAGGCCTATTTTCAGGCCTAACTGTGGAAAAGTGCATTTTTGGACTTTGTTTTCAAATCGGGGGTCCCGTTGTAGTTCCGTAACTTTTCACAACTCATATTGGTCCATCCTAAGGTGTTTGAGGTGTTTCCTGGGCCGTCTAATGGCTGTAGCACGATTTTGGCCCCCGAAAGCCTATTTTTGAAGCTTAAGTGTGAAAAAGTGCATTTTTCGACTTAGTTTTCAAACCGGGAGTCCCGTGCTAATTCCGTAAATTTACAAAAGTAACATTGGTCCAACTCGAGGTGTTTCAGATGTTTCCCGAGCCGTCTCGTGGCTGTTGCACGATTTTGGCCCCCAAAGGCCTATTTTCAGGCCTAACTGTGGAAAAGTGCATTTTTGGACTTAGTTTTCAAACCGGGAGTCCCGTGCTAGTTTCGTAAGTTTCCACAACTCACATTGGTCCATCCCGAGGTGTTTGAAGTGTTTCCCGGGCCGCCTCGTGGCTGCTACACGATTTTTGCCCCCGAAGGCCTATTTTCAGGCCTAACTGTGGAAAAGTGCATTTTTGGACTTAGTTTTCAAACCCGGAGTCCCGTTGTAGTTCCGTAAGTTTTCACAATTCACATTGGTCCGTCCTGAGGTGTTTGAGGTGTTTCTTGGGCCGTCTCTTGGCTGTTGCACGATTTTAGCCCCCGAAAGCCTATTTTTGAAGCTTAAGTGTGAAAAGTGTATTTTTGGACTTAGTTTTCAAACCGAGAGTCCCGTGCTAGTTCAGTAAATTTACACAACTCACATTGGTCCGTCCTGAGGTGTTTGATGTATTTCCCAGGGCGTCTCGTGGCTGCTGCACGATTTTGGCCCCCGAAGGCCTATTCTCACGCTTAAGTGTGGAAAAGTGCATTTTTGGACTTAGTTTTCAAACCGGGAGTCCCGTGCGAGTTCTGTAAATTTACACAACTCACATTGGTCCGTCCTGAGGTGTTTGAGGTGTTTCCCAGGTCGTCTCGTGGTTGCTGCACGATTTTGGCCCCCGAAGGCCTATTTTCAAGCTTAAGTGTGGAAAAGTGCATTTTTGGACTTAGCTTTCAAACCAGGAGTCCCGTGCTAGATCCGTAAGTTTCCACAACTCAAATTGGTCCGTCTAGAAGTGTTTGAGGTGTTTCCCGGGCCGGCTCCTCGCTGTTCCACGATTTTGGCCCCCGAAGGCCTATTTTCAAGCTTAAGCATGGAAAAGTGCAGTTTTGGACTTAGTTTTGAAACCGGGAGTCCCGTGCTAGTTCCGTAAATTTACACAACTCACATGGGTCCATCTCGAGGTGTTTGAGGTGTTTCCCAGGCCGTCTCGTGGTTGTTGCATGATTTTGGCCCCCGAAGGCCTATTCTCAAGCTTAAGTGTGGAAAAGTGCATTTTTGGACTTAGTTTTCAAACCGGGAGTCCCGTGCTAGTTCCGTCAATTTACATAACTCCCATTGGTCCGTCCTGAGGTGTTTGAGGTGTTTCCCCGATCATGTCGTGGCTGTTGCACGATTTTGGCCCCCGAAGGCCTATTTTCAAGCTTAAGTGTGGAAAAGTGCATTTTTGGACTTAGCTTTCAAACCGGGAGTCCCGTGCTAGTTCCGTAAGTTTCCACAACTCACATTGGTCCGTCCTAAAGTGTTTGAGGTGTTTTCCAGGCCGTCTCATCGCTGTTGCACGATTTTGGCCCCCGAAAGCCAATTTTTGAATCTTAAGTGTGAAAAAGTTCATTTTTGGACTTAGTTTCTAAACCAGGAGTCCCTTGCTACTTCTGTAAGTTTCCACAACTCACATTGGTCCGTCCCGAAGTGATTGAGGTGTTTCCCAGGCCGTCTCGTGGCTGTTGCACGATTTTGGCCCCCGATGCCCTATTTTCAATCTTAAGTATGGAAAAGTGAATTTTTGGACTTACTTTTCAAACCGGGAGTCCCGTTGTAGATCTGTAAGTTTCCACAACTCACAATGGTCCGTCCCGAGATGTTTAAGGTGTTTTGCGAGCCGTCTCTTGGATGTTGCACGATTTTCGCCCCCGAAAGCCTATTTTTGAAGCTTGTGAAAAGGTGCATTTTTTAACTTAGTTTTCAAACCGAGAGTTCCGTGCTAGTTCCATAAATTTACACAACTCGCATTTGTCCATCTCGGGGTGTTTGAGGTGTTTCCCTGGCCGTCTCGTGGTTGTTACACGATTTTGGCCCCCGAAAGACTATTTTCAAGCATAAGTGTGAAAAAGAACATTTTTTTGACTTAGTTTTCGAACCGGGATTGCCGTGCTAGTTTCATAAATTTCCACAACTGACATTGGTCCATCTCGAGGTGTTTGAGGTGTTTACCGGGCCGTCTCGTGGCCGTTGCACCATTTTGGCCCCCGAAGGCCAATTCTCAAGCTTAAGTGTGGAACAGTGCATTTTTGGACATAGTTTTCAAACCGGGAGTCCCGTGCTAGTTTCGTAAATTTACACAACTCACATTGGTCCGTCCTGAGGTGTTTGAGGTATTTCCCAGGTTGTCTCGTGGCTGTTGCACGATTTTGGCCCCCGAAGGCCTATTTTCAAGCTTAAGTGTGGAAAAGTACATTTTTGGACTTAGCTTTCAAACCAGGAGTCCCGTGCTAGTTCCATAAGTTTCCACAACTCACATTGGTCAGTTTCAAAGTGTTTGAGGTGTTTCCCGGGCCGTCTCCTCGCTGTTCCACGATTTTGGCCCCCGAAAGCCAATTTTTGAAGCTTAAGTGTGAAAAAGTGCATTTTTAGACTTAGTTTTGAAACCAGGAGTCCCATGCTATTTTCGTAAATTTACACAACTCACATTGGTCCATCTAGAGGTGTGAAAGGTGTTTCCCATGCCATCTCGTGGCTGTTGCACGATTTTGGCCCCCGAAGGCCTATTCTCAAGCTTAAGTTTGGAAAAGTGCATTTTTTGACTTAGTTTTCAAACAGGGAGTGCCGTTCTTGTTCCGTAAATTTACAAAACTCACATTGGTCCGTCCTGAGGTGTTTGAGGTGTTTCCCGGGCCACCTCATGGCTGTTCCACGATTTTGGCCCCCGAAAGCCTATTTTTGAAGCTTAAGTGTGAAAAAGTGCATTTTTGGACTTAGTTTTCAAACCGGGAGTCCCGTGCTAGTTCCGTAAGTTGTCATAACTCACATTGGTCCGTCTCAAGGTGTTTGAGGTTTTTCCCGGTCCGTCATGTGGCTGTTGCACGATTTTGGCCCCCGAAGGCCTATTCTCAAGCTTAAGTGTGAAAAAATACATTTTTTGACTTAGTTTTCAAACCGGGAGTCCCGTGCTAGTTTCGTAAGTTTCCACAACTCACATTGGTCCCCCCGAGGTGTTTGAGGTGTTCCCCGGGCCGTCTCGTGGCTGTTGCACAAATTTGGTCTTCGGTGGCTTATTTTCAAGCTTAAGTGTGAAAAAGTGCATTTTTGGACTTCGTTTTCAAACCGGAATTCCCGTGCTAGTTCGGTAAGTTTCCACAACTCACATTGGCCCCTCGCGAGGTGTTTGAGGTGTTCCCCAAGCCGTCCCGTCGCTGTTGCACGATTTTGGCCTCCGAAAGCCTATTTTTGAAACTTAAGTGTGAAAAAGTGCATTTTTGAAATTAGTTTTCAAACTGGGAGTCCCATGCTACTTCCGTAAGTTTCCAACACTCACATTGGTCCATCCCGAGGTGTTTGAGGTGTTTCATGGGCCGTCTCGTGGCTGTTGCACGATTTTCGCCCCCGAAGGCCTATTTTCAGGCCTAACTGTGGAAAAGTGCATTTTTGGACTTAGTTTTCAAACCGGGATTCCTGTTGTAGTTCCGTAAATTTACACAACTCACATTGGTCCATCTCGAGGTGTTCGAGGTGTTTCCCGGGCCGTCTCGTGGTTGTTGCATGATTTTGGCCCCCGAAGGCCTATTCTCAAGCTTAAGTGTGGAAAAGTGCATCTTTGGACTTAGTTTTCAAACCGGGAGTCCCGTGCTAGTTCCGTAAATTTACACAACTCACATTGGTCCGTCCTGAGGTGTTTGAGGTGTTTCCCAGGTCGTCTCATGGCTGTTGCACGATTTTGGCCCCCGAAGGCCTATTTTCAAATTTAAGTTTGGAACAGTGCATTTTTGGACTTAGTTTTCAAACTGGGAGCCCCGTGCTAGTTTTGTAACTTTACACCACTCACATTGGTCCCTCCCGAGGCGTTTGAGGTGTTCCCCGGCCGTCTCCAGTGGCTTATTTTCAAGCTTAAGTGTGAAAAAGTGCATTTTTAGACTTCGTTTTCAAACCGTAAGTCCCGTGCTAGTTCGGTAAGTTTCCACAACTCACATTGGTCCCTCCCGAGGTGTGTGAGGTGTTCCCCAGTCCGTCTCGTCGCTGTTGCACGATTTTGGCCCCCGAAAGCCAATTTTTGAAGCTTAAGTGTGAAAAAGTGTATTTTTGGACTTAGTTTTCAAACCGAGAGTCCCGTGCTACTTCCGTAAGTTTCCACAATTCACATTGGTCCATCCCGAGGTGTTTGAGGTGTTTCCCAGGCCGTCTCGTGCCTGTTGCACGATTTTCGCCCCAGAAGGCCTATTTTCAGGCCTAACTATGGAAAAGTGCATTTTTGGACTTCGTTTTCACACCCGGAGTCCCGTTGTAGTTCCGTAAGTTTTCACAACTCACATTGGTTCATCCCAAGGCGTTTGAGGTGTTTCCTGGGCCATCCCATCGCTGTTGCACGATTTTGGCCCCCAAAGGCCTATTCCCAAGCTTAAATGTGGAAAAGTACATTTTTGGACTTAGTTTTCAAGCCGGGAGTCCCGTGCTAGTTTTATAAGTTTCCACAACTCACATTGGTCCCTCCCGAGGTGTTTGAGGTGTTCCCCGGGCCATCTCGTGGCTGTTGCACGATTTTGGCCCCCGAAGGCCTATTCTTAAGCTTAAGTGTGGAACAGTGCATTTTTGGACTTAGTTTTCAACCCGGGATTCCTATTGTAGTTCCGTAAGTTTTCACAACTCACATTGGTCCATCCCAAGGTGTTTGAGGTGTTTCCGGGGCCGTCTCGTGGCTGTTGCACGATTTTGGCCCCCGAAAGCCTATTTTTGAAGCTTTAGTGTGAAAAAGTGCATTTTTGGACTCCCGAAAGCCTATTTTTGAAGCTTTAGTGTGAAAAAGTGCATTTTTGGACTTGGTTTTCAAACCGGGAATCCCGTGCTAGTTTCGTAAATTTACACAACTCACATTGGTCCATCTCGAGGTGTTTCCCGGACCATCCCACGGCTGTTGCACGATTTTGGCACCCAAAAGCCTATTCTCAAGCTTCAGTGTCGAAAAGTTCAATTTTGGACTTCGTTTTCAAACCGGGAGTCCCATGCTAGTTCTGTAAGTTTCCACAACTCACATTGGTCCATCCCGAGGTGTTTGAGGTGTTTCCCGGGCCGTCTCGTGCCTGTTGCACGATTTTCTCCCCCGATGGCCTATTTTCTGGCCTAATTCTGGAAAAGTGCATTTTTGGACTTAGTTTTCAAACCGGGAGTCCCTTTGTAGTTCCGTAAGTTTTCACAACTCACATTGGTCCATCCTGAGGTGTTTGAGGTGTTTCCTGGGCCGTCTCATTGCTATTGCACAATTTTGGCCCACGAAAGCCTATTTTTGAAGTTCAAGTGTGAAAAAGTGTATTTTTGGACTTAGTTTTCAATCCGGGAATCCCGTGCTAGTTCCGTAAATTTACGCAACTCACATTGGTCCATCTCGAGGTGTTTGAGGTGTTTCCCGGGCCGTCTCGTGGTTGTTGCATGGTTTTGGCCCCCGAAGGCCTATTCTCAAGCTTAAGTGTGGAAAAGTGCATTTTTGGACTTAGTTTTCAAACCGGGAGTCCCGTGCTAGTTCCGTAAATTTACACAACTCACATTGGTCCGTCCTGAGGTGTTTGAGGTGTTTCTCAGGTCGTCTCGTGGCTGTTGCACGATTTTGGCCCCCGAAGGCCCATTCTAAAGCTTAAGTGTGGAAAAGTGCATTTTTGGACTTAGTTTTTAAACCGGGAGTCCCGTGTTAGTTCCGTAAATTTACACAACTCCCATTGGTTCGTCCTGAGGTGTTTCCCCGGCCGTCTCGTAGCTGTTGCACGATTTTGGCCCCCGAAGGCCTATTTTCATGCTTAAGTGTGGAAAAGTACATTTTTGGACTTAGTTTTCAAACCGGGAGTCTCGTGCTAGTTCCGTAAATTTACACAACTCCCATTGGTCCGTCCTGAGGTGTTTCCCAGGCCGTCTCGTGGCTGTTGCACGATTTTGGCCCCCGTAAGCCAATTTTTGAAACTTAAGTGTGAAAAAGTGCATTTTTGGACTTAGTTTTCAAACCGGGAGTCCCGTGCTAGTTCCGTAAATTTACACAACTCACATTGGTCCATCTCGAGGTGTTTGAGGTGTTTCCCGGGCCATCTCATGGCTGTTGCACGATTTTCGCCCCCAAAAGGCCTATTCTCAAGCTTAAGTGTGGAAAAGTTCATTTTTGGACTTAGTTTTCAAACCGGGAGTCCCGTGCTAGTTTCATAAGTTTCCACAACTCACATTGGTCCCTCCCGAGGTGTTTGAGGTGTTTCCCGAGCCGTGTCGTGGCTGTTGCACAAATTTGGTCTCCGGTGGCTTATTTTCAAGCTTAAGTGTGAAAAAGTGTATTTTTGGACTTCGTTTTCAAACCGGAAGTCCCGTGCTAGTTCGGTAAGTTTCCACAACTCACATTGCTCCCTCCCGAGGTGTTTGAGGTGTTCCCCGGGCCGTCTCGTCGCTGTTGCACGATTTTGGCCCCCAAAGGCCAATTCTCAAGCTTAAGTGTGGAAAAGGGCATTTTTGGACTTAGTTTTCAAACCGGGAGTCCCGTGCTAGTTCCGTAAATTTACACAACCCACATTGGTCCATCTAGAGGTGTTTGAGGTGTTTTCCAAGCCATCTCGTGGCTGTTGAATGATTTTGGCCCCCGACGGCCTATTCTCAAGCTTAAGTGTGGAAAAGTGCATTTTTGGACTTAGTTTTCAAATTGGGAGTCCCGTGCTAGTTCCGTAAGTTTCCACAACTCACATTGGTCCATCCCGAGGTGTTTGAGGTGTTTCCCGGGCCGTCTCGTGCCTGTTGCACGATTTTCTCCCCCGAAGGCCTATTTTCTGGCCTAACTGTGCAAAAGTCTAGTTTTGGACTTAGTTTTCAAACCGGGTGTCCTGTTGTAGTTCTATATGTTTTCACAACTCACATTGGTCCATCCTGAGGTGTTTGAGGTGTTTCCTGGGCCGTCTCGTGGCTGTTGCACGATTTTGGGCCCCGAAAGCCAATATTTGAAGCTTAAAGTGTGAAAAAGTGCATTTTTGGACTTAGTTTTCAAACCGGGAATCCCGTGCTAGTTCCGTAAATTTACACAACTCACATTGGTCCATCTCGAGGTGTTTGAGGTGTTTCCCGGGCTGTCTCATGGCTGTTGCATGATTTTGGCCCCCGAAGGCCTATTCTCAAGCTTAAGTGTGGAAAAGTGCATTTTTGGACTTTGTGTTCAAACCGGGAGTCCCGTGCTAGATCCGTAAATTTGCACAACTCACATTAGTCCGTCCTGAGGTGTCTGAGGTGTTTCCCAGGTCGTCTCGGGGCTGTTGCACGATTTTGGCCCCCGAAGGCCTATTTTCAATCTTAAGTGTGGAAAAGTGCATTTTTGAACTTAACTTTCAAACTGAGAGTCCCGTGCCAATTTCGTAAGTTTCCATAACTCACATTGGTCCATCCCAAAGTGTTTGAGGTGTTTTCCAGGCCATCTCGTCGCTGTTGCACTATTTCGGCCCTCGAAAGCCTATTTTTGAATCTTTAGTGTGAAAAAGTGCATTTTTGGACTCAGTTTTCAAACCGGTAGTCCTGTGCTAGTTCTGTAAGTTTCAACAACTCACATTGGTCCGTCCCGAGGTGTTTGAGGTGTTTCCCAGGCCGTCTCGTGGCCGTTGCACGATTTTGGCCTCCGAAGCCCTATTTTCAATCCTAAGTATGGAAAAGTGCATTTTCGGACTTAGTTTTCAAACCGGGAGTCCCGTTGTAGATCCGTAAGTTTCCACAACTCACATTGGTCCGTCCCGAGGTGTTTGAGGTGTTTCCCAGGCCGTCTCGTGGCTGTTGCACGATTTTCGCCCACGAAAGCCTATTTTTGAATCTTAAGTGTAAAAAAGTGCATTTTTGAACTTAGTTTTCAAACCGGGAGTTCCGTGCTAGTTCCATAAGTTCCCATAACTCACCTTGGTCCATTCTAAGGTGTTTGAGGTGTTTCCCAGGCTGTCATGTGGCTGTTGCACGATTTTGGCGCCCGAAGGCCTATTTTCAAGCTTAACCGTAGAAAAGTGCATTTTTGGACTTTGTTTTCAAACCGGGAGTCCTGTGCTAGTTCCGTAAGTTTACACAACTCACATTGGTCCGTCCCGAGGTGTTTGACGTGTTTTCCGGGCAATCTCATGGCTATTGCACAATTTTGGCCCCCGAAGACCTATTTTCAAGCCTAATTGTGGAAAAATGCAGTTTTTGACTTAGTTTTCAAACCGGGAGTCCCGTGCTAGTTCCGTTAGTTTTCACAACTCACATTGGTCCATCCCGAGGTGTTTGTGGTGTTTCCCGAGCCGTCTCATGGCTGTTGCACGATTTTGGCCCCCCGAAAGCCTATTTTTGAAGCTTAAGTGTGAAAAAGTGCATTTTTGGACATAGTTTTCAAACCGGGAGTCCCGTGCTAGTTCCGTAAGTTTCCACAGCTCACATTGGTCCATCCCGATGTGTTTGAGGTGTTTCCAGAGCCGTCTCGTAGCTGTTGCATGATTTTCGACCCCGAAGGCCTATTTTCTGGCCTAACTGTGGAAAAGTGCATTTTGGGTCTTAGTTTTCAAACCGGGAGTCCCATTGTAGTTCTGTAAGTTTTCACAACTCACATTGGTCCATCCCGAGGTGTTTGAGGTGTTTCCCGGGCCATCTCGTCGCTGTTGCATGATTTTAGCCCCCGAAAGCCTATTTTTGAAGCTAAAGTGTGGAAAAGTGCATTTTTTGACTTAGTTTTCAAACCGGGAGTCCCGTGCAAGTTCCGTAAGTTTCCACAACTCAAATTGATCCGTCTCGAGGTGTTTGAGGTGTTTCCCAGGCTGTCTCATGGCTGTTGCACGATTTTGGCCCCCGAAGGCCTATTTTCAAGCTTATGTGTAGAAAAATGCATTTTTGGACTTAGTTTTCAAACCAGAAGTCTCGTGCTAGTTTCGTAAGTTTCCATAACTCACATTGGTCCCTCCCGAGCTGTTTGAGGTGTTCCCTGGGACGACTCGTGGCTGTTGCACAATTTGGTCTCCGGTGGCTTATTTTTAGGCTTAAGTGTGAAAAAGTGCATTTTCAGACTTCGTTTTCAAACCGAAAGTCCCCTGCAAGTTCGGTAAGGTTCCACAACTCACATTGGTCCCTTCCGAGGTGTTTGAGGTGTTCCCCAGGCCGTCTCGTCGCTGTTGCACGATTTTGGCCCCCCGAAAGCCTATTTTTGAAGCTTAAGTGTGAAAAAGTGCATTTTTGGACTTAGTTTTCAAACCGGGAGTCCCGTGCTGGTTCCGTAAGTTTCCACAACTCACATTGGTCCATCCCGAGGTGTTTGAGGTATTTCCCGAGCCGTCTCATAGCTGTTGCATGATTTTCGCCCCCGAAGGCCTATTTTCTGGCCTAACTGTGGAAAAGTGCATTTTGGGTCTTAGTTTTCAAATCGGGAGTCCCGTTGTAGTTCTGTAAGTTTTCACAACTCACATTGGTCAATCCCGAGGTGTTTGAGGTGTTTCCTGGGCCGTCTCGTGGCTGTTGCACGATTTTCGCCCCCGAAAGCCTATTTTTGAAGCTTAAGTGTGAAAAAGTGCATTTTTGGACTTAGTTTTCAAACCGGGAGTCCCGTGCTAGTTCCGTAAATTTACACAACTCACATTGGTCCATCTCGAGGTGTTTGAGGTGTTCCCCAGGCCGTCTCATGGTTGTTGCACGATTTTGGCCCCGGAAAGCGTATTTTTGAAGCTTAAGTGTGAAAAAGTGCATTTTTGGACTTAGTTTTAAAACCGGGAGTCCCGTGCTAGTTCCGTCAGTTTCCACAACTCACATTGGTCCGTCCCAAGGTGTTTGAGGTGTTTCCCGGGCCGTCTCGTGGCTGTTGCACGATTTTAGCCCCCAAAGCCCTATTTTCAGGCCTAACTGTGGAAAAGTGCATTTTTAGACTTAGTTTTCAAATCAGGAGTCCCGTTGTAGTTCTGTAAGTTTTCACAACTCACATTGGCCCATTCTGAGGTGTTTGAGGTGTTTCCTGGGCCGTCTCATGGCTGTTGCTCGATTTTGGCCCCCGAAAGCCTATTTTTGAAGCTTAAGTGTGAAAAAGTGCATTTTCAGACTTAGTTTTCAAACCGGGAGTCCTGTCCAACTTCCGTAAATTTACAAAACTCACATTGGTCCATCTTGAGGTGTTTGAGGCATTTCCCAGGCTGTCTCGTGGCTGTTGCACGATTTTGGCCCCCGAAGGCCTATTCTAAAGCTTAAGTGTGGAAAAGTGCATTTTTGGACTTAGTTTTTAAACCGAGAGTCCCGTGGTAGTTCCACAAATTTGCACAACTCACATTGGTCCTTCTTGAGGTGTTTTAGGTGTTTCCCAGGTCGTCTCGTGGCTGTTGCACGATTTTGGCCCCCGAAGGCTTATTTTCCAACTTAAGTGTGGAAAAGTGCATTTTTGGACTTAGCTTTCAAACCAGGAGTACCGTGCTAGTTCTGTAAGTTTCCACAACTCATATTGGTCCATCTCGAGCTGGTTGAGGTGTTCCCCGGGCCGTCTCATGGTTGTTGCAGGATTTTGGACCCCGAAAGCCTATTTTTGAAGTTTAAGTGTGAAAAAGTGCATTTTTTGACTTACTTTTCTAACCGAGAGTCCCGTGCTAGTTCCGTAAGTTTCCACAACTCACATTGGTCCATCCCGAGGTGTTTTAGGTGATTCCCGGGCCATCTCATGGCTGTTGCACGATTTTGGCCCCCGAAGCCCTATTTTCAGGCCTAACTGTGGAAAAGTGCGTTTTTGGACTTAGTTTTCAAACCGGGAGTCCCGTTGTAGTTCCGTAAGTTTTTATAACTCACATTGGTCCATCCTGAGGTGTTTGAGTTGTTTCCTGGGCCGTCTCATGGCTGTTGCACAATTTTGGCCCCCGAACGCCTATTTTTGAAGCTTAAGTGTGAAAAAGTGCATTTTCAAACTTAGTTTTCAAACCGGGAGTCGCGTGCTAGTTCTGTAAATTTACACAACTCACATTGGTCCATCTTGAGGTGTTTGAGGCGTTTCCCGGGCCGTCTCGTGGCTGTTGCACGATTTTGGCCCCCGAAGGCCTATTCTCAAGCTTAAGTGTGGAAAACTGCATTTTTGGACTTAGTTTTGAAACCGGGAGTCCCGTGCTAGTTCCATCAACTTACACAACTCACATTGGTCCGTCTTGAGGTGTTTTTGGTGTTTCCCAGGTCGTCTCATGGCTGTTACACGATTTTGGCCCTCGAAGGCCTATTTTCCAACTTAAGTGTGGAAAAGTGCATTTTTGGACTTAGCTTTCAAACCAGGAGTCCCGTGCTAGTTCCGTAAGTTTCCACCACTCACATTGGTCCGTCCCAAAGTATTTGAGGTGTTTCCCGGGCCGTCTCCTCGCTGTTCCCTGATTTTGGCCCCCGAAAGCCTATTTTTGAAGCTTAAGTGTGAAAAAGTGCATTTTTGGACTTAGTTTTCAAACCGGGAGTCCCGTCCTAGTTCCGTAAGTTTCCACAACTCACATTGGTCCGTCTTGAGGTGTTTGAAGTGTTTCTCGGGCCGTCTCGTGGCTGTTCCACGATTTTGGCCCCCGAAGCCCTATTTTCCAGCCTAAGTATGGAAAAGTGCATTTTTGACTTAGTTTTCAAACCGAGAGTCCCGTTGTAGATCCGTAAGTTTCCAAACCACACATTTGTCCGTCCCGAGGTGTTTGACGTGTTTCCCAGGCCGTCTCGTGGCTGTTGTACGATTTTGGCCCCCGAAAGCCTATTTTTGAAGCTTAAGTGTGAAAAAGTGCATTTTTGGACTTAGTTTTCAAACCGGGAATCCCGTGCTAGTTCCGTAAATTTACACAACTCACATTTGTCCATCTCGAGGATTTTGAGGTGTTTCCCAGGCCGTCTCGTGGCTGTTGCACGATTTTGGCCCCCGAAAGCCTATTTTCAAGCCTAAGTGTGGAAAAGTGCATTTTTGGACTTAGTTTTCAAACCGGGAGTCCCGTTGTAGATCCGTAAGTTTCCATAACTCACATTGGTCCGTCCCGAGGTGTTTGAGGTGTTTCCTGGGCCGTCTCGTGACTGTTACACGATTTTGGCCCCCGAAAGCCTATTTTTGACGCTTAAGTGTGAAAAAGTGCATTTTTGGACTTAGTTTTCAAACTGGGAGTCCCGTGCTAGTTCTGTAAGTTTCCACAACTCACATTGGTCCGTCTCGAGGTGTTTGAGGTGTTTCCCAGGCCGTCTCATGGCTGTTGCATGATTTTGGCCCCCGAAAGCCTATATTTGAAGCTCAAGTTTGAAAAAGTCCATTTTCGGACTGAGTTTTCCAACCGGGAGTCCCATGCTAGTTCCGTAAGTTTCCACAACTCACATTGGTCCGTCCCGAGGTGGTTGAGGTGTTTCCCAGGCTGTCTCATGGCTATTGCACAATTTTCGCCCCCGAAGGCCTATTTTCAAGCTTAAGTGTGGGAAAGTGCATTTTTGGACTTTGTTTTCAAACCGGGAGTCCCGTGCTAGTTCTGTAAGTTTCCACAACTCACATTGGTCCGTCCCGAGGTGTTTGAGGTGTTTCTCGGAGCTGTCTCATGGTTGTTGCACGATTTTGGCCCCCGAAAGCCTATTTTCAAGCCTAAGTGTGGAAAAGTGCATTTTTTGACTTAGTTTTCAAACCGGGAGTCCCGTGCTAGTTCCATAAGTTTCCACAACTCACATTGGTCCGTTCCGAGGTGTTTGAGGTGTTTCTCAGGTTGTCTCATGGCTGTTGCACAATTTTACCCCCGAAGGCCTATTTTCAAGCTTATGTGTGGAAAAGTACATTTTTGGACTTAGTTTTCAAACTAGGAGTCCCGTGTTAGTTTCGTAAGTTTCCACAACTCACAGTTGTCCCTCCCGAGGTGTTTTAGGTGTTCCCCGGGCCGTCTCGTGGCTGTTGCACAAATTTGGTCTCTGGTGGCTTATTTTCAAGCTTAAGTGTGAAAATGTGCATTTTTGGACTTTGTTTTCAAACTGGAAGTCCCGTGCTAGTTCGGTAAGTTTCCACAACTCACATTGGTCCCTCCTGTAGTGTTTGAGGTGTTCCCCGGGCCGTCTCGTGGCTGTTGCCCAATTTTTTGACTAGTTTCATGCCTACATGTTGGAATAGTGCAAATTTCAAAGTAGTTTCCTAATTCGGAGCCACATGCATATTTCAGTGTTTGTGATGTTTCTCGGGCTTTTACATGCATATCTTAGTTGAAAAAGAAATTTCTACTAAATTAGCACAGAAACATAATATACTAACCAAGAAGCTTGTCCATCAGAATCTGAACTTTCCCCACTCTTAAAATTTCCCGTGATACCTTTCTGCCTCAAACAATCGATGATACTTTGTATCTTCTTGCTTTGTTTCTTCTCTGACTTTTCAAACCTTGCAATTTGTTCATTTTGTTGTGCTATTTGCAGCTCGAGGCGTTGAACATAGTCACTATTTTCAGCAGGTGCAACAGTTGTATTCACAGAAGACGAAGACCTCATACTGAGTCCTTTCACATAACCTGGCCTTGGCTGAAGCACCTTCACTGACCAATTAGATGGACAAACAAAAGCAATTTCAACAAATGTCAAACATACCTGAACCATAATAGGATTGGGACCAGATGTGGATATATACACAGCAGGACCAGCATTAACAACAGCATCAGCCTGAAGAAAGTTGTAGTACCACGAGTAGTATCACTATCATTATCTAAAATATTTGCTAACATGTCCTCTCCTAAGCCACACACTGGTACAGGTACATGGCCACGCATTATCAATATTAAATGCAAATTTAAGGCCATGTAAAAACATAGAACAAACATAAACATACCGGTGCCTGACCCATTCGCAGTGTCGTGGTTGTGCGGCCAAGCTCAAGCAACAAAGCACCTAAATCTGAAAAAAGACCTGCAGATCTTAAAGTGTTGAATTGAATGCTCATCCTTGTCAAAGGGTCATTCACAGTTGCCTGATCCTCTAGTTGTCTTATAAGTTGCTACAATATGAAAGAGAAAAATTCCAAGGTTTTGTCAATACAACAGATGCAAAATCATTGTGCATGTTTTCAGGTAACAACTTGAAGCTTCTTCCTTAAGAATGGAAAACTAGAAAGAGGAGTAACATGTATTCTCCCACTTTCTAGGAAAAACAGAATTCAAATAAAAAAAACCAAGTTGAAACAAATATATCATTCAATTTTACACTTAGTGGGGCCTGACACATCTGAGACCACATTACATGCGACATTCATAAGGAAACTGAAAAGTAGGCTTATTACTAAGATGAGGTAATATCTTCTAAGACTACATTACAGGCAACACTCATCGAAGTGAGAAACATGAGTGACAAAGCTCCCTTCAACGTTTCTTTCTATAAATTACATGGAGATGTACACAAAACTCCTTTAAACTTTAGAAATTGAAGTTATATTGCATATGTTTTTATTATCTTGGAAAAGAATGGTATCATCTACAAACTGAAGATGACAATGAAACATTATCCATTTCATTACTATTCATTCTTAATAGAGTTAATTAACTAGATGTTTGGGATTGGATTTTTTTAGTGCGCTTGTTTGTTGGCTTTTTTCGTTTTTAGTGAACTTTTTCAAAAAAATTACAAAATTCTACCACACTAGAAAAACCAAAAAAGTAAAAAAAAAAAAAGTACATTAAAGACAATAAAAAATAAAAAATAGTTGGCTTTTTGGCTTTTTTTGTCTTTAGTGATTTTTATTTTATTTTTTTATAAATTTTTTCACCTTTTAGATTCTTCTACACTAGTAGAAAAAAAAAAATTCTCTAAGAACAAAAACATTCAAAAAAAAAATGTGCCTTTTTTATCAAAATACCAAATGACCAAGTGAATACTTTAGTTAATTGTTCTCAAAATTAATATGCAATTATCTCCTAAGTGTATCTCCTAAGCCTTATCAACCATTCTTCCCATTACATCAGCAGCTAAGATAAACTAAAAAAGAGGCAAAGGGTCACCTTGTCCAAGGCCCCTTGTTACTTTAAAACCCTCCCCTGCCTTACCGTTGACAATTACTAATAAATTGGAAGATGAGAAACAACCTTGAATCCATTTCCTCCATCTAACTCCAAACCCTTTCCTTTCCTTAACAAAATCCAAGAATCTCAAATCCACATAATCATAAACTTTCTCAAATCAACCTTAAAAATAACATCTTCCTTGCTTTGTGACCTATAATTCTCCACTACCTCATTTGGTACCAACAACACATCCAAATTTTGATGACCCTCAACAAAGGCACCTAGAGAAATAATTATAGTATTGCCCATATCACAACCCATTCCTACTCCACCATCACCCATTTTTGGCTGCCACCATTGTTGAGGCCAAATCAAACCCAAACCCTCGAATCAAATTGTTGGTGGGAGTCCCGTGCTAGTTCTGTAAGTTTCCACAACTTACATTCGTCTCTCCCGAGGTGTTTGAGGTGTTCCTCTGTCCTTCTCATGACTATTACACTATTTTGGCCCCCGATGGCCTATTTTCAAGCTTAAGTGTGAAAAAAGTGTCTTTTTCGACTTAGTTTTCAAACCGGAAGTCCCGTGCTGCCAATTGATCTGTTTCAAGCATTTAAATTGATACTCACATCACTAATTGAACTCACAAATAAAGCTAAGCAGAGTTTACAAGAAAAACATTTGTTTCATAAGCTAAGAGAGGGGACATGCTAAATAAAAAGATAAGTGCAGTACATACCTGCATGGCTCTTTGTCTTCTCTTGAACTTTATCAATAACCTAGAAAACCGACGAATAACAACGCATTAGGTCAATTCAAACATTTAAAATGGATAACAATAAAATGGAGATAGCTAGAGTTAAGACTAAGAGGAGCACGCCAAAACGATAATAAATTATGACAATCAAGCAAATGCCTTCATGGGAAGCAAATACAACAGTATTGGATAGTACACCAAAATTAAAAGAGATTCTCAGATCTTGTACCAAAAAAATTACATATTCATCCAATAAGTTTCATAATTTTCCATAATATAAAACAATAGAGTATCATTGCAATTTGCATGCATCAGCCAACAGTTACAGTATCAGCTACATTATCCTATCTTGTCTCTATCCAAAACACCTACCACACACCACTGGAGAGGGAATAACAAAGGTCTATCTGGTATTAGCAAGATTAAATGCCAGTACTAATATGCAGCCCCTTTTTCTCTTTAGGTAAAAGAAGAGAACTTCAGTGAACTCCTAGTTGAATCATAGTCATTCGCCAAGTGCCATTCAGCTGAACAATACAGCATACCAACCAGTCCTTGTAACATAACTACCGAAGCCATAACATTTCTCATAACAAAGGAACAATAAGAGAAGACTCAAAAACTGAGAATGGATCAGGAGATGTGCTCAAACTTGGTTTGACAGGTTCAATGAGCTTCAAGGTCAACTTAACTTGTTCCACCTGTAGAAAATGACTACTTATATGGATGGTTATGAAGTGCCTGTGAGTTTTCACACCATTTTAGGACTCTTGTTGGTTAAGGCATTTGCAGGAAACAATGTCATAGGAGAGTACAGGATTGAACCAGATTTTAGCCACTGTCAAAAATATTATCTATGAAAGTTAAAAGTAAGAGTAAAAGTAAAAGTAAAAGTAAAATACAGGTCAATTTTAAAGTGACCTAAAAAAATCATAACTGTCTCTTTTTTTGATGGGGAGGGGCATCATCACTCTAGAGATTTAAAATTAAGTAAGATAGAAAATGCCATTGCAAGAGATGCTAACACAGCTTAACGAGCTTCTCACATGCCAAAATTGCCTTAAGCTTCAACTAGCTGATTTTATTTTGCTGTCCATCAGCCAAACAAGTTACAGAAAGAATACATGCACACGTAACAAAAATAAATTGACGTGTACTTAGCAATAATAACATGAGCTTAGGGATGTGCCAAAAACCCTCCATGCGCTGCCTCTATTGGTATGGGCTTGGGGAGAACCTATTGGGTGGAGAAAGGTTTTTGGCATATTTCCTAAGAAACGTACCTTTGCTCAAATCCCGGTGGCAAGGCAATTCTATAAGCAACTGGGCCGAGTCTCTCCAAAATCTGGAACGGCCCAATGTAAGGGGCGACAACTTGCCCTTTTTCCCAAATCTGACTTGACCTTTCATCGAAGAAACACGGACGAACACATGGTCACCAACCTCATACTCAAGAGGTCTTCTCCGAATGTCTGCATAATTCTTTTGTCGGTCCTGAGCTATTTTGAGCCTTTGATGAATGGTCTTGATTTTCTCAGAAGTGTCTTATACAATTTCTGGCCCAAGCAAAGCTCTATCCCCGACCTCTGTCCAACAGATAGGTGATCTACACCTCCTACCATACAAAGCCTCGTATGGTGCCATACCGATGCTGGAGTGGAAGCTGTTATTATAAGCAAATTCTGTAAGTGGCAAATAATCTTCCCAACTCCCCTGAAAATCCAAAGCACACATGCGAAGCATATCTTCTAATGTCTGTATCGTTCGTTCTAACTGCCCATCTGTCTGTGGGTGGAATGCAGTACTAAACCTTAGTTCTGTTCCCATAGCTTCCTGCAAACTCTTCTACAATCTAGATACAAATTTCGGATCTCTATCTGATACAATAGCTACTGGAACTCTGTGTAAACGGACAATCTCATCAACATAAATGGTAGCCAATCTATAAGCAGTAAATGTAATTTTGACAGGCAGAAAATGTGCAGACTTAGTGAGTCTATAACGTAGTTTTGACAGGAAAAAAATGTGCAGATTTAGTCAGTCTATAAACTACAACCCAAACAGAATCCATACCTCCAGAAGTCCGAGGTAGGCCAACAACGAAATCCATAGTCACATGCTCCCACTTCCATTCAAGAATAGGGAGAGCTTGAAGTAGACCGCCTGGTTTCTGATGTTCCGCCTTAACCTGCTGACACTGAAGGCATTTGGAAACGTATTCTGCAATCTCTTTCTTCATTTTAGGCCACCAATAAGTTTGTTTCAAATCCCGATACATTTTATTGTTGCCCGGATGCATAGCAAATACGGACCTGTGGGCTTCATCTAAAATCCTCTTCTTTAGTTCCGGAATATCTGGGACACACATTCGGCTTCGAAATTTCAACATTTCATTCTCAATACTGAATTCTGCTTTCGGGCTTGCCTCAAATTCGTCAATCACTTTCTTGAGGAACTCATCCTCTTTCTGTTTCTGTTTGATTTCATCAATGATTGTCGGCTCGGCTGTAATAGCGGCTATCAATCCTCCCTGTTCACACATTACCACTTCAATTTCAAACTTCTCAAAATCTTACAAGATCTCTTTCTGTTCGGTAAGCAACCAAGCCATACTCCCCGTTGATTTTCTGCTTAATGCATCAGCTACTGTGTTGGCTTTCCTGGGGTGATACTGAATCTCCAGATCGTCGTCTTTTATTAGTTCCAGCCATCTTCTCTGACGCATATTCAACTCTTTCTGCGTGAAGAAGTATTTCAGGCTCTTATGATCTGTGTAAACTTCACATTTCGCTCCATACAGATAATGCCGCCAAATTTTCAAGGCAAAAACAACTGCGGCCAGTTCTAGGTCGTGCGTTGGATAGTTCTTCTCGTGTGGCCTCAACTGTCGGGAGGCGTAAGCAATAACCTTTCCGTTCTGCATTAACACACAACCCAAACCCTTATAAGATGCATCACTAAAGATTACGAAATTTTTCGTACCTAAAGGTAGTGTTAAAATTGGTGCAGTAGTCAATCTTGTCCTCAATTCATGAAAGGCTGATTCTCTTTCTTCGTTCCACTCAAAAGGTTGCCCCTTACGTGTCAGTTGGGTAAGAGGCACTACTAATTTTGAAAAGTCCTTCGCAAACCTCCTGTAGTACCCTGCCAAGCCCATGAAGCTACGAACTTCTGTTACATTGGTCGGTGTAGGCCAATTCACAATTGCCTCTATCTTCTGCGGGTCCACTGAAATTCCTTCCTTGTTAATCACGTGCCCTAAGAAAACAACCTCATCCAACCAAAACTCACATTTCTTTAATTTAGCAAATAGTTTTCTTTCCTGAAGTATTTGTAAAACAGTCCTCAAATGATGTTCATGTTCAAGTCTATCTTTAGAGTATATCAAAATATCATCGATGAAGACTACAACAAACTCATCAAGGTAGGTTTTAAAAATTCTATTCATTAAATCCATAAATGCTGCCGGAGCATTGGTCACTCCAAATGGCATAACAAGAAACTCAAAATGACCATACCTCGTTCTGAATGCGGTTTTCTCAACATCCTCTGCCTTAACTTTCAGCTGATGGTACCCGGATCTCAGATCAATCTTAGAAAACACCCGTGATCCCTGTAATTGGTCAAATAAATCGTCAATACGGGGTAAGGGATATTTGTTCTTTATCGTTACCTTGTTCAACTCCCGGTAATCAATACACAGGCGCAAGGTACCATCCTTCTTCTTTACAAATAACACTGGTGCACCCCAAGGCGAAGTGCTAGGCTGGATAAACCCTTTATCAAGTAGGTCTTGCAATTGTTCCTTTAATTCTTTCATTTCGGCAGTAGCCATTCTGTAGGGAGTTTTAGAAATAGGCTGGGTGCCTGGCACAGTCTCAATAGTAAACTCTATCTCCCTGTTTACCAATTCCCCCGGTAATTCATTTGGGAACACATCTGGGAATTCTCTAACAATAGGAATATCATTCAATTCAACATTCACAGATTGCTCAGTCAACACATAGCACAGATAACCCTGGCACCCCTTCCTGATTAATTTACATGCTTTCATTGCAGATATTAAATAAGGTGGAGGCACTACCCCATTACCCACAAACACAATTTCTTTATGTTCTGGTAGTTTAAATACAACCCTTTTTGTCACACAATCTATGGTGGCACAATACTAGGTCAACCAATCCATGCCCAAAATCACATCAAAATGTCTAAAGTTCAAGGGCAATAAATCTACATATAAGGTAGCATCCTCAATATGCATGTCACAAAACCGATATATATAGTCACATAACACAGATTCCCCCGATGGAGCAGACACACATAACAAATATGGCAATAACTCTAGGGGTCTATTCAGTCTAGATGCAAATGTATATGTCACAAATGAGTGCGTTGATCCAGAATCAATTAATACAAAGGCATCCTAATTACATATTGAAATAGTACCTGAGACAACGGCATTGGCATTCCATGTATCGCCCGGAACAAGTACAAAGACTCTCCCCTGTCTCACTGTATCCCCAGCAGTAGCAGATTTCAAAGTATTTCCTGGCTTTGGAACTGATGCAGTTGAACTAGCTGCGAGTTTCCCACTGTTCTGATTACATTCTCGGGCTATGTGCCCTTGCTTTCCATATTTGAAACAGGCTCCTGATGCACGGTAACAGACTCCACAGTGCCTTTTGCTACAAATGTTGCACATGGGAGCTGTGTCCCGGGAAGAACTTGAAGTAGTTGAGGAGCCCGTGTTTTGCTTTTTCAGAAATTTCTTCTTCGGAAAGAAGCCCTGTCTTTTGTTGCCCTTTCATTCTATTGTTGGCTTAGCTTGTCTAGCTATGTTGGCCTCTGATATGATGGCCCTGTCCAGTACCCCAATGTAGGTCTCCAACTTCAAGACATTCACTCTCTCTAGGATGTCACTTCGGAGCCCACCTTCAAAATGTCTTGCCTTCTTATAGTCAGTGTCAATTACATGCGGTGCAAACCTGGCCAATTCAGTGAATTTGGCCTCATACTCAGCTACAGTCATGCTGTCTTGCTTGAGTTCCATGAACTCTGCCACTTTCCTATCCCGGACACACTGCGGGAAGTACTTGTCATAGAAGATTTCTAGAAACTTTACCCAATCAACATCCTTATGATTTTCTCGCATCAACATCCACCATCTTCTTGCTTCGTCTTCTAGCATAAAGGTGGCTAGAAGCACTTTCTGTGTATCCGAGCACGGAAACACTTCAAACATTTTTTCGATCCCAAGAACCCAAGCCTCAGCTTTCAAAGGATCTAATCCGCCATGGAACTGTGGTGGTTTCATTTTCTTGAATTCCTTGGTGAGAACTATTATCCGGTCGTCATTTTGATTATCTGGCACGGGTGGTACCGGAGGTGGAGGTGGCGGGTGTGGTTGCTACCACTGTTGTTACCACTCCTGTTGCTGTCTCAAAGCTTCTGCCATTTCTTGGATCAGTCTTTCCATTCTGTCCAGTCTGGCAGTAGAAGATTCCTCTAACTCATCACCTCTGGTTCTCACCATCTGATTAAACTTGCATTATATTTCATACAAAAGGTACACAAGTACGCATACACTAAGGAGCACATATTTCCAGATAATTCGTAATGCAAGTAGTTCACAACTTACACATATAATTATTCATGGATTGGTTGACCAAATATTGTGCCACCATTGATTGTGTAACAAAACGGGTTGTGTTTAAACCACCAGAACATAAGGAAATTGTGTTTGTGGGTAATGGGGTTATCACGACCCGAACCCACCCCTATGGGTTAAGGACGTAACCGGCCAGTAATCCTGAGATTACCTGCGGCCTCAAACCAAAATAGACATAACTCAACAGAGTAAAGGGGCCAAACGGAAGCAATAATCAAAAACTTTGTCCATAGAGCCATGCTTATATGCACTACAAAACAAACCATACTCATATACGCTAATAACCCACGTCAAAAGTACAGACCATAAAATTCTTTACAGACAAGATCATCCAACCACGTCAACCCGTGACAGACTATTTACAAATATACATAAAGTCCTTGCCAGCAAGACAAATATAGTTACATAACAAAATGGCAACGATAGGTCTCGTGCGTGAGACACAAGGCTGACTTTCTCAAAACTCATGTTGTTCCTGGCAGACTTTACTGGGGCTGGGTTTGGACTTCCCTCGGCTCACCTACAAACACATGAATGAGCATGAGCGATAGCCCAGTGAATAATATCAAATACAGAAGTCATATAAACAATATGTAAGACAACATACTCCGAACGGCCTTGGGCCCAATTCATGTTCCTACTTATCATATGTACATTTATGCAAGGTTTAGATCGAGTGACTGTAGTTCCAAATATACTGGCCTTTGGCCCATTCATTTATGTCAAAACGGCCCTCGGCCCATATATTTGTGGCAAAACGGCCTTCGGCCCACTCATTCGTGTCAAAACAGCCTTCGGCCCACTCATTCGTGTCAAAACGGCCTTCGGCCCACTCATTCGTGTCCAAACGACCTTCGGTCCATCCATATATGTCAAAATGGCCTTCGGCGCATTCATTTACATCAAAACGACCTTTGGTCCAGTCATTTCTATCAAAACGACCTCTGGTCCATTCATTTCTATCAAAATGACCTTAGGTCCAATTATTTCCATGTCAGATTCTTGTCCACAATCCCAATTAGCAAATCATAAAGCTTATAAGGGAATAAACAATTAGATATTCACAATTATTCGAATATCGATATTACTCACAGTGATCGGCTTGTGGATTCGCCCTGGAGCTTGACCCTACCCATTCCATGAACACAAAAGGGTCATTATCAATTCAACCCGTTCTTTAATTTACATATTCCTCTTTAAGCTTTATTCTTATCTCATTAACTCATTTACAATGCTTAGCATATGCCTAAGAGTGCTTACAAGTGAAAGAGAACGGAAAACAAAACACAGAACGAGCATACAAAATTTCAGAGAACAGGGTCCCCGCTCGAGCGTCAACTCATCCGCTCTAGCGGACCCTTAAGGCCTGCAAAAGTACTGGTTGCATGAAACATACGCTCGAGCGTGGGATAGAGCGCTCGAGCGGAAGGCCTGTCTATAAAAGCTCCCCGCTCGAGCGTGAGATATCCCGCTCGAGCGGACATCCAACTCTGCAAAAAGTGCTGGGAGCACGATTTTCCCGCTCGAGCGGCTCTTCCCCCGCTCGAGCGGACATCAAAAATCTGGGTTTTCCAGATTGAGTTCTTCAGCTCCAAATCGAATTCCCAGCTACATTACTTGCATGCAATGGCCCAAATCTCAAATATAATCATACTAACATGGCACCAATGCAAGATTATAACATCATGAGGCTCCATTTCTTTATTTATCTATATGCATGTCCCAAAATATGTCATACTCAACACCAACATAACAAACTCATGCATTCAAGCTCATATCTTCTCAAGTTGTGCATGCATGTGATGAATTAGCCACATTCTCAACTTAGATGCACAATTGGTGATCAAAACATGAGTTTCAACTACAATTTACATGGATCATACCCCTTTGAGTTCAAAACATGCAATATTCAAGACAATCACACACATGCATGCATATATGGGTCTCCATTATGACAAATTCAACTCAATTTCCTTATGATCAGACAATTCCATGCTCTAGACCCTCTTTCAACCTTGAATTCACAAAATGATAGTTAAAAATTTACATGAACTACTCACCAAGGAGTTTAATCTTCACAATCTATGGCAATTCTTGTGTTATCTTCAAGGCATTCAAGGATCAAGAGCAAAACTTAGATTTTTCTCCCCTCTCTCTCTCTCTGATAGCCGACCCTTCTCTTTTCCTCTTAGAGTTGATCAGCCAAATCAATGTAAAGGGGAAGGAATTGGTTCTAATAAGGCTTATAATAGCCCCACTCACATTTTATCTCAACATGAAATAGTTGGGTACTTTATTCATCAATTTAATTAGTTTAAATTGACCAGAATAAATTTTCAATTAAATTTCACCGTAGGCTCTAAAATTCATGCCAATCACAATGGCGTAATCAATTTCAGGTTCTGTGGTTCTGTGGCCGATAAGGCCCTCAATTTAATTTTCAAAACAGATTATTCAGACAGGTATTCCTACGGTGAACAGATAAGACTTCAAAATCACAAACATTCACATAATGGCACATAAAATCATGCTAAACACATAATCATATTCGAATTAAGGACCAATTAGCATATTGCGGGACAGGGGTATCACAGCATATTTCTTAAGAAACCTACCACCAAAGCTCAGGTGGACATCTCTTAAAATTTCAGTTTCTAGTAATAAAGAAAAGCATATATTCAATGAACATGTGGCAAGTCACGTGCCATCACACATTGTGGAAATACAATATGTTTGCTTCTTAAACATTTTGGAAACAATTTTCTCAATGTTTCCATGACAGTAATGGAAGTCCAAAAATGTACTAGACAGTTAATTATCTTTTATAGATTATGAAGAACTGAACTTGCTGCATAATCTGTGGGAGTTTAGAGAAGAGGGTCTTTTTTCCATGGTCATCAAGAATCCTCTCCAAAGTAATGTCTTGAAGTGCTACCAGAGTTGTCTCAAGAAGATCAAGTCTTGCTTGATTTGCAAATGTAAAAACTAGCAATGCCTGCATTAACCATTTTTAAGGTTAGAATGGCCTATTCACAAGCATACTTAACGCTACTTGTATACTCCTAGAAACTAGTACACTCCTTAGATTCGTGCCCCAATTTAAAATTGAAACTTCATGGGAAAATGCTTCTAAGTTCTAAGACTCTCCTGACTAATAACCAATATAGCGAATATCTTAACAAGAGTGATGTCCGAATTTCTTGATAATATGACTCACACACCCCAGATGTGTCTAATGGACTTCACTAAAGAAAGATATGACATGCATTATCAACAAAACTGAAGTATGAGAAAATTTCTAGTATAAAAAAAGGGCACAGTAATAGAGAATTAACAACAATAGACATGGTAATATGGTTCATATACATGACATGATGGTGCTTCTTCCATATTTTGCAATTGCAAATACAAAAATCCAGATAATTAACTTTATTTTCATCTTTTCTTTTGTAATGCACATAAACAAGACACATAAATTTAAATACAATGCCATGCATGTGTCCTACTTCAAAATGTGTTTGGTCAATGTGTTTATGTTGTGATGTGTCCTTTCCGTATCTATGTTACAAGGCACATAGGAACAAGTTCAAAGAAAATTGAAAAATAACCAAAGATTAAATTACTTTGGAGAGGCAACATTTTACACATATCAATCAAACAATAGCATATTTAAAAGAAATGTGTACAAAACCAAGTTTAAAAAGAAAATGATAAGGTGGAAGAAAGTAACAATAATCATAGTTTCAAATGGAACATGGAATTCAGTCTAGATGTATTATGATTTAACATTAGATTTATAATATTCAAAAGAAGATACTTATGTAGATGGCACACACACACACACAAATGTGAGATATTTATGAAATTTAAATAGTAGAAGGATGGCAAAGAGAAAGTTCTTAAGCTGTAGTTGTGTCTCAACTAAAATTTTCCCCTCATGTAGTGAAATTACTTGTGACCCTGTGGTCCAAACACCCTAATCCTCGTAATTTTATCTATCCAAATCAAACAAGATCTTAAGTCAGATGCATATACTTTGAGCTTACTCTTCCAAGTAGAAATCCTTCATGAAGAAGGGAATATGATTCAATTGAAATAAGATAAATTGTTAGTGGCCACTACTTGCATATTATAGCTTTGTTGTTGACTTCAAATGGAATTGAAAAAACAAGAGTAATCAACCCAAATGCATAGCAGTGTATCAATTGTCTAAGCCAATGTGTTTTCAAAGTGACAAAAACAGGCAAGGTTCTAAATAACACAGAACATATTGTTGTACATGTTTACATTGTTCCCATCCTCGATATTCACAATCACACAATTCAGCAGGTAAAGAAAGAATTACGTTTTAACTGGTTGATAGATAAATAAATGTTACACAGGAAGGATTATTTCTAAAAAATCATAAATGAAGAACATTCAGACTTCTGCAAATACAGAGAACATAAATTTGTTATAAAAATGAGAAGTTAAACAATCGAAATAATACCTTCAAAGAGCAACACGTCATAGCAACTGAGTGATGCCAAAGTGTCTTGAGAATCGATTCACGTCCTTCATTAACAAACCTAAAAAGCACCTATCAAAGAAGCAATCAATGAACCTAGAATGTAAGAATTTTGTTAACTGGTGTCCTTAACTATCATGTACACTAACACCTGTCATGTACATCGAATGTCCAAAGTGCTTCTATAACTTAAGTATCAGAAGATATGTTGCTAGTAAGTCCAGTTCACTCACAAATAATAAGTTGCATCAGAGGTGGTCAAATGTACTAAAGCAGTGTTGTCCAAGCTTCTAAGAAAAACTATGGAGATTTGATAAGGATGGTCTAAACAGTCCTATATTATTTTAATGTTACCTTAACAACATATTTTCTTAACCACAGATTACCAATTCAAATTAAAACATACTGGAATATTTTTCTAAAGAAAATTATCATTGCTTCCACATAAAAACTAAACCAACCTCTTCACGTATACATGTATATATCCATTATAGAAGTACCAAAAAATAATCAATAAACTCCAAAGAAATGAACTTTATGAACAAAAAATAGATTTGATCTAATCTTTCCTTATTGAATCTAGCATGACTCAACTTAATTACGAAAGTCAAACTAAAATTCTCATCACCATAAAATAGCTTCCATGCATGATTTTATAAAGGACTGAATATCAATTTCCTTATGGTAAATTTCACTATTCTGGCCAGCATGCAGAATGTCAATTGTAAGCAATGTTTCTCACCTCACACTCATAGGAAAATGCATTCAAATATGAATTACAATTATGACATGGACTCCAACATGTTGCACTCAAGTAAGAACCATTTCTAAGTTGCAAAATAAATGATCTGAAAACACACCTGTAGCTGAGACAGATCCAACGAGCAAGAGTGGGTGCTTCTGGAGGGACTGGGGGTGGCCGCAAACTAACATCAGAAATAAAACGAGAAGGATAGAGCGCTATGGGAGCCAGAAAAAAATATATATCAACTTATTGGGCTAATCCAAACAAGGCCGGTCAAGGGCCCAACTATTGGGCTTATTCGGCCCACCCCCGTCTATAAAAAGAAAGGCACCTCAAGGCATATGGTATGATCTTTTTCTGCTCCACACAACACAAAAACACACTTTACTATTCTTGATTCTTCATTCATGGATTCTAACTTCATCATCGGAGTGTCCCCAGCTGGTAACCCCAGTTGGGTGGCATCAACCAGATTTATCTCTTGCAGGTTCATGGAGCTGTCTTCGTTGAATCTCACCAACAATATCCATGTGAGAGGATATTTCATGATCTCACAATTGGCGCCGTCTGTGGAAACAACTGAATGAGATCAACGAAGAACACAACAAACATGTTCTTGTAAGTACAAATTTAACAACAAATTTGATTTATTTGCCCTCTGAAAACTATTTTAAGATTGGTTCTTGGATTGGATATGCATATGTTTATGCTTACAAAATAGAGCTTTTTGTTCACTGTGAATCTTTTGTATCTCCTTTTTCTATCTCTACAAATGGGTTTCACTTTTCTTGAAGAGAGCATCTTTTCGGCATATTAAAGCTGAGTGATGAAATTTTCTTGTTGAATCTGTTAAAGCTGTTAATCGGCACTTTACCAACTTATGCAAGTGCACTTCACACTGTTCATATTGATTGGTGAAATTTCATCTTTTCTTGGAATATACATACATATATATCTATACTAACAATTTCTATGGACTCCAAACTTGGGTCTTTACTTTCTCTCTCTAAAAATTAGGAACTAACTTTTATCACCTACCTTTCCATCGGCATATTAAAGCTGAGTGATGAAATTTTCTTGTTGAATCTGTTAAAGCCGTTAATCGGCACTTTACCAACTTATGCAAGTGCACTTCACACTATTCATATTGATTGGTGAAATTTCATCTTTTCTTGGAATATACATAGATATATATCTATACTAACAATTTCTATGGACTCCAAACTTGGGTCTTTACTTTCTCTCTCTAAAAATTGGGAACTAACTTTTATCACCTACCTTTCCACGGAGCACTCTAGTGGTACAATCAATTCAGCTATTAAAATAAACTTTATATATATAATGATATTAGAAGTTTGCCAAAAACATTGTTTCCCTTATAACCCTTACCTTTCTGCCGAGACCATGCTTATGAATTTTATATATATCAATTTGTAGAGAACACTATTGGGAATTATATATATAAATTGCTTAGTCAACATTATTCAAAAATTGCTTAGTCAACGCATTATATATATATATCAATTCGGCAACTTTATCCAGTTAGTCAACATTATTAAAAAATTCCTATTTCCTACATCACATCACTCGGCCAAGCATAAGTTCTTCGGCCACCACCTTGTTAAATTCGAGGAGCCGTTTAACCATTCCTTCACCGAGTTCCAATCCGATCAAGAGTTATTACATTGGCACTTCTCGACCACTTAAGCAGTTTGGGAACCTGCCTTACTCGGCGTTGCCATTGGCCTATCAACTCCTGTTCCTCTGCCTCCACAATTCGGTGATGCCACTCCAATTAAATCATTCGGCAATAGCAAATAGCCGACCGACCGCGTTGCCAAAATAAAGTCGAAGACCAAATAGTATAAGGAAATATTTTCGGCACAATCAAAGATGAATTACTAAGCCAGCTTTCGGCAACCGAAACGTACTAGCCTAGCTCGGCACAGCCAACACACACTATTCGGCAACCACCAACGAACCAACTTACATCCACCGGCCCAATGAACAAGTCGGCAACTTATCAGCTTATTTGGCAACTTTTATTTTCATTCACTTTGCATAGTATCACTCATCGACATATTATCAACAAAGTTTCGATGACTTAATTGTTTTATTTGCATTACCTCTGCATGTTATCAACTTGCTCGGCTTGTTCGGCAACTTACTCGGCATATTATCAGGAGCAAATTAATATCAACTTTGCATTTTATCATGGACAATTTGTTTGGCTCTACACTCTCGGCATAAAACTAGCACCGCGACTTACTGAAATCCACATCTAACAATACCAGAAGATTCACGTCGACTCAGGGAGTCCAAAGCCACTAACTAGAGGAGCAAAAAAGTAGCTGATGCTTGCCGATAGTTGCGCAACAGCCCATATTTTCAAAACCTGCAATTTTCAACATTGTCGAAATTAAGTTTTGATTACACCAATGTAAAGTACTCATCGAGACGAGTCCAACACAAAAAATTGCATCAAAATCGGAACTAAAATGAAGTCGTATGAGCCAATTGAAATTTGCCCAGAAATCACATATATTGCCGAAAAAGACGACCCAGGAGTTGGCAAAACATAAGAAATTATTCGATGGATTGCATTTAAGTTACATCTTGTAATAAGCAAATAATTAAGCTCAAATATATAATGCACAAAATATGGACACAAGGCATGTCATGGCAGAGTGGTTAGGTGTTAATCTTTTACCACAAGAGCGCAGGTTCAACTCTTTCTAGCCACACTAATTTTCTTTTATTTTTTGCAATATAAGAGCAATTTTCTAGTGGATCGCACAGCACCAATCTCCATCGATCTGAGTTGTAGGAATCATTTTGGCTACAACTACGCCATCAAGAGTCCGATTACAATGATCCAATAGTCCTTTCCAGCTATTTGACGCATTCTGGATCCATCCATAAGGTCAGAATTTGCAAACTCAACTATAAAAAAATAAAAATAAAAATAAAAAATAAATAAATAAATTACAGATTTTATTCAAAAATTGAGCGCCATGGCTCACTTCGTATATCACCAAGCACCCTACTTTGTCTCGGCTTCATTCCGATATCGCTACGGCACCAGACAGGGGCACGGAATCCGTTTCAAATTGTTATTGGCCTACTCGGCAATTTTGGCCCAAGTTAATTTTATTCCTTCCGAATAACAAATCTTATTCAAAAGCAATGGGGCAAATATACGTTGGACAAGAAACTCAACTTCAATAAATTGGCAACCATGGCCAACCAAGTTCTTAGCAAATCCAACTCTGAAGGGATGCCGACACACCGCGAAGCTAAGAAAAATTGCCGACCAAAAGATCAGCACAATCACCGACCCAAGTGTAGCCGACCAACTTTTTGGCAAAATCACATTATATATGAAACGGACACCGATGTTTTGACACTAGTTAGTTGGCAGTGCATCAACTTTACTCGGCAAGATTATTCGGCACCACTATTAATTCAACATTATGTATGATCATTATTCGGTCGTGCATCAACTTTCTTCCGCTAAACAACATTATTGGTCAACTTTATGCATTGTCAAACTTTATGCAGCAACATTGGCCACAGTATTTGGCAACTTTATTTGCCTAACAACATTATTTGGCAAACCAATTGTCCACTGGGACATCAGTCAATTTTTCGCTTTCCAATTGGGGCACATCAGTCGATCATCATCTCGGCACCTTTGATATGCATGCATACTCGGCCAACTTGGTACAAACATTACAACATTTACTTGAGTTACACACTCTCGCTCCTTTTTCACACTACTCCAAGCAAGCGCCAGTTTTGGGGCAATAAATTACACACTTGGCAGTCAGCAATTCGCATTTAGTAGTCGGCAGTTTGCATATTTTTGTGCACCATCATTTTACCAAAGCCGAATCTTCCCTGCAACATAGGGCAACAGGAATCTGCATTCCTTCCGACTAACACCTGTCATTCGAAAGCAATGGAGCAAGTCTGCCTTGGACTAAACGCAAACGGAGCAACTCGGCAATTAAATTGTCGGCCCAATATCTACTTGGCAATTCCATATAAGCGGAGCAATATTATTGGTGATTAAAACGTCCACCTTATTCGGTACATGATGCATTATTCAAAGTCCTTGCCATATTGGCACTCGGTCGCCACTTAAAATCAATAAAAGTCTCCGAGTACAATGTAATCTTCGCACTCGGCATGGAGCACCATCAGCAAAGGCCTATACCCATGCCCGAGGGTTAGAATACCGCAGCCTATACCTATGCCCGGAGGTTAGAATACTGCGGCCTATACCTACGCCCGGAGGTTAGAATACCGCGGCCTACACCTACGCCCAGAGGTTAGAATACCGCGGCCTACACCCTCACCCGGGGGTTATAATACCGTAGGTCTACACCCTCACCTGGGGGTTATAATACCGCAGGTCTACACCCTCACCCAGGGATAATAATACCGTGGTTCATTTTTTGGCTAATATATCTACCTTATTTAATCTGTCTTATTTGGTTCAGGCAATCATTTCCGTGCTCGGCATATAGAAATATTTCTAGTTTGGCACGAAAGTCCATATTTGGAAGCAATCTTTGCACTCAACAATATATTACACCCTTGCCCGAGGTTATAATACCGCGGCCTACACCCTTACCCGGGGGTTATAATACCGTGGCCCATCGCTATAGAGATAGTATTACTCACTGGGCTTTAGCTCACCTCTCTCCTCTATATACATATATTTGTGCATACATTCATACATATATGCATTCATCCATCCATTCATTCATTTATGTTATTCATTTATCAAATGTATTTTTTGTCAAAGGACCTAACATCTATTTGAACAGCATAACTTGGCAATAAAAACTTTAATTCCTTCTACCGAAGACAATGAAAGTTTTGGGGCAATTGGGGGAGCCAGAAAAAAATATATATCAACTTATTGGGCTAATCCAAACAAGGCCTATCAAGGGCCCAACTATCGGGCTTATTCGGCCCACCCCCGTCTATAAAAGAAAGGCACCTCAAGGCATATGGTATGATCTTTTTCTGCTCCACACAACACAAAAACATACTTTACTATTCTTGATTCTTCATTCATGGATTCTAACTTCATCATCGGAGTGTCCCTAGCCGGTAACCCCGGTTGGGTGGCATCAACCAGATTTATCTCTTGCAGGTTCATGGAGCTGTCTTCATTGAATCTCACCAACAACATCCATGTGAGAGGATATTTCATGATCTCACAAGTGCCAATGCCACCCTCTGTACAGATGCTATGAGTGAATATAAAGGACGGAAAGGTGTCCTCAAAGTCGAAGACCAAATGGAATCTAGAGAAACTAAGAAATGGATAAAATAAAAAATTTTAAAAAAAAATTAAAAATCCTAGATAAAAAGCAGAGTATACGGGTGTAGTGAATACCTTCGCGAGTAATCAATGGTCCAAGAGAGCCCGATGAGCATGCAAACTCAACCACCACAACCATGGTTGAGAGGACAATAATCAAGATAACTAGTTAGTTGTGCAAGGCCATCAAAGTTATGGAAAAGAACATATGATTTAAATTTCTCAAATACTAGATGTCGATAAACATGTACAGAATTTGAACCACCATAAAAAGTATTTGGCTGTCCATCATATTAACAATCATTCAGCCTCACAATAGTAAAACCAAGCAACACCAGTAACAAACCAGCCTCACCAAACCTGGCATATGGAGACCAACCAGTTGCATTCCCATTTTCTACATAAAACCAAGCAACACCAACAACAACAGAGATAACCACCAAGCCTCACAGCAGCTAATCAATTAAACCACAACCTCAAATCAGAGCATACTAGCATACCACAACCTCAAAACAGAGTAGGAACAAATCGCATTCAACAATTTACCCAATTAGAAATCGAAAAAAAAATGAAGGAAATCGCATTCAAATCTTTATTCACAAAAAGTGTACATATATATATAGAAAAGAAGATACCTGGTGCGAAATGGATGGAGAAGAGCACTTCCGGTGGTGCGCATCAGTGAACAAAAACGAACGGAGAAGAGGGCTTTCGGTGGTGCGATTCGAACGAAGAGAGAGGGCTTCCGGTGGTGCGATTCGGACAGAGAGAGAGGGTTTTCAACAATGCTCGTGTGCAGGTGAGAGGGCAAGGAAGAGATCGGTGAGAGGGTTTCACAAGCTCAGACCAGAGAGAGAGAGAGACAGACTGGGTGAGAGAGTGAGAAAAATAGCGCAAGAGAGAAGAGTGATTTGGGAAGACAAAACGGCGTCGTTTTGTCTCCTTGAATTATAGGTGACGAAAATATGTTGTCTCTCAAAATTTTTATAATGGTGACGAAACTTTTCGTCTCTAATATGGGCGCCGAAATTTTCCACCAAATTTCTAAGGGCGGGAATTTGTTTTGTGACGAAAAATAAAATTTAGCAATGAAAAAAAAAAATTTCACCTATTATTTTATTTATTTTATGCATTTGGTGACGAAATTTTGTTTTCGTCTCTAAAAATAGTATAATTAGAGACGCAATCTTATTTTCATCACTAAAACATGTATATTTGGAGACGAAATATTTTTTCGTTATGAGTTTTCGTTACCATAGACCTTTTTTGTTGTAGTAACCTCTCAACTAGAGTGCGTGTCCTTCTTTGTAAAACTGCCACTGCCAAAAGAAAATTTCTAAATGAATTAGATTCTATCAAACGCGTCTTTAAAAACTATGTAGATAGCATTTGATAACAGACCATCATTCACAACTTTAACTGAATTTGTCCCTTCAGTGCCATTGAGGGACTCATTACCTGCAAATAATTGAAAACAAATCAATATTTTGAGCAACAGATTATTATTATAATAACGTATATATGTAATCAAAAGCTCATAGGTTGTGTATCTATTGTTGAACTCATAGGATTTAACATGAGAAAGGAGAAATCAAATTTAAAATGTATGTAGGGAACAATGTTTAAAATTCTATATAAGGCTTGAATATAAATGGCATTGATCTGTCAAATATTCAAAAATGGAAAATAGTAAGAGAATTTAGGAAATATTGGAATGACATGGAGTTTAAGAACATGCTGTTTCACTATATTAGTCTTTCTTTTGAAGAATTTCAAACTGGAAAGGAAATGAAGTTTTCAAAAAACCTTTTGACAAACAGTTTTCAGAAATTAATTTAGAAAGAAGTTTCATCAAGTAATCTCCCTTTTCTTTCTGAAAAAATTAAACAACTTCCAGAAATAGAACCAATATGCTGAAATTATAAGCAAAGTTTCAATCTCAAAATATAGGTTTATTAACACAATTGGTAAAGAATCCCTAGATTTCATTTTCCAGAGGAAAATCTCACAAAGCAACAATGAAAATATAATGGAATGAGCAAAAAGTTCAGCTAAAGGTGCTATCAGTTTAGAACAGGTCAGCTTCGAATCTGATACTGGTTGATCAAGTTGACGGACAAAAAGATCAAGTATGTCTCTGAAGTCAGCAGAGATCAATACCCAAACATAAGAGACTGAGGCAGAAATAAATCATACAAGAAAAGCATATAATGGAGGAATATTGCTTCAAGGAAGAAATAAAAACTAGATGCCAATAATTCCAAGGGCAGAAACACTTGATGTTAAAAATCCAACGAATAGAAAGATGCAAAAAATTTATGTAGAGATTTTTTGTTTTTTTTTTTTGTTTCTCTGTAAGTGTGGCCCCAAGGAATATAATATCATAATGAAGATTTATCACTATCATAAAGATACAGTAACATCAATCGACATGTAAAATATTGATATCGGTTCAGAACAATTAGAGACATTAATGTAAATTTATAAACACCAAACAGAAGATTCGATCATTATGTTTCCAACCTCTCAATCAACACCATATTGCCAATAGATTAATTCAAATAAATGAAAATGAAATCCAAATATAAAGACATTTTTGGCTAAACCCCAATTAGCAACTTCCATGTAAAAATAAATACCTTCTGTCCACGTATATATTATTTATTTCTTTAGTCTCATAATCTGGGATGGGCAGCGGAAATTTGAAGCATTCCTTCTTTGACTCCCAACTTTTGCCAAAGAACTTTCTTGGAGATCACATTTATGCTCAGAGCGGTTAAGTTGACCCAAAAAAAATAATAATTTTAAGGCTATTTCATTTACCAAAAAAAATCAAATGAGTTAAAAAGAACTAGATAAAGGAAGCTACTGAATAATCCTGCAGTACATGGGGCATGGATGTGTAAACGCTATTTCATTTACCAAAACCAATTCATAAATTTTTAACATGGAAGAGATCATAACCTTTAAACTATCATCCAATCCACAAAACAGGGTTCGTATCTCTGCAAATGTGCTGGAACAAGCAATTCTGAAATTGGAAATCATAGTTGCATGATGTAAAGAAAAATAAGAAGTCAATTCTTGTGTAATTTTGATGAATGAAGGCTTTGATGAACGAAAGCTTCAAAGATTCAAGAGTGGAGCCAAATTCACAACTGTCTCGAGGGCATTTGTGACAAGTTCCTCATCCTCTACAAATATCGAGATTATTTTTCAAGCACTTGCATTCAAGGAAAATACAAAGTAAATAAGCACTTACATTCTAGGAAAATACAATGTACCATTCATTCCAGGTATGTCAAACTATTTTACAATAATCATCCATATCTTATAAACATCATGGAATATGTCAAAATCACACTAAAGGAAGTCAAAAATTCCCTTAGATGTTTACAAAGTCAGTGAACCTCTTTCATTCATAATCAAGTTGATTTTGAATGTGGTCATTTATTTTCCTACTTTTTCATGTAGTGCAGTCTTGGTTCATACATAACATGTTCAGGGAATGGAAAATTTAAGATAAATAGAAAAAATGATGCAATACCCAATTTATATTAACAAGACTAACTCTTCATACTAGTAATCAATTTATCATCTTCTCATGGCTCCCACATCAACTGGGCTGAATCTCATTCTCACCCTTAATCTGAATTTAAAAAAATAAAATAAAAAATCAAGGATTCTAATGTTCTTCCTTCAAGACAAAAAGGAATAGCATAGTCTAATTACCTATGTTCATTAGAAATACATAAAATTATGTTCTACCAATATACAAACATAGATTGAAAAAATTGAAAATAATGAGATTGAAAAACAGAAAGATCAAAGTGAATGAGATTCTATTGAAAAGAGAGCAGACCAAAAATAGCAACTGAAAAGATTAAAAAGAGTACAATTCGATTGAAGAGAGGCCAGATCGAAGCGCGAGGAAGACAGTAAATCATGTGATTGAAACCAGATCAGATGGAGCAATAGAGAGAGAGAGAGGACGAGACCAGAGCTACGGTAGCAATGGGAGGACTAACCTTAGGAGGAGCTTCAATAGGTAGGGCGTATCCAATGCCATCGCACTCAAAACCCTAGATAGAATCTCTCCAAAAACCCAGTGCTCATGATCTCGTCTCCTCCTCTTGCTTCAACTCGACCAATTTCGGTCCCGATCCCTGTCTCGATCCCGATCCATGATCTCGACCCTTTTTCACCCCTCGGTCTCGTAACCTCGCGTTCGTGCAACTCAACCGGTCCATCTTCCTTTGCAAAATTATCAGAATCAGAATCAAGAAAAACAAAAAATCGTCAAGAAATTTCAACTAAATCGATTCAAGAATCAATGGATTTAGAATTAGATTTGAACAAGTAATCGAAATTGAACCTGATGAATCTCTCAAGGAGCATGAGGAGAGACAGAGAAAACCCTAGATCTAGACAAAATGATAGAGAGAGAATGACAGAGACGGACAGAAAAATGGAGACGGAGCACCATTATAAAGTGAAACGCGTGCTTAAAAGAGGGTAATGCGTGTTTTTAATTTCACTTTACACCTTCCACAGCGTTTGTCAAAAAACGTTGTCTAAAAAACGTGGTTATAGGCAACTTTTGTTGTAGTGAATTCAAAGGACTCACCAATTTGTTCTTGTTTGAGAGGGTTTGAGCCAAATCGCATAGATGAATGGCAATGATAGAGAGAGAATGACAGATACGGACAGAAAAATGGAGATGGAGCACCATTATAAAGTGAAACGCGTGCTTAAAAGAGGGTAATGCGTGTTTTTAATTTCACTTTACACCTTCCACGGCGTTTGTCAAAAAACGTTGTCTAAAAAACGTGGTTATAGGCAACTTTTGTTGTAGTGAATTCAAAGGACTCACCAATTTGTTCTTGTTTGAGAGGGTTTGAGCCAAATCGCATAGATGAATGGCTAAGTGAAAATTTTACTGGCAAATGTGTAAGGAGGACAAATTTGCAGTGTGAAAGGAACGATAGTAGTAGCCAGGAGAGTAAAAAAGACGGGTTTTTGAAGCTGACGACAATGAAAGTGCCAATGTTTATCGAATGGTCGCCAGTTCTAGCTAATGATTGTGAAAACCAGTGTTTGAAGAATTGTTCGTGCACTACGTATGCATATTAGAAGGGCATTGGTTGCATGTTATGGAGTGGAACCTTAATTGACATACGAAATTTTCCAACAATGGCACAGATCTTTACATTCGTGTGGCATATTCAGAGCTCGGTAATAAATTGCCTACCCATATTCTTCTGTAACTTAAATTCAACCCTTTCACATTCATATTCTTCAGATGTTAGCTACATGGAACTTGCAGTCAATTCTCAAGAAACTTGAGTACTTTATTACTAAACTTGGTGATCTAAACAAAAAGAAAAAAGAAAGATGAATGATAAACTTGTGATTGCGTGGTCCAATTTACTTCAACGATTTTGATGATTGTTCTATTTTATAGATAAAAGGAGGGATATGGAACTAGTCATTGCAATATCTGTGATTGTAGGGTCAATAATCATTTCCATATGTGCATACTTTTTGTGGATGGGGATGGTTAAACAAAGAGGTACATTTAACTTAGAAATTGAGAAAGGTTTTCTTATATTATGTAGTAGCTATCTAACCGACAACTATTTTTTCAATCAAGATTGAAAAAGATGAGCAACGAGATGCTACCATTTAAGAAACTAACTCCAGAATATTCAACTGTAATGACATTTGAAGATAATTTGAACCAAGTTAAACTTGAAGAACTACCACTCTTCAAGTTTGAGAAACTTGCAATTGCAACTAACAAATTTCACGAGACCAACAAGCTTGGACAGGGTGGTTTTGGTCCGGTGTACAAGGTAATAATGATTGTTCATTCTGATCTTGATGTTTTTTGTCGACAAGTGAAATAATTTGGTGTTTGTTTTAGGGGAAATTACTAGATGGACAAGAAATAGCTATGAAAAGGCTTTCAAGATCCTCTGAACAAGGGCTAGAGGAGTTCATGAATGAAGTTGTGATGATTTCTAAACTCCAACACCATAATCTGGTTAGACTCCTTGGCTGCTGTGTCGAAGCAAATGAAAAGGTGTTGGTCTATGAATACATGCCAAATAAAAGCTTGGATGCATTTCTCTTTGGTTAGTACTATTATTCTGAACTTACTGTTTTATCAAAAATTAGAACTTTTGTCTCGAAATCAATTTCATTTACCTTTTTCTCACACTCATACTTTCTTTTGAACGGCATTCTTTTAGATCCACAAAAACAGAAGCTCCTAGATTGGAGTAAACGCTTCGACATCATTGAAGGGATAGGCAGAGGCCTCCTCTACCTTCATAGGGATTCTAGATTAAGGATCAATCATCGAGATTTAAAGGCAAGTAACATTTTGTTGGATGAAGAACTAAACCCTAAAATTTCAGATTTTGGAATGGCAAGGATTTTTTGTGGCGATAAACACCAAGCCAATACAAGAAGGGTTGTAGAAACAAAGTAAGGACATGTCTCTTTCTCCAAAATCTTTATTCTTTCAATGTGGAACCACTTAATGTAATGCAATAAAATGAATTTTGACTTGATGCAGCGGCTATATGGCTCCGAAAAATGAAATGCAAGGGAGCTTTTCAGAGAAATCTGATGTATTCAGTTTTGGCGTACTGTTACTAGAGATTGTAGGTGGAAGATGAAACACTAGTTTTTATACTGATGAGCAATTTTTGAGCCTTTTAGGATATGTAAGTCCACTTGATTCATTTTCACTTCCAAGTTCTCTTATACTCCAAGGTTTATTCATTGCCGAGACCTAACTTTGACATGTCATATCGCTGTTAATTTTTTCAGGCATGGAAATTGTGGAATGAAGATAACATTGTGACTTTAATAGATCCAGTGATATCTTATCAATACTTCAGGCAGGACATCTTGAGATACGTACATGTTGGACTACTGTGTGTACAAGAATTTGCTGTAGATAGGCCTACCATATCAACGGTTCTTTCTATGTTAAAGAGTGAAATTTCATATCTTCCAACGCCAAAGCAGCCTGCGTTTACTCAAAGACCAAAGAGACAGTCTTTGCAACAAAGCCAGAGTGGACATTCTAGGAATGAACTTACTATTACAATTGTTGATGGCCGGTAACATCTAAAATGTCGAGATGATTACATTTATTTTTCCCACTTTCATGTACATAAGGACTTGCCATTCTAATTTTCATCATGATGTCAAGTGGTTTGTCAATAGACCTATCCACAACTATTTTTATTTTTCTGTTAGCGCTTACCAGACAAATTACAATTCAAATCTTTGTGTGAACACTACTATTTTAAGATTTTTTTTCTTAATCTGGAATTTACTTGGTGTTGAATGAGGCCGGTTCGTAAACATGTGGGAAAAAATCATTAATCTTATTAGTTGAATGGCTTTCAGCAACTCAGGTTCATTTGGTTTTTTTTTTTTATTAACATGAGTTATACACAGAGACAAAAGAATTAGTGCGAACATTAATTATGTATTTAGTTGTGTTATGTTTTAATTTTTGAAGTCAACCAGAAATTAGGTAACTGACTTGACACAGAAGTTGGGTGAACAGGAAAATAAAAAATAAAAGGAAAAGAAAAGAAAAAAGTGCATTATTATCTGCATTAACATTGCCTTTTGCTGCAACTGATCCACATTCCACCAGGGTGTTCAAATAAGAAACTATAACGGATTTTAACATACAAATGCACGAGAAATTTGCTTTTTATGGTCAATTTTTTGTGTTCATACTTAACTAATGACAACTAACTTCAGCTTGAATTGAACTCGTGCCTTCACTGACGACTTATAAAATTGGAAAGAGTCACTAAACATCATGTTAAACTAATATAGTTTTCTAAGTCTATGAATTAGGTTACAAGATAACAGTAAATGCCATCTCATTTTAAAACCTTAATTTAAACAGAACATGTATACAATCACATGTTGAATTATCCGTATTGATGTTTCATATATTAGTTGACTTAATTTTAGTAATTTTAATATTTTATGATGTTGGCAAAAGAACAATCTAACTTGGGATCTAGATGTACCTGCCCTAGCTGGATATTTGAAGAAAAGAAGTGGACTTTGTCACATTGAAACACCCGAAATAAGTCACTGAAATTTATGTTTCTTTCATTTTACAAGAAAGGAAATATTTTATATATAACTTATTGCTAATTTTGAACAACAATAATAAACATATGGTTGGTGAAATAATTGTGTATATGTATAGATGTGAGTGCAAAAATACTCAAAGTATCTTAGTACTTTGGCAAATTTCTTGTTTTGATCATTCTATTTTCAACTTAGACCCTTTTAACATCATCTTCTGTTATTTTCTTTTATATTGCAAGTTCTGCCCAAAGCATGGCAACCCAAGACCAACCAATCACTGAGGCTTCTATGAATATTTCTCTGGCCAAGTGCTTGGAGCTGCCTCAGTTTAATCAATTTAGAACGCAGCGTGCAGGCTCTGATCCAATATCAAATCACACTCCCACTGACCAATCCATTGTTGATGAATGCTACAAAAAGGCTATCAGAGAGCTGAAGTCCATAAGGGAAGATCTTAAGTTCATCAAGAATGCCTCTGAGCAGCTCAAGGAGTACAAGGCTCATTTTGCTGATGAGATTGAAACAGCCTCAAAAAAGTTTAAAAGCCTTGAAGATGAGTTCAATCACACGGCTAGAATTTCTCCTAGGGATACTAACAAAATGGTTGGAATAAACAAAGATATTAGCGAGTTTCAGAAGGAGGTCAAGAAACTAAAGCTACAAATTACTGATGAAGCTGCGAAAAGGCTGACAGGCAGCTTAAGTTGGTCAGACAAAATATCAAGTACATCCAGAAAGCCTCCGAGGAGCTCAAGGGGTTCAAGGCTCATGTTGGCGATCAGATCGAAACCACCTTAAAAGAGCTTGAAAGACTTGAAGTTCACTTCAATCTGACGAATAGAATTTCTCATCTGGATACCGATAAAATGGTTGGAATATGCAAAGATATTAGCGAGTTTCAGAAGATAGTCACAAAACTGAAGCTGAAAATCCCATCCAAGCACCAGAATCGGTCTGCCGCCAATTCTGATGCCCATCAGAATCAAAGTTCTAATGGTTCTACACACACCGTAGGGCAAGACAGTGCCAGGAGGGAGTCGAGCATGCCCAACTTGTGCGAGAATGAAACGTTTGGGCATAGCTCAGAATTCAAAGATTTCAAAGCACTCTATGATGGCCTTGACATCACACACAAGGTTTGTCTATTATCATTTTCAATCTTCCCAGAAAATGAAATCATAAGCAGAATGTTTATGACGTACTGGTGGATTGGAGAGGGCTTCATATGCCCATCTCCAGGGAATCAAAAAACAGCAGAGGCCTTGGCCAATGAGGTATTCAAGCAGCTTGTGAAAAAGGGCTTTCTCGTGCCTGTACACAAAAAGCGCAGCTTGGAAGCGAACAGATGCAGGATGCACCCTTTTATCCAGGCAGCAGTAATTATGCTCGCAGACAAGGCTCAATTCTTTCATTTTGATCCCAGTGGAAACCTCACTGCAGGCTTCCCTTTTTCTCACCAAGTATGCATATTAGCGGGCAACAGTTAGACAGTTTGGATTTGGATAAAGTTCATTCGGTGTTCAATGTTCGTGAGTCTGATTTTGAGAAGCTTGAGATGCTATCAAGGTTTAAAAATGCCAATAAGGGTTTGGATTTGGATAAAGTTCATATGGTTTTCAATGTTGATGAGATTATTCTTGATTTTGATAAGCCTGAGCTGTTTTCGAGGATGAGACATGCCAATGTTCTCTGTTTAGGAAGGTGGCAAAACTCCCCCAAACATCACATTGAGGTGGAGGACACCAAATTCTTGGATAACTTGAAGCACATGAAGCATCTAAGGTTTCTCAGCCTCCATGGGATGTCTAGAATTTCTGAGCTTTCCGGTTCTATTTCAAAGCTCACAAGGTTGATGATCCTGGACCTCCAAACCTGTCACAACCTTGAAATTCTTCCGGATGGGATTGATTCACTCAAGTGTTTGAGTCACTTGGACATGTCTGAGTGCTACTTGCTAGGTAACGTGCCCAAGGGGCTTTCATCCCTTTTATAACTCGAAGTTCTTAAGGGGTTTGTATTTGGCAATTCAACTGGCAAAAAATTGTGAAGTCTTGATGATTTGGTGGACTTGCAAAAGTTGAGAAAATTAAGCATTTACGCAAGCGTGGAGGACTTCCCTCAGGAGACAGAATTGGAATCCCTGAGCAAATTTGAAAAGCTTTGCATGCTGACAACAGCGTGAGGAGGGGGTTCAGAAGGTAAATCACATAAAAACAATGCCAAACAAAAGAAAGTTGGAGAGAAATCAATGGCAGAAAACTTAACAAAGCCAGAAAATAAAAGGCATGGCAAAACACGATAAGAAGTAGCCACAGAAGACCCTAAGCAAGAGAACCTTGAAGTGATATCCACAGACGTAGATGTCCAGTATCCAGAGAATAAAGGTAATAATAGCATAAAGACACGCAATACTACTTCTGCATCGGATTCACCAACAGCACCGACAGCTTTCGCAAGAAGAATCAGTAGAAAACTATCCTCCCTAAGAGGAGATAGGGTCGTGCATTTTCAAGAGATAATAGCAGAAGAAAATAAAAGGGATGGCAAAACAGGAGACAATAGTGGAAGAGAAGTAGCCACAGGAGCAGACGCGAAACAAGAGAACTGTGCAGTGAGATTCATAGACACGGATGTCCAAAACCCAGAAAATGGAGGTAATAATAACATAAAGACTCAAAATTCTGCTTCTGCAGCGGATTCACCAGCACCAACAGCTGTCACAAGAAGCAGCAGTAGAAAATCACCGGTGGTTTTTTCGGAGTTTCTAACCCAACTGGAGAAACTCGATCTTCAGTGTTTTCCTCAGTCCAATGCACCTAATTGGCTCAAGGCTAGCAAGCTGACAAAGCTAAAAAAACTTTACATCAGAGGAGGGACTCTCTGTGATCTAGGTCAATTCCAGGAAGTAAAAGATGAGTGGAAAGTTGAGAGATTGCGTCTAAAGTTCTTGAATGATTTAGAGATGGATTAGAGAGAATTTAACGTGATATTTCCAAGTGTTAGGACCCTTGCTATCAAAATCCATGGAAAAACTGAGTTTGTAATCAGATGGTAATTTTCCAATTTTGTTCTTCCCGCTCGAGCGAGGAAAGGGCCGCTCGAGCGGAGTTTACACTCTCATAGTATTTCACGTGTCTGCAAAAATACTGAGTGTTGTGTTTCTACGCTTGAGCGTGGGATCTTCCTCTCGAGCGTGAACACTGGGTTGCAACACGCGATATAGAGTCCCCGCTCGAGCGGACTGCGCGATCTCTGCTTCTATAAATTCACTTGCTTGTCCAACTCTAGGGTTACTTTTCCTAGATCTTCTTTAAGAGTCTTAGGGTTTCATTTGAGGTTTTCTTCTAAAGGTTTTTATGAGTTTTCCTTGATGATTTGAGTGAGTATTGAACTCATGTATTGATAAGCACATATCAAGGAAGTTGATTGGTTATATACAAGAGTGTTCTTCTTCAGTGGAATCCAGAGATTCAAGCGTGGAGTTTCAAAGGAGTTTGATTCTGTACGTAATCGTTGATTTGACAAGTGAAGTTGTGGATTCAACTTCAGGTTAGTCAATTCCGAGATGAATGTTGCAGTGAAAGATATATAGAAGATTTGAAGACAAATTGAATGTGTTTGGTAATTTGTTAGTTTTCTTTGTAATCTTTCTTTCTTCAGTAGTGGATTGATTTATGGCGTTTCGCCCGTGATTTTTTTATCACAATTGAAAGTGCTACAATTGTGGTTTTTCCATGTAAAAATCGTTTGTGTCGATTTAGTGTTTTTCAAAAACAACAATCTAAATCACTTTCGTAAGTGCTTGATGATTTAGATTGTGTGTTTTGAATGATTGAGAATTAGAATAATTAAATCTTGATCTAATCACGAATCACTTAGGATTTTCAATTGGTATCAGAGCAGGTCACTCTTTGTTTTTATCAATACTATAGGAGTGTGATTTTGTGTGATTGGTGATATGGATTCAATTCGTGAAGGTAACTCGACCCAGAGACCTCCATTACTTGATGGTACAAACTATTCTTATTGGAAAGCTCGTATGAGAGCATTTTTAAAATCCATCAATGAGAAAGTTTGGCACTGTGTGATCTATGGGTGGAGTGAACCTATTGTCACCATTGATGGTATTGATATTCCCAAACCCCTTGATAAATGGGACACAACCGATTATCAAAACTCGAGTTGAAACAGTAAGGCTCTCAATTCCCTTTTTTGAAGAGTTTCATCGTATCTGCACATGTGAGGTAGCAAAAGAGGCTTGGGACATTTTTGAAACGATTCACGAAGGTACTACTTCTGTTAAAAGGTCAAAACTTCAACGTCTCACCTCTTCCTTTGAAACCCTTTTTATGCGTGATGATGAGACATTTGATGATTTCTATGCTAAACTTAGTGACATCGTGAATTCCTGTTTCACACTCAGTGAAAAAATCCCTGAAGCTAAAGTTGTTGGTAAAATTTTGAGGTCATTACCCGAGAGGTTCCAATCAAAAGTGACAACCATTGAGGAGGCTCAAAATGTTGATACCTTCAAGCTTGATTAGTTGGTTGGAAACCTGCAAACTTATGAAGCCCACCAGATTTCTAAGAAAAAACAAAAAGATAGTGTGGCTTTCACTAGTGCTCATGAGACTACAAAAACTCCTAAGACTGAGTTTGATTTAGAGTCTGAGATGATGATGGCTATGTTTACTAAACAATTCAAAAAAAATTTAAAGAAAAAGAAGCCTAATTTCAAAGACCATATTTCAAAAGACAAGAGTAATGATAAACTCAAAACTTTTCCACCAAAACTTGCTCCAAAAACTGAAAAGAAGATTGTAAAGGGGCAAGGGGTCAAGTGTTATGAATGTCAAGGGTTTGGTCATATTGCCCTTGAATGTCCTTCGAAAAAGAATCGGAAGAAAATCTACACAGTGACTTGGGATGATAAAAGTAGGTCGGAGCAAGAACCAGAAGAAACTGAATCTGGTGAAGACGAGGATAGTGCTTTCATGGCATTTTGGTCCACTTTCACACAACCTCTTCCGAAGCCAGTGGAATTTGCTCGTGGTCAGAATCTGCATCATGCTCCCATTTTTAATGAGAGTAATTACTTGTATTGGAAAATCAAAATGAGGGCATTTCTGAGAGCTTTTGACCTAGAAGGCTGGCAAGCCATTAAAGAGGATGTTGAAAGTGCTGACAATCCGAGCAATCAGAGAGTCCTGATTACTATTCATGGAGCAATTTCTGATGAAGAACAGTAACGGGTTGCTCACTGCACAAAGGCTAAAGATGCATGGGACATACTGAGCCAATATCATGAAAGTGGAGATTCATCGTCACTACCATCAATCACCTTTCCTGCCTTAGTTGATGAGGTCAAGGAGAATGAGGAGCAAAAAGAAGATGATGAAACATCAGAAGACAATGCTGAGATTAGTGGTGATGATCTACAACAAGCTTACGAAAAACTTTTTGATGAATCTCTGCATTTGTCCAAGATTAATGACAAACTCACTATCAAGCTCAAAGCATGTGAAAGCGAGAATGTCAAGCTAAAAGGAGAACTTGTAATAGCAAAACAGAATGTCATCAAGATCTCTAGTGACAGGCAAGACCTACGTGGGAAACTTTTATCCTATGAAACTAAAAGGAATGAACTCCTGAAAGTGTATTCCACATATGATAAGAAGCTTGAAAGCCTTGAGATGTCACAAGCTACATTGGAAGAGATGGTTTGTCATAAAGATGAAGAACTCTGAATTGCTAGAGCCATAATTGCCATGTGAAACAAAGGTTCCAAATCATTAGAAGACATCTTCGGGTCTCAATAAATGGTTGTGACAAAAGCGGGCTAGGCTACGGTGCAACAGCTCACAAGGGACAGGCCTCTACATCACATGACCTAAAGACTCAAGCAAAGGGAAAGTTAAAGGTACACTAAGGTGATCCCTCTCTTCATCTACCTAATGGGGGTAAGATCAACAAAAATGAGGTAAACCTTATTTTTATTTGTCATCATTGTGGTAGGTATGGCCACATTCGTCCTTATTGCTTTGAATTGTTTGGTAAGGTGTCTCAAAAGGGTAGAAATTTGAATACTTTTTAGGTGAGGAGACAACCTTACATGTCTAGGCGTAATACCAAGATTCATGAGGGTGTTCACAATGCCAAGACATTTACCAAGTCCGCCAGACCTGATTTTGTTAAGACCAAAACGATTTGGGTGAGAAAAGATGATTTGACTTGTTTAGTTGTTCACACTACTCTAAAAGCACGTGACGCACACGTGGTATCTTGATAGTGGGTGCTCTTGTCACATGTCAAGTGACAAATCCTACTTCACCTCCCTTGAAAAATATGAAGGTGGAACTATTACCTTTGGAGATAGTGGCACTTCTAGAGTCATTGGTAAGGGCTCTATAAATGTTGCTGGCCTTCCCAAGCTTGAAAATGCTTTACTTGTTGATGGTCTTAAAGAAAATCCTTTGAGCATCAGTCAAATGTGTGATTCCCACCATGAAGTATTATTTTCAAAAAACAAATGTGAAATTTTGGATAAAAAAGAAAATACTGTCTCGCATGGGGTTCGCACATCTGACAACTACTATGGGATTGTTACTACTAATGATCTCACTTGCCAATCAGCCATCATAAGTAACATTGATTTGTGGCATCAAAGATTAGGTCACATGAATTTCGAAGACCTAACTAAGATAGCCAACAAAGAGCATGTGAGTGAAATACCTAAACTGGGTAAGAATCTGAATCATGTGTGTGGACCATGTCAACTTGGAAAACAAACTCGTGCCCCTCATAAAAAGGTGAACAACTTTACAACCAAACGTCCTCTTGAATTGGTTCACATGGACTTAATGGGACCTACTCGCACTGAAAGCATCGGAAGTAAAAGATACATTTTTTTAACTGTTGATGATTTTACTCAATTTTCGTGGGTAAATTTTTTAAAGGAAAAATCTGATACGTTTGATGCTTTCCAGGCTTTAGTCTTTAAAATCCAAAATGAACAGGGTATCTCCATTGGGCGTATCATAAGAATCTGAACTGATCATGGTCGTGAGTTTGAAAACAGTTCATTTTTGGATTTTTGTGATATGCATGAAATTAAACATGAATTTTCAGCACCTATTACTCCACAACAAAATGAAGTGGTTGAGAGGAAGAGCAGGGTTGTTCAAGAGATGGCTAGGGTCATGCTCCTCAGTAAGAAACTTCTTCTAAAGTTTTGGCTGAAGCCCTAAATACTGCTGTTTATGTCATAAATCGCGTGTATTTAAGGCCCGGCACTTTACAAACTCCATATGAATTGTGGAAGAGATTGAAACCTAGTGTAAAATACTTCAAAACGTTTGGGAGTAAGTGTTACATTTTCAAAGATAGAGGGCCTTTGGGCAAATTTGACTCCCGGAGTGATGAAGGTATTTTTCTAGGGTATTCAACCACTAGTAGGGCTTTTCGAGTCTATAACCTGCGAACTTCTTCTTTAATGGAATCGATCAATGTGGTTATAGATGACACAGGTTCTCCTACTCCAGCAACAAATGAGGATGAATATGGTGAGTCTCCAATCCTGGATACTGTACCATAAAGTCAAAAAGAAGCTAAGGTCCAAGCATAAGAAGTTGAGATAGCGCCATCTTCTCAGGTAAGTTAGAGTCCAAAGAGTGCACATAGAGACACCACTTCTGATGCTTCTGTCACCACAAGTCTTGAGTTCAAGCCATGAGCAAGGGTGAAACTGAATCATCCAGCTCAACAGGTGAATGGAAGTGTATCGGATCGCATGAAAACCCAAAGACAAATTCAGGATGAGGTATCACATATGTGTTATGTTTCATTAATTGAACCTAAGAATATTCAAGAGGCCTTGCTAGATGATAGTTGGGTGAATGCTATGCATGAAGAATTAGGTCAATTTGAACGTAACAATGTTTGGACTCTAGTTCCTAGACCTAGAGACATGAATGTGATAGGTACCAAGTGGATCTTTAAAAATAAATCTGATGAGAATGGTACTGTGGTTAGAAATAAAGCCAGGTTGGTTGCTCAAGGCTACACACAAGTAGAGGGTGTTGACTATGATGAGACGTTTGCCCCAGTTGCACGTCTCGAATCTATTCTTATTTTACTTGGTGTTGCATGTTTTCTTGGCTTTAAATTGTTTCAAATGGATGTGAAAAGTGCTTTTCTGAATGGGTACTTGAAAGAAGAGGCATATGTTGAGCAACCAAAAGGGTTTGAGGACCCTAAATGTCCTAATCATGTCTACAAGTTAGACAAGGCTTTGTATGGATTGAAACAAGCCCCTCGAGCTTGGTATGATAGACTTACTACATTTCTTCTTGACAATGATTTTCAAAGGGGTAGTGTGGATAAGACTTTATTTGTGAAACATACTAAGTCTCATATTCTTGTTGCTCAGATTTATGTTGATGATATTGTGTTTGGATCCACTGCTGAACATCTTGTGAAATATTTTTCGGATTGCATGACACATGAGTTTGAGATGAGCATGATGGGAGAGTTGTCTTATTTTTTGGGTCTTCAAATTAAACAGTCTCCTTCAGGTATGTTTGTTTCTCAGACTAAGTATGCCAAAAATCTTGTGTCAAAATTTGGTCTTGAGTCTGCCAAACATGCATGCACTCCCATGAGCACCAGTCTTCACCTTTCCAAAGATTCCTCTGGTATTGATGTTGATCATACCCTTTATAGGAGTATGATAGGGAGTCTTCTTTACCTCACAGCCAGTCATCTTGATATTGCTTTCAGTGTAGGTGTTTGTGCCCATTACCAAGCCAGTCCTGAAGAGTCTCATCTTCTTGCTGTCAAACGCATCATTAAATATGTTAATGAGACATTGGGGTATGGGGTTTGGTTTTCTATTGATACTACAGCTAAAATTACTGGTTTTTCTGATGCCGACTAGACAGGATGTGCTGATGATAGAAAAGTACATCCGGGGGGTGTTTTTACCTTGGGAATAATTTGGTTGCCTGGCATAGCAAAAAGCAAAATGCCATCTCTCTTTTGACTGCTGAGGCTGAATACATTACTGCAGGGAGTTGTTGTGCACAAATACTGTGGATGAAGCAAATGCTTCATGATTATGGGATAGATCAGAACACACTCACTCTTTTCTATGACAACACAAGAGCCATAAATATTTCAAAAAATTCTATCCAACACTCTCGTACCAAACACATTGACATTCGTCATCATTTTATTTGAATGTTAGTAGAAGAGGGCCTTGTTGTTCTTGAACATGTTCCCACTAAGCATCAAAAAGTTGATACTTTTACAAAACCCCTTGATCTTCTTAGGTTTGTTCCTTAGAAAGACTTTGGGTGTAGTTCTCAGTTGTTAGGATGTTGTCTGTTCTGGAGGGGGTGTGTATGATTGTTTTTTTGTATACTTGGATGTTATAATCTCATTCTCCTTAATTCCTGTCATCATTGCATTTAGAAAAATATGAACTCCTCTTATGCTGCAAGCTAGACTTCTTTGTTCATTGTTCATAGCTCATTCTGAATACCCATACTCATTAACTTCATGATCTCATTTTGCACACATCCTTGAGATAAACTGTTACTGGGGTTTCCGCACAAGTGATCAAAGTTCTCTATGGACCACTAACAGTGTTTCTTGTACTTTTTCAGAGGAATTGACATATACTAGTATATCATGGGTGATGTTGAGTCTCTTAACCATCTACCATCATTTTTCACTTCCACGGTTTCTCTCTCAGTTCATTGAAGTCCGGGCATGAGGAATAGGCTACCTCAGAGGCACCAACCAGGCCATCGTTTTTTATTTCATTCTTCTCTGGTTTGGTCTCCATACTCTTGAGCGTGTATGCCACCAGTGAGTGCCCACAAGAAAGAGAAGTTGAAAAAAATAATAATAATAATTAAAAAAAACTAAAAAAAAAAAGAAGGGACTCATTGATTGAGGGGGAGCCTGTCACGACCCGAACCCGCCCCTATGGGTTAAGGCCATAACTGACCAGTAATCACGAGATTGCCTACGGCCTCAAACCAAATAAGACAAAACTCATCAGTGTAAAGGGGCCAAACGGAAGCAAATTTAAAACTTTGTCCATAGAGCCGTGCTTATATGCACATCATAACATTCCATACATACATATGTTAATAACTCACAACAGAAAGTATAGTAACATAAAGTTCTATACAGACAGGATCATTCTAACAAACCATACATAGGCATATTAATAACTCACAACAGAAAACACAGTAGCATAAAGTTCTGTACAAACAGGATCATTTAAGTCTAAGTCAACCCATGAAACTATGTACAACAGATTCAAAGTCTTCGCCAACATAACAAAATATAAATACATAACAAAAGGGCGAAGACGAGTCTCGTGCATGAGACGCAAGAGCTGACTCTTCAAAACCTTGGTTGTTCCACACAGACTTCAATGAGGCTGGGTCTGGACCTCTCTTGGCTCACCTACAAACACATGAATGAGCGTGAGCGAAAGCCCAGTGAATAATATCAAATAAAGAAAACACATTGGAACAATATACATCAGACGGCCTTAGGCCCAATTCATATTTCTATCTAGCATATAAATAGATATAGATCATACTGTCCTCTGGCCCATTCATTCTATCATGTCAGACTGGCCTTTGGCCTATTCACACTTTCATGTCAAACTGGCCTTCGACTCATTCAAACTTTCAATCATGTCAGGCTGGCCTTTGGCACATTTATACTTTCGTATCAAACTGGCCTTTGGCCCACTTATACTTTCGTATCAAACTGGCCTTTGGCCTAATCATTTATGTCAATCGGCCTCTGGCCCAATCATTCATGTCAATCGGGCTTTGGCCTATTCATTCATGTCAAAACAGCCTTTGGCCCAATCATTTATTCATATCAAACATTTGTCCATAATTCAAACTGGCAAACTCATAAGGCTTATAAGGAAATAATCAATTGGACAAATGACAAGTTTCAAATATCGATATTACTCAAAGTGATCGGTTGGTTGGTTTGCCCTGGAGCTCGACCCTACACATTCCATGAACACAAAAGGGTCACAAACAATTCAATCCGTTCTAAAGTCATATTTTCCTCTTTAGGCTTCATTCTTATTTCTTTAACTCAATTACAATGCTCAATGCATGCCTAAGAGTGTTTACAAGTGAAAGAGGACGGAAAACGAAACACAGAATGCATAAACAAAATTTCAGAAAACATGGTCCCCGCTCGAGCGTGGACTTCCCCGCTCGAGCGGACCCAGGAGATCTGCAAAAGTGCTGGATACATCAAATTCACGCTCGATTGTGAACTCTGGCGCTCGAGCGAAAGAACTCACTACATGGCTCCCCGCTCGAGCATCAACTTCCCCGTTCGAGCGGGTACCCAAGTCTACAAAAATGCTGGGAACACGAATTCCCCGCTCGGGCGGATGTCAAAAATTTTAGGTTTTCCAGAATGTGTTGTTGAGTTCTAATTCGACCTTCAAACGTCCAAAACCCACAATTCTAGTCTCAAAACATGCAAACACAATATATATCATATGGATGTAACCAATCATGAAGTCAATCATTCAAAATCATGGCCCAACCTTCAAAATTAATCAACATTCCTTTTGCATGATCAAAATCCATACATTCAAACTTCATACCAATTTCATGATCTCTTCAATCATGCATGCATGTCAATTTTGACTTCGTTTTTGTTACAAATGGTATAAATGATGCTCCAAATCACGAAGCTACATAGAACTACTCATGCATGTAAGATTTGGTGCTCCCTTCTTCATTTTCAACATGCTACATGCTAGAACACCCAAGATTGTAACAATTATGCACATGCATGTTCATTCTAACTTCAAATTCATTTTAATTCTTGCTCTTGATTACCCAGCTAACTTGAATACACAATTTACAAACTTATACCCATGAATTCATGCTCAAATGCTTACCTAGAGGTTCAATCTTCCAAATAGTAGCAAGTTCTTGAGCCTAGCCCTTCAAAGCTTGAGCTCCTTTGCAAAATCTTCAAAATTAAACCCTCTCTCTCTCTCTAAATCCGATTCTCCCTCTCTCTAAAGAGGAATTTCGGATGATGAGCTCAAAAGGGAACAAAGTGAGGGTATATAATGGCCTCTAAAAGCCCCCTCTCAAATACATTATTTTAATACAAAGTAATTGGGCACTTAATCCATTAATTTAATCAATTTAATCTGATCCGAATAAATTTTCAATCAAATTTCACCGTAGGCTCTAAAAATTATGCCAATCACAATGGCGCAATCAATTTCGATTTTTACGGTCAATAAGGCCTTCAATTTAATTTCCAAAGCAGATAATCGAACAGATATTCCTACGGTGAACAGATAGAAATTGAAAACCACATATTTTCACATAATGGCACACAAAATCATATCAATGCATAATCACATTCATAATAAGGACCAATTAGCATAATACGGAACAGTGTTATCACAGAGCCTCCGCGTTTACTCAACAAATATCACGTGATTCCTAGTGGTTTAACTTTTATCTATGATGTTTAGTTACTCTTGCCAGAGGTCCAGCCATCCGATCACTACGAGGATTAACTCTAGCTCTGTGGCCTCTCAAGGATCACACACACACATTTTGCATGTGAGCTCTCATGGTTGTTTTTTAGTTATGCATTCTCATGTTGCTTATGATCATTGATTGAATATTATCTGACTTGCTCATGATTTTGTGGTTCATAGTTTTTCTTTTAATAAACAAGTTTACAGGCTGCTTGGAGTGTGGATCGTTTCATCCTAGTGTTACAGTCTTCCAATTATGCTCTCCTTTGTTGTACAATTCACCATTCTCTGATTAAGTTGTTTTTGTTTTTATTTTCATTTAAAAAAGGGGGGGGGGGGGGTGTTTTGTCCCCGCTCGAGCGGAATTTATCACACTCGAGCGTGAATTTCAGTCATTCAATATTTAGTGTAGGGTTTTGCAGTTCTGGGAGGGTGTTTTTGGCGCTTGAGCGTCCTTTTTCGAGCTCGAGCGTATCCGTGTGTGTTTCGGTTCCCGCTCAAGCGTCAAATCTCACGCTCGAGCGGACTAGTTTGGTTTAAATACTTCCTCCCTCGACTCTTTAGTTCATCTTTTCCCCCAATTTCATTCTCTCTCCCAGGGCACCTTGGCGATTCCGTGCATTGTCTTCCTTGGTGTTTTTCTTTGCTGATTCCTGTTCTTCTCGCCCACCTAAGGTATGTTTCACTTCGATTTCAGTTTTTTTTTTTACTCTGTTTTTGTTTTAACCTTCACTCTTGTTCGTAATATTTGGGTCTTATAGTTTTTTTTTTTTTTTGTATGTAATGTTGGGCTTTGTTATATTAGGTTGAGTTCTAACTTATCACTGCTTTCTAGTCTAGTTTTTTTTTGTTGTTCTTTAAGTTGTTACTCTCGTTTTGGATTACTGAGCTTTGTCATATTAGTTATGCGATTTATCTGGTTAATTGATCATTTTGTTTACTGGGTTACAATGTGTTCTATTCTTCTATTGATTGGTTAATTTTGCTAGATTTACTGTCTCTTACTAATATTTTGTTTTCCTCTTTCGGTTTAATTTTTGCTTTGGGTTGGGGGTGTTCTATTTTTTTTTCTCTTTGGTCTTTTACTTGGTTTAGTCATGTCTTCTTTCAAGAGAAGGAAGTCCACTACCTCTCGACCTATCTTTAACTCCGACCGGTTTCCCTCGGCTGAGAAAGCCAAATTGTTTCGAGAGTCCTATCTGTCCTGAACCATTCATCTCGAACTCAATGTTTAACCTAACACCTTTGAGTCTATCCATATCCGTCCTCTTTTTGATCCCTTGGGTGGGGATTATGTCCTCTCTTTCTCAGGACCTCAAAACCTCAGCTGGGTTTGTGAATTTTACTGCAACATAGAGAGTCTTGATGATATTGGTCCATCATTCAAGACTTGGGTCCAGTCCAAGTCAATCACAGTCACCACTGATCTTATTAGAGAGTTGTTAGGGATTAGTAAAGTCTTCCCTATCTTTTATCATTTTCCTATGCGTCCGACTTGTGATTTCAATGAGGTGGCCACTGTTCTTTGTGGTACCTCTCGTCCTTGGCTTTCTGGGGCACTGATCAAACAAAATGAGCTTCTACCCCATTTTCGGTTACTCAATCTAATTGTGTGTGCCAACATTATAGTGACTACCCACAGCTTAGAAATCAATCAAGAACAAGGGTTTATTCTACAGTGTATAACTCTCAATCACTCCATTGATCTTGCTACTTTGATTATCCAAAAGATGGTTGATGCGTTTGAACGTAACAACCTTGGTCTGCCTTATGGATGCCTCATTAACAGGCTTCTCGCAAAATTTAAGGTTCCCCCATATGACGAGGATGAATTTGCTTCACCATCCCTGCCTTTCACTAAGAAAACTATCTACCAAAGTCAGTCACATGTTCGCGGGTTTCTACTGGGGTGGGTCATTCCAGTACAGATACAAGTGATGCTGCTACTATGGCAGAAGAGGCTGAGTTCGATGCGGCGGTTGTTGCTGGTGATGCTGTTGGTGAGGGGAAGCAGCCGCCTCCGGTTCGTACTGTCCGTAGCCAGCTTCAGCATTTTGAGCAGTCTGTTGTTTCGCGTTTTGATCGACTCAAGGGGCGGATGGATATTTTTGAGGCCCGGCTCACGAATCTAGAGACTACTACTAATGCTCGACTCACTGCATTGGAGGCCTCTTCCCGGCGCATTAAGGAGTCCGTGGCACAGTCTTCAACTCAGTTGTCTCAGATCCTGTCTATTCTTCAGATGCAGTCCTCGTCCCAGTCTCCACCTCCTGCTTAGTGATACTTGATGTTCAGACATGCTTTTGGCTAGTTCTTCTCTTGCACAGATCTCTTTTCTCGGACTCTTCATTATCTTGTTTTTGTTCTCTCCCGGACAAAAAAGGGGAGTGGGTATATTGTTATTTGTTATCTTGGATATATTGTTATCTTGGCTTTTATACTTTGGTGCATTGTGTTTTGGGAATATTTTAGATACTGATACTTGGTGCATGCATATTGGATATTATACATTGGATATTATTTTTGGAATTAGGAATGTGTTGGGTATATTTTAGTTCTTTTGATGGATGGGTTTTATGTTTCTCAAATATTTTATATTTGGTTATTTGTGCAGTTCCACAGTTTTGGTTGGTTTGTGTGGTTGTTTTTTTCAGGTGGATTGATCAAAGAAATTATTCAAGAATTGCATCATTTTTTTATTTTGTTTCTTTTTGTTAGGATTTTTGTTGGTGGTTTTGTTAGGAAAATTATTTAGAATGGTTTTGTCCGGGATTTGACAAAATGGGAGATTGTTAGGACCCTTGTTGTCAAAATCTATGGAAAAACTGAGTTTGTAATCAGATTGTAATTTTCCAGTTTTGTTCTTCCCGCTCTAGCGGAGTTTACACTCTCACTGTATTTCGTGTGTCTGCAAAAATATTGATGATGTGTTTCTACGCTCGAGAGTGGGATCTTCCACTCGAGCATGAACACTGGGTTGGAACACACGATATAGAGTCCCCGCTCAAGCGTCCATTCCCATACTTGAGCGGACTGCGCGATCTCTCCTTCTATAAATTCGCTTGTTTGTCCAACTCCAAGGTTACTTTTCCTAGATCTTCTTTAAGAGTCTTAGGGTTTCGTTTGAAGTTTTCTTCTAAATGTTTTTATGAGTTTTCCTTGATGATTTGAGTGAGTATTGAACTCATGTATTGATAAGCACATATCAAGGATGTTGATTGGTTATATACAAGAGTGTTCTTCTTCGATGGAATTCGAAGATTCAACCGTGGAGTTTCAAAAGAGTTTGATTCTGTACGTAGTTGTTGATTCGACAAGTGAAGTTGTGGATTCAACTTCAGGTTAATCAATTTCGAGACGAAGGTTGCAGTGAAAGATATATAGAAGAGTTGAAGACAAATTGAATGCGTTTGGTAATTTGTTAGTTTTCTTTGTAATCTTTCTTTCTTCAGTAGTGGATTGATTTATGGTGTTTCGCCCGTGGTTTTTTTATCACAATTGAAGGTGCTTCAATTGTGGTTTTTCCATGTAAAAATCGTTTGTGTCGATTTATTGTTTTTCGAAAACAATAATCTAAATCACTTTCGTAAGTGCTTGATGATTTAGATTGTGTGTTTTGAATGATTGGGAATTAGAATAATTAAATATTGATCTAATCACGAATCACTTAGGATTTTCACCAAGATTAATTTACTTGGAGAAAGTCAGATGCGCGAAGCTAACGCTGTTCCCTTGCGATGAGCTCGGTGTCTGGATGAGCAAAACAGAGAACTCAGAGTAATTGTAATATGATTTGCTGCTTCTTAAAAAAAAAAATTCCTCTTTCTTTATCTGTGTAATTCCTATTGATTTTTTGTGTAATCAAATTTATTGTATCAATTGCTAATTTCGGCAAGTAAAATGCCTCAAAGTAGTGTGATGACAGTTTTTTATACTTGAGCATGACAGTTTGTCACTACAAGAAATATAAGGCATGAAAACAAGATTGCTGAAGTAGCTCTTTACCAAACTCTACTCTGTTTGGATGGCAGGGTTTGGTAAGAAAAAAAAAAAAGAAATGGTGAGAATAGGAACCTTTCACTTTTTTGTATGGTTAAGGAGATGAGAAATAGTGAGAGATGGTGAAAAAAATATTGCCATCAAATCTAGACTATGTTTTGTTTTTCATCAAAAGTGGTGAGATTTGGTAAGAAAATAATTGGCTTTAATAAAAAAATAAATAAATAGTTTATTAATATGGAAGGTTATTTTGGTAAAACGAAACACAATATTTTCCTTTCTTTTCTCTTATTTACTCTATCTAAACAAGACTTATGATAAATTACATTCTCTTCTCTTGTATTCATCCAAACATAATACTAAAAAATCATAATATTTTTTTTCTTTTAAATCACATTCATTTCTTTTCTCATCTCTTCTTACGATCCAAACAGGCAGTAAATAAGTACACAGAATAAACTCTTTACTGGGTGGAAAATTGTTATGATTGGAATCAGCAATTGAGTAAAGAAAAAAAAAAACAAAAAACAAAACAAACACCCTTGCACACCGAAACGATATACGTGATTTGATAATATTCAAAGCGAAGAACGATGTAGGAATTTCACTATAAAAATGTAAAGAATGTAGTAATGAGTTGAATCTTTCAACACAAATTGTCAATCACAAAATCTCTAAAAACTATAAAATTGTAGATCACCTAAATAACTTAATAAATATAAGGATCCGAATAATGACAAATTCGGTAACGACCAAAATAAAAATACCATGTCGAACTATTCAGTGGGTTAGGTTGTCGAAGGGACAATGAATATAATCCAGGTTGAATTCAAAACTGACACAATAAATGTGGAAAAAAAAATATTAATGTATCTAGTGAATTTTGAAAATGTTTTTTTCATTGTAAATATTTTATTTTTTTAGTGTATTTAGAAATACATTAAAAAAGTAAAATAATAATAATAAAACTATTAGAAAAGTAAAAACACAAAAGTACTTCGTAACATTTCGAATCATGTTAAATGAATAAGTTATTTGAATTTGACTCTTATTCGATTTATGAAAAAATTGTTTGAGATGGATTTATTGTGTAAACAAATCAAGTTTAAACACAATTTTAAGCTTTTTAAATTTTTATTTTAAACTTGAACAATCTACCACTCAATTTGGCTCAATAAGCTTATATGCATTACAAACAATCAAGCTATTTAGACTCGTTAAAAGCTCTTGAGATCAACTCATTATATAAATAGTCAAACTTAAAAATAATTTTAGGAGTTAATAAATCAAACTTAAACAACTGTTTTATTCGGCTCAGCTCGACTCGGCTCGGCTCGACTCGTTGATCTAGGCAGCTCAGCTCGATTCGCCTAGCCTAGTTTTCAATCCTATGTATAGGTCCTTTTTATATTATAGTCTTAATAGTGAATAAAGAAACCCTAGAATTTGGGTCTTCCAGGAGGTGAGTAAGGGGCCCTCTGAAGAAGTTGCCCAAACATTTCAATGGTAAAGCTAAGGAAGGACCCATCTCTTTTTCTACCCAAAGTCGTTGCAACTATGATTAGCGCGTTTTATCTGCCTGAATTTTACAGTTATATATGATTTGAGTTTATGAAAATGCTGTGGGTTAAAACCATGATTTACAAGCCATAAAAACTCGATTTGCCTCTGGATTGATGAAAGAATTGTCACTTGTGGTTTTTTGACTGTGTCAATCTTGTTGAATTGGTTTCATTTGTTGATTTGTTGTGATTATTCATTCCATAGGCAATCATCATTTTCCTTTACGTAGAAAATTTTAAATGTGGTTTGGATGAATTTGCAGAGGAAAAAGAGAAGGAAAGTGAAAACTGGGAAAAGTGAAAGGAAAAGGGTAAATTATACATTTATTTAAAATACAAATTACTCTGTGATTTTGAAAATTATATTATGCTCCTTCAAATTTTTAATCGTATAAAAAATTACGCATTTTATTAATAAATCAGTAAATCAATTAACAATTTGTAATGATTTCAAATATATATTTCAATTATAATTTTGAAAATTTTAATGTTGGGCAATTTGTATTTAACTAAACCTCAAGGCGCGTATTTGTAATTTATCCAAAAGAAAAAGATGAGGGAAAGAAAAAGGAAAAAGGAAAAGGCAAGAAGTGGATAGGTAAACATATGTTAAATTTTTTGAAAAAGGGATCATGAAATGCATCATGAAATTTTTTTATCCTTTGATTAGTGTGGTGCTTTATTATATGTATAATCTAACGGTGGAAAAGTTTTCATGATCATCTTCATGATATTTTTTTCAAGATCCTTAACATTACTCAAATTTTTTTACTTTTCTCTTTTCTTTCTCTGCACAAATCACTCCCTCAATCTTGATCCAAACATAGCTTTAAGGTAACATAACCAGCAACGCTACGCACCCTGAAAAATATCATGAAAATGAAATGTCAATCAGATTTATTTTGGGTATGATTTACAATTGTACCAAGTTTAAATCTAGACTCTACAATTCATTTTTCGGGTTGTACATTTTTTTCATAACACATCACAATCTAAGAACTTCCAAGGAAATGGTAGGTAGTGAACTGTCAACATTTTTTTGTGTTCTGTACTGCGGTGTGAAGAGAGAAAGAGCATGGGTAGTAGACTTACAAAAATGAACTTTCATTGACGTTTGCTTATTGATTCATTTCTATATTCCAATTACTTAATGTATGGTAAAATTAAAATTTTAAATTGTTTGTTTGCGTTCATTGACTTGTGTGCCAGCATACGTAAACCCACTTGGTAAATAATTTATTAGAAAGAATTATGAAGAGTTACATAATCATTGTAAGTTATAGCAACTTGGCCATTTTGTTAATTTGAATCATAATTAAATTAATGTTTCTTGATAAAATATAAATCAAAGTTAAATGCCTGCATATTTAGATATCAGTTCATTTACCTCTCAATTAATAAGGTCATTCTAGAGAGGTTCAGATGGAAAGTGTTACATGGCATGAGATCCTTTGTCCCAAATACCTCTATTCCCTTCTCAAAATATTCACAGTTGTTAGATTATGTCTTGAGATTTTCATAACTCAGCTGCGAGGATCCTTGACTGTGTTCCGTAGTGCTGATAGTAGATATAACTACATGACTTATTACTTCATTGATCAGATTTTCTGTTAATTTGCTGAACTTATTTCCTCAACTCATCTTAGTCAATTATCGCATACTAGTCATTGTTATTGTCTTTGTCAAGTGCAGCAACCCTCCCCAGAAACCCCTTGCTTAAGTTACAACGTGATTAAGGGTTCTATTAAAATGTCGTTGTAGCCTATTAAGGATTCTCTTAACCACCTGCAAAAGTTGAAATTTTTGCATAATTTATTTATTCAGTGAATGCCTTATTTATTTATTTGTTTATTTTATTAGTAATTTATTAAGTCAATACAAATTGCAACGATTGTAGTTCAATTATTAAAATTGTAACAACCATTAATGAATTGTTTTATAGAGTACAGTTGTATGTGCTTTCTTTTAAATTTCTTGGTAGTTGTGTCACAAATTCTTGGTTAGCAACAATATGGCTTTGTGTAAGAACCAGGAAATTGATACCTAGTTTAGACTTCACTTGACCATGAGCTTAACCATTCACACCCAAATGGATGGCAGGGTTTGGTAAGAAAAGAAAAGAAAAGAAATGGTGAGAACACGAACCTTTCACTTGTTTGTATGGTTAAGTAGATGAGAAATAGTGAGAGATGGCGAAAAAAAGATTGTTACCATATCTAGACTATGTTTTGTTTTTCACCAAAAGTTGTGAGATTTGGTAAGAAAATAATTGGCTTTAATAAAAATTTTCTAAAATATCAAAATTACCCTTATAAAAAAAATATACTTTATTAATATGAAAAGTTATTTTGATAAAATGAAACACAATATTTTCCTTTCTTTTCTGTTATTTACTCTATCTAAACAAGATAAATGAGAAATTACATTCTCTTCTCATTTGTTCATCCAAAAAAACATAATAGTGAAAAATCATAATATTTTTTTTTCCTTTTAAATCATGATCATTTCTGAGAGGGCAATTTATGTGGAAATTAGGCCGAGCTAAGACCATCTGTTGGATGGACCGAGCTAGGTATACACTCTTGGTCATTGGGTTGCGCTATGGGTGGAAATGAGAATGGAGTAAGCTCGGTCATGGATTGGGCGAATATTCGGCCTAAGGCTTGGACCGAGGTGATTGTGTTTGACCCAAGCAGGACCGAGGTATTGAATTGGTTATCTCGGTTGAATATTCCTGGTTCTGTCTGGCATGGGGCAAGGCCATGCTAGCTCGGTTGAGCTGCTACCGAGCCGAGGTGTGAGGTTTGAACCATCTCACTTGGTTAGCAGTGAGTCAAGTGTTATCAGGATAGGCATTTTTCCTTGGGAGTGTGATTCCTAGAAGGACTCTTATAAGGAGAGTTGAAGTCCTACTAGGATTATGTCAGATGGAAACTATAAAAGCTCATAACAAGACCCATACAAGTATCACAACAGGTATCACAATTCTTACTCTAGAATACACAGAGCTTTTGTGTCTATTGTTTATTTGCTAACTTAGGCATCGGAGAGGTTACCGGCACACACCCACCGGCTAGCTCACATTTGTGTTTTCAGGTGGCAAAGCGACGACATTTGGAAGTGTGCAAACTTGATCAACAGGATTATACGAAAAGGTTATTTCTGCGCTCGTACAATTGACGCCATCTGTGGAAAAAGCAATTACAAAGAACGAACCTCTTAATTAAGTTTTCTTTCAACTTATTTCAATGGCGCACAATGAAAACTTGCCACACTCTACTATTGATGGGCAAACCCCGGAGGGGGATGGAAAGCGCGAAGGCTTACCTTTTATCCGGCCCATGGCAGAGTTAGATCCCCAGCAACGAAACCCACAGACGGATACCCGTGAAATACGGGGCTCCAGTCCTCGTCGCTCCCAAAGCCCTGAAAGGCAGAGGCGAAGGTTGGACCCTCAGGTTCTTGAAGATCGGGTAAGGGAGCAAGATGAATTGATACGGAGGATGGCGGCAGACATGGAGATAATGAAGCTCCAGATAAAAGGCAAAGGGGTGGCAACAGAAGAGGGGCGCGAAGGCAACATACGCTTTTACCACTCAGAAGATCATGACAGACAAGTCACACCATCACAAGCTGAAAGTAGAAGCCTCAGGCCGGGCGATTCACAATCAAGGACTTCCAGGACTCGTTACTCCATGTCTGAGAGAACAAGGACTGAAAGGTCTTACACGAAGAGAAGCAATTATCGACCCTCGCATTCGCACCAAATGACATCTAGGCAGACGGAGTTGCCTAGGTCGGCGGACCTGCAAACAGTGCTTGAGGAAAGGGCTCGAATGAGAGAAGACACTCAGGCTCACAACCCCCGCAGAGTGTCCACACTACAACGGTTAGCTCCTAGAACACATGGGAGTGTCAAGGTAGGAATGCCAAAGCCGCGCCTTGCCTATGAACTAATAGACAAAGCGTTAGCAAGGTTGCAGAGCTCGTCATTCGTTCCGGCGATAAAGAACGCACCATTACCCTCTGGCTTCCACCACCCCAAATTCACTATTTATGAGGGTAAGTCAGACCCCTACATGCACTTGAGCCACTTTCGCCAGGTTATGGCGGTGTATCGGTGAAACATGGTTTGAAAGGTTGCCAGCCTTGGTGACCTGGGACTAACATGGTTTAAAAGGTTGCCAAAAGGTAGCATAGCTTCATGGGTGCAACTAGTAAAGGCATTTGTGACCAGATTTAGAACAAACACCAAGATGCCTGTGGAGATTGACCAGCTTCTCTCCATTGACATAGGTGAGAAAGAAACATTGATGTCTTACAATAATCGATATTGGGAGACTTTTAATCAGATTGGAGATTGCCCCACAAACCTAGTTATCGCCCAGTACAAACGAGGTTTGCTTGCCAGCAATAAATTGAGGGATTCAATGACGATGACTCCACCCCTCCCAATGGAGGCTCTAATAGAAAGAGTGCATCAACACATCAGGGTAGAAGAAGATGTCGCACGCACCAAAGCAAAAGCTGGTACAACAGCTATGTCAGACAGAAAACCTGTGACAAAAGTAAACACAGTCGGGCAAGAAGAACAATCGAGCAAGAATGGGCGAGGCAGACGAGCCAATAGAGAGGACCCCCAAGCAAGAAAGTTGAGAGTCCATACTACCATCACCACGGTATTCAACAAACCTATCTACCAGATTCTTAGCAAGATACGCGATGAACCCTTCGTTTAGCGGCCAGCCAAGTTAGGAGAAGCACAGAAGGGCTACGATGATAGGTACCGTTGCACCTTCTATGATGAAAAGGGCACCGAATTGAAAATTGTACACCATTGAGGCAACATTTGGAGGAGTTAGTGGCCGCTGGTCACTTGGACTAGTATATAGAGGGAGGAACACAGTCGGCCCCCCAGGACCGCAACAGGTCGAATGGGATGTCAGTCGACAGTCCACCCCAAGGCATAATCAACGTGATACATGGAATCGTCGAACCCGAGCGGGTATGTGAGCTCAGAGGGATGATCAAAAAGGCTAAGCACTTGAGAGAGGTACTAAGTGCACAACCTATCGTCAAAAGGGAAAAAACGGAGGCAAACCTTCAAACAACTAAAATTGGAGGACAGAGACTTGGCACTCGCAACATCCCCCCTAGTCAGCTTCAACTCAATGCCAGAATGGGCGATAGACAAGATAATTTTGCCAGTCAAGGTAGGAACGATGATGAAATAGGTAAAATTTTGGGTATTGAAAGTCCCTTCAACTTACAACATAATCTTGGGAAGAGCATGGTTGCACGCCATGCGATCAGTGGCATCAACCTAATATCAGGTGCTATGGTTCCCTAAAAAAACTGGAGTGATTGAAGAGGTCTTAGGGGACCAAATCATGTCGAAACAGTGAACAGCCGGGCTGCAAAAGGGTTTGTACAGATGGTAGAAGAGCTAAAAAATAGCAAACTGTTTGCAGACGTTGGCAAAGCAGCTGAACAGAAGGCAGTGGAAGATTTGGTAGAGGTGAGGATAGATGAAAAGAACCCAGAAAAATTCTTTTTGCTCGGCTAGTCTCTGTCCAGCACCGAGAAAATAGAGATCATGGAATTTTTGACCTCTAACATCGAAGTATTCGCCTGGACACCGTATGACATGCCTGGCATTGACCCTAATTTCATCTGCCATCAACTTAATGTCCATCCAACCGCCAGACCAATTATATAGCGAACTCACTGATCGACACTCCACCATGCAGAGATAGTGGCAGAAGAAGTGGAAAATTTGCTGGAAGCAGGGGCAATCAGAGAAGTACACTATCCCAAGTGGATTTCCAACACTGTAGTGGTGCCAAAAAAGAACGGCAAATGGTGCGTTTGTGTGGACTACAAAACGGTTAACAAAGCATGCCCAAAAGACAGCTTTTCCCTACCAACTAGTGGACCTAATAGCAGGGCATAACCGACTTAGCTTTCTTGATACATATCTCAGTTACCATCAGATCGCTATGTATGAGCCAGATCAGGAGGTCACGTTGTTTACAACACCCAAAAGACTATACTGTTACAAGGTCATACCCTTTGGCCTAAAAAATGCAGGGGCTACATTCCAATAGATGATCACCAAAATGTTTGAACCATTGTTAGACTGAACAATAAAGGCTTACATAGATGATATGGTGGTCAAGAGCAGAGATGAGGGGGACCATCTCAAGGACCTAGATGAGATGTTTCAAATTTTGAAGTCCCACAAGTTGCGTCTGAACGCATCTAAGTGCGCATTTGGCGTAGAGTCAGGCAAATTCCTGGCTTTCTAGTGACCAACCGGGGTATAGAAGCTGATCCCTCTCAAATCAAAGCCATCCAAGATCTCGAGAGGCCTAACACGATCAAGGAGGTGCAACATCTCACTGGTCCAGTAGCCGCACTAAACCGGTTCATAAGTCGGTCATCAGACACGTGTCGACCATTCTTCCAAGCATTGAAGGCCAAGTTTGAGTGGGATGATGAATGCGACCGTTCCCTGGAAAGCTTGAAAGACTACATGACCTCTCCTCCGTTGTTAGTAACCCCAGTACCAGGAGATGAGCTCTTTTTGTACTTAGCAGTTTCCTAGCATGTAGTTAGCGCAGTGTTGGTAAAAGCTGAAGAAATACAACACCTGCCTATCTTTTATGTGAGCAAGACATTGCTGGGAGCTAAAACAAGGTACCTGCCATTAGAAAAGTTGGCCTTAGCATTGATGATGGCGTCAAGAAAGTTGTTGCACTACTTCCCATGCCCACACCGTGGTTGTCTTAACAGCCTTCCCCTTAAAAGTCTTATTTGAGAGAGGGGATTTTTCTGGATGAATTTTAAAGTAGGTAGAGGAGTTTGGGGCAGTTCGACATTAAGTTTCAACCAAGAACTGCGATAAAGGCCCAAGCTCTAGCGGACTTTGTGGCCGAGTTCGCACCAGGCAGTCATCATGTTAACCTAATCGATTTGATCGAAGCAACCGAAAGAATGGAGGATAGTGCCACAGGAATAGCGCAGCCCCTAAAGCAGGATGCTCAATTAAACAGCAAGCCATTCAGCCCTGAAGAATAGGAAGAAGGAACAGACCGCAGCACCGCCAGCAAGGACTCACCCAAAAGTAAAATCTTGAGATAGTCAGACAATGAGGATCAAAGCCCAAAAGAAGGCATCAGCAGTGCCTCTGATCCCAAGACATCGTCAGATCCTTACACTTGTTGGAGGCTTTTCGTCAGAGAGATGTGAAAACTTTTCGTCGACGGAGCACACGATGCAGGGCTAGGCATAGTCCTCATCTCGCCGGACAACCTGACAATTGAACAAGCAGTCAACCTTGGCTTCCCAACATCCAACAACGAGGCAAAATATGACGCATTATTAGCGGATTTGAAGTCAGCACTTCCCATAAAGGCCACCGAGCTGATGGTATACAGTGACTCCCAACTGGTAGTCAACCAGATTTTGGGCGACTACGAGGCAAAGGATGATAGAATGGCTAAATACCAGGAGTTGGTCAGAAAGGAGATTATGAAGTTTGAAGTAGTTCGGATAGAGCAAATTGGCCGAGAGAAAAATAGTAGAGCAGATGATGGCCGGTTTTGCGTCAATGACGGATACATCTACCCCACGCCCATTGTTGATTGACTTCCTACTCAGACCGAGTATTGAAGAGCCTGAAGCAGCCAAAGCATGTTGTGCCGAGCTAGGCCCTTCCTGGATGGATCCCATCATAGTATTTTTAAAAAATGGCATCTTACCTGAAGAAAAGAAAGAAGCCAATAAAATTTGAGCAAAGTCACAGCAATTTTGGCTCTCTCCATCACTAGCACTATACAAAAAATCCTTCACAGGACCTTACTTGAAATGTGTCCATCCAAGCAAGGTCGAGGCATTTTTGTTCGAAATACACAAAGGCGTCTGTGGAAGCCACCAAAGGGGAAGATCGCTGGCCTACCAAGCAATTTTACAAGGGTATTGGTGGCCGTACATGCAAGTAGATTCAGAGAAATATGTCAAGAAGTGTGAGAAATGTCAGAAGTACGCACACCAAATACATCAACCAACCAAAGAGCTTCTACCATTGACCAGCCCATGGCCCTTTGCAATGTGGGGCCTGGATATAGTAGGACAACTCCCAACTGCCCGGCAACAGAAAGTTCTTTCTCATAGAAACAGACTATTTCACAAAGTGGGTGAAGGTAGAAGCACTCGCAACCATAAAAGAAAAAAAACGTCAAAAAATTCGTCTGGTAGAACATCATAACTCGGTTTGGCATACCCAAGGCTTTAATATCCGACAACGGCACTCAATTTGATGGCAAAATCTCTAGGGGCTTTTGCAGAGAATATAAAATAGAATTCTATAACTCTACACTAGCGTACCCCAAGCTAATGGCCAGACTGAGGCTTCCAACAAAGTAGTCCTAGACGGTTTGAAAAAAAGGCTAGAAAGAGCAAAAGGCAAGCGGGCTGAGGAACTTCCCCATGTTTTATGGGCTTACCGTACTACACCTCGACGATTAACTAGCGAAACACCTTTTTCCTTGGCCTATGACATGGAGGTGGTAATTCCACTGGAAGTAGGCCTCCCCACTATTAGAAGCAAAAATTTTGATCCTAACTTGAATGGTGAGGCCATAACCCTGGAACTCAACCTTGCAGAAGAAAGAAAAGAAAGGGCTTTAGTACACATTGCCTCATACCAAGAAGAGTTATTCAGGAAATATAACAAAATAGTGCACCCAAGGCAATTCAAGATTGGAGATTGGGTACTGCGCAAAGTAATGGGCAACACTTTGGTACCTAGAGATAGCAAGTTAGGACCTAACTGGATACAAAGTGATTGGTTTAGCGGGAAAATGGGTATATCACTTAGAAGATGTGGACAACAAAGCTATTCCCAGGCCATGGAACACTGCCAATCTCAAAGTATTTTATTTTTAGCTTTTTCTTATAACACTTGTAATTTTTCTTTTTCAATAAAACAAGTAGATTTTTTCGGGTAAATATTCTCTCCTCTGTTTGTAAAAGTTGTCCATATTTATTGTCGATGGGGGCAATCAAGGAGGTTGGTAGGTTTGACCAACACTTTTTCTTCTTCAGCCAAGATAAGGATCTAGGCTTAAGAAGGTTAGCAGGTTTGACCAACACCAATCTTTCTTCTTCAGCTGAGATAAGGATCTAAGCTCAAGAAGGTTGGTAGATATGACCAACACGTTTTCTTCTTCATGAGCCGAGATAAGGATCTACGCCCAAGAAGGTTGGCAGGTTTGACCAACACTTTTTCTTTTTTAGCCGAGATAAGGATCTAAGCTTAAGAAGGTTTGCAAGTTTGACCAACACTTTTTCTTCTTCAGCCGAGGTAAGGATCTTGGCTCAAGAAAATTGGAAGGTTTGACCAACACTTATCTTTCTTCAGCCAAGGTAAGGGTCTTGGCTTAAGAAAGTTGGCAAGTTTTTGACCAAATCTCTTCTTTCATCAGCTGGGATAAAAATCTCAGTTATAAAAGTTTTATAGTTTCCCAAATTGTTCTTCTACAGAGATAAGTATCTCGGCCGAAAAATGGAAAGGATAGGGAAAGGACAACCTAACTAAGCTGGCCGTTCTAGCAATAAATATGATACACTGAAGTAGAAAAATACTGTGACCGAACAAATAGATGGCAAAAGGGCAAACCAAAGACAATTTCATTCACTAGAAAAGTAAGTACAATAGAAGGGGCTTGTAGCCTGGTTACATTTTCGTAAAAAAAAAAAAGAAAAAAAGAAATCAGGCAAATAGGTCATCTAGCTCAGCTTCCAAATCGACCTGAATTTTGCCCATAGGCAGGTCGGTTCCGGCATCAGCCCTCTGGGAGGTCTCGGTCACGAGCACCTTGTCAATTGCGCTGAGCAAGACTTGGCTTGAGTCCACCGGAGTTGGAGATAAAGACTGGCGACTGAGATGAGTGTTAGAAAGAGGGGCATTAAGTAAAGTAAGGACCTCATCCTCCTCCCCCTCCTAAAGGAACTTCTGTTGGACCGCATTAGCATAGTCCGTCATATATCCCGGTATGAAGTGGGAAGGGGGGTTCAGGAAGATCTCGGAGTCATGTCCTTGACCGAGCTGTTCAGCAGCAGCTTTCCAACCACATTTAAAGAAAATGTCCTTGACTGCTTCACATTGTTGAACATAGGTCTCCCCTCCTTCCTTGAAGCCTCGGTCCTCTACGTCCTCCATCTTTTTCCTCATCTCCTTTAGCTCAGCATTCTTTTTCCTCTTCAACTTAGCCAGCTCCCGTAGGTAGCGATCTTTTTTCTCAGCTAAAGCTTTTCGTTTGTCAGCCTCTACTATGCTGACCAGTTCGACTAGCCTTGCGTTCTCGGATTCTAGCTCGATCAGCTTGGCCTTAGTTTCCTTTAGTTCGGCTGCCTTGGCATTTGTATTAGCCACAACTGATCGTGCCGTCTTCCGCAGCTCAAGCACACGTTTGTGAGCCACTTGGCTCTTTTGTTGGGCTTGCACAACATTCAGAGCTATTACAGGAAAACCGAGCATTGGGTCCATAATGGTATCAATTATTGAGTTACAGGGATTTCAAAGTTCACCAGTATCATAGACTTGGACGCCGAGTAGATGGCCTTCAGCTCGGTCAAACCCTCGTGCCGCTCTATGTCGGTGGGAAGGCAAACGCTCTTCGCTAAGTTGAAGGCTAGAAGGTGATCCTTCTCAGCACTAACAGAGTCGGAGGTTGTTACTGCACGACCCCTGAAGGACACGGTTGGTGCCCACACCGGAGGGGATGAAGGATTGAAAGGGCCTAGCCGGTTGCGACCTTGGGGCAGACTAGCTTCTGGCAGCTCAGTTTCCAGCAGCTCAGTGTCATCTTCGTTTGTCAGGCGCTGTGGCACAGAACTAGTACGAGGCCGCTTGTTTGGCCGAGAGGACGTAGCTCGGGTAGTTGGAAGGGCCACCATAGCATTGCGTGATTGACTGGCCTGTGGTATCTCAGTTTGAACTTTGGCAATGGAAGCTGAGGTTTGCTCGGTGATAAGGGCACGAGTGGCTCGTCGCTTGACCATTTCTTGCTCTTCAGGCAGAGGAATGAGGTTGATTTTGGGTAGGTTTGGGTCTGGTTCAGGTGATGGTTCGAGAAAAAAGTAGGTAACCTTAGTCTTTCTCCTTCTGCTATACCGATAGGTTGGCACGAAGTTTAGTAGCTCAATCCAATCTCGGTGGCGGTATCGAAGTGTGGCACGATGGGCGTCTTGATTGGCGTAAGCATAATGTGATTTAAGCTGGTTTAAATATGCAAAAAATACAAGGAACGTAATGGGTTAGCACGGTGGTTATTGGAACAGCAAAGAAAGTTGAACCGAAATGTTCTTACCAGCAGTTCCTTTATTCCAGTTTATATTGTAGCCTGGTATCTGGGCTTCCTAATCTTCAAAATGGCCAAAATCCCAAAATAAATCATCATCGTTTAAATCTTTGTCTGGTCTGTTTTTGATAATTTTTTCTCGGCCTCTTCTCACTCTGAGGTAGTACACCCAATCGTCGTCATTTTGGCTGAGTGAATATTGATGAAATAGCTCGGCCAATCAGAGGTTGAGGCCGAGCTGGTGGTTTAGCTCGGCGATACCATTTATTATTCTGTAAGTGTTTGTGGATAGTTGGGTTGGACACAATCTTGTTTGCCTAAGGAACTCGCATATAAGGGGTGTACAGGGAACCGAACCCCGGCTTCTACGATCGATATCACTGTAAAAGGGACGAAGCCCGATTTGCCCTAAGGTGTGGTATCTAGCTCGGCTAAGGAGAGGTGGACGTCATCAGGAATATGGCAGTCTCTACGAAATTCGGCCATGGCCCCAGGCGAGTCTACCACGAATCGGTATTTACCCATTAAACTTAAAGATTGTTATGTAAAAATGAGCACGGCAGCCTAGCTCGACACTGATGTGACTTTGGATGGCTCGGTTAAGCAAAATCGCCTTGGGGCAAGGTGCAAGGGTGTGCCTGGCCAACTTAGTCAAGTTTGCAAAGTGAAAATAAAAAGTGTTATGCCCAGATAACTGAACCGGGCTAAGTAAATAGGCAAAGTAAAATAAGCCTAGTTCGGCTGCATCTGGGTTATAGACAGTTTCCAGTTCGGGCGTGAAACAGGGCCAACTCAAGGTTTATAGCACGGTTGGTGATTAATGCACAAGGTTATAGCGCGCTTCTAGTTTGGTCCAGTACAAGCCTAAGGGTCGCAAACAAGTTCCTAGTTCGGTCACAGCACAATTTTGGATCGAAAACCATGTTTTAAACTGATTTAAAATCCAACTAGTGTGTTTTTTGAGTGTGAGGTTTTGGGTTTAAACTCAACACTCTAGTGTATATAATAAGCATATATGGGAATTAAGTGTTGGAATTGTAGAAATTAATAAAAAGGAACACCAGCAAAAGCAAGAAAGAGGCATTAGCAACTTATATGAAGGCAGAATCCAACCAGCAATAGGGCAAGTGGAGCAGATGATATGGCTACTTGGTTTGGGACTAAAGCACAGGGGGCACAGATATGGAACTCAGAAATGTAAGGGAGAGAAGATGAACAGTAAGAGTGCTTGGTTCAAGGAATGGGTTTTGTATATGCACGAAAACGGCGAGACTTTTTCGAACATTTTTTGATAAATGTGAGACGTCTGTCACTGTATGAAGAAGCAATGAACGTGTGCCACGTGTCCCAGTAAGGACCCGATGTAAGATACGCGAACGACAGGCTGTGTGACGGGCACGATTCTGGTAAACCAAGCTACCTAGAGATGAACGTGTCTATAGTTCTGATAGGAGTATTTTAGTTCGGTTGGGTTGCTTTTGGTTTGGTTGGTTGAAATATATTAGCACGGCTTGAGAAGAATAATCCTAATCATGCACTGCAGATGGAATTAAGGGGGCAATTGAGAGGGCAATTTATGTGGAAATTAGGCCGAGCTAATACCATCTGTTGGATAGACCAAGCTAGATATACACTCTTGGTCATTGCGCTGCGCTATGGGTGGAAATGAGAATGGAGTAAGCTCAGTCATGGATTGGGCAGATATTCGGCCCAAGGCTTGGACTGAGGTGATTGTGTTTGACCCGTATAGGACCGAGGTATCGAACTGGTTATCTCGGTTGAATATTCCTGGTTTTGTCTAGCGTGGGGCAAGGCCATGGTAGCTCGGTTGAGCTGCTACCAAGCCGAGGTATGAGGTTTGAACCATCTCACTTAGTTAGCAGTGAGTCGGGTGTTATCAGGATAGGCATTTATCCTTGGGAGTGTGATTCCAAGGAGGACTCTTATAAGGAGAGTTGAAGTCCTACTAGGATTATGCCAGGTGGAAACTATAAAAGCTCATAACAAGACCTATGTACAGGTATCACAATTCTTACTCTGGAATACACAGAGCTTTTGTGTCTATTGTTTATTTGCTAACTTAGGCATCAGAGAGGTTACCAGTACACACTCGCCGGCTAGCTCACGTTTGTGTTTTCAGGTGGCAAAGCGATGACGTTTGGAGGAGTGCAAACTTGATCAACAAGATTATACGAGAAGGTTATTTCTGTGCTTGTACAATTTCTTTTCTCATCTCTTCTTACAATCCAAACGGAAGGTAAGATATTAAACTCTCATGATCAAGGCAGCAAATAAGTATACAGAATAAAATCTTTAATGGATGGAAAATTGTTATGATGGGAATTAGCAATTGAGTAAGAAAAATTATAAAATTGTAGAGCACCTAAATGACTTAATAAATATAAGGATCTGAATAATAACAAATTCTGTAAAGACCAAAATAAAAAGAGAAAATTAGTGTAAGATCTCTCTCATATTTTTAGTAATAGAAGAGATCCACAATATTATTTTATGATGTCTAAAGTCCCTCAACCCCACACTCATATATCATAGAGAAATTTACTCTCTCTCTCTCTCTCTCTCTCTCTCTCCCTCCCTCTCTCTCGCTCCAAACCATTCCTCTCTCTCTCTCTCTGCTCATTTCTCCTCTCTTGGTCTTCAACTCCAATAGCACCACCACCACCCAACATTACCATCCCGCCGCCGCCTCGTAAAGATTGTTGCAGACGGAGGAGCAAGAGCGTCACTGACGAGGACCTCGACGAGCCCAAGGCTTGCATCGAACTCGGATTCCGGTTTGATCAATTCAGCAATGGTATGCTGTCGTTGTACTCGTTATCTTATTCGAATGGATCAATTTCTACCCATGAATTTTGGTCAAAGCATCACGGCGATGTTAGCTACAATCAGCTCCAAAAAGCACTGGCTTTATTTGTATGTATGTATGTATGTGGTTGGGTCTATGTTTATTATTTGTCCAAATTGGAATTGCAGTAGATCATTCTGTTAAAACATAGATAAATTTCTAAACAAATCAAATAAATTTGAAAACACAGAGAAAATTGTTGCTGGAGATTCAATAGTGAGTAAAATCTGACTTTGTGTTCATGAGCTTGATTAGTGTATTTCCATGCCTAAACCAAAGAAATTCTCTTATCTGTTTTTTTGTTTTTGTTCAATTTTCTCTGGATTGGAAATTTCTCTGGTTTGGAGAGAATTTCTCTGTGAAGTATAGAGAAAACTAGAGAAACTTGCAAACCAGAGAAATTTGTGCAAAGCAAAGAAATTTGCAAGCTAGAGAAACTTGGAGAGAATTTCTCTGCAGAGTGGGAAATCCAGAGAAATTTGGAGAGAATTTCTCTAGACAGTAATTTGAAGAGAATTTCTCTGGATAGAAGAGAAATTCTTTGGATTGAAATTTCTCTGGATCGATGTGTGAGGGACCTTAAATATTATGAAAATATTAGATGTTCTTTATACTATAAAATTTTAATATCAAGAACATTAAAACAAATCCCCAAATCAAATACCATGTCGAACTATTCAGTGGATTAGGTTGTCGAAGGGACAATGAATATCATCGAGGTTGAATTCAAAACTCACAAAATAAATGTGGAGAAATCGAAAATAAAATAAAAAATAAAAAAATAAAATTAGTGTATCTAGTGAATTTTGAAAATGTTTTTTTTTTATTGTAAATATTTTATTTTTTAAGTTTATTTAGAAATACATTTAAAAAGTAAAATAATAATATAATAAAACTATAAAAAGAGTAAAAACACAAAAGTACTTCGTAACATTTCGAATCATGTTAAATGAATCAAGCTATTTGAATTTGAATCTTATTCGATTTATGAAAAGTTTGTTTGAGATGGATTTATTGTGTAAACAAATCAAGTTTAAACACAATTTTAAGTTTGTTAAATTTTTATTTTAAACTTGAACAATTTGCTATTCAGTTCGGCTCAATAAACTTATATGCATTACAAACAATCAAGCTATTTAGACTCACTAAAAGCTCTTGAAATCAACTCATTATATAAATAAGTCAAACTTAAAAATAATTTTAAGAGTTAATAAATCAAACTTAAACAACTGCTCTATTCGACTCAGCTCGACTCGCTGATCTAGGCAACTCAGCTCGATTTGCCTAGCCTAGTTTTCAATCCTATGTATAGGCCCTTTTTATATTATAGTCGTAATAGTGAAGAAAGAAACCCTAGAATTTGGGTCTTCCAGAAGGTGAGTAAGGGGCCCTCTAAAGAAGTTGCCCAGACATTTCAATGGTAAAGATAAGGAAGGACCCAACTCTTTTTCTACCCAAAGTCGTCGCAACTATGATTAGCGCGTTTTATCTATGTACGGGGAGGAAATGGTAGGTAGTGAACTGTCAGCATTATTTCGTGTTCTGTACTGCCGTGTGAGGTGAGAAAGAGCATGGGTAGTAGACTTACAAAAAAGTCTTGACTTATGAAGTTTCATTGACGTTTGCTTATTGATTCATTTCTATATTCCAATTACTTACTTAGGGCTCGTTTGGGAACAGGCTAATTTAGTAACTTTTTGGCTAATTGGCTAAAAAGGTAGGTAAAAATTTTGTGTATGTTTGGGATGACTTTTTGACTAATTACGAAAAGCTGTGTAAAAAGTAGAGAGAAGCCGTAATTGTTGACTTTTTGGTATGACTAATTGGCTAATTGACTAATTTAGTAACTTTTTGACTAATTGACTAAAAATGTAGCATCCCAAACGAGGCCTTAATGTATGGTAAAATTAAAATTTTAAATTGTTTGTTTGCGTTCATTGACTTGTGTGCCAGCATACGTAAACCCACTTGGTTAATAATTTATTAGAGAGAATTATGAAGAGTTATATAATCATTGTAAGTTATAGCAACTTGACCATGTTGCTAATTTGATAGTCAGACATAATTAAATTAATGTTTCTTGATAAAAAAATAAATCAAAGTTAAATGCCTGCATATTTAGATATCAGTTCATTTACCTTTCAATTAATAAGGTCATTCTAGAGAGGTTCAGATGGGAAGTGTTACATGGCATGAGATCCTTTGTCCCAAATATCTCTATTCCCGTCTCAAAATAGTTACAGTTGTAGGATTATGTCTTGAGATTTTCATAGCTCAGCTATGAGGATCCTTGACTGTGTTCCGTAGTGCTGATAGTATATATAACTGCATGACTTATTACTTCATTGATCAGATTTTCTGTTAATTTGCTGAACTTATTTCCTCAACTCATCTTAATTAATTATCGCATACTAGTCATTGTTAATTTGTTATTGTCTTTGTCAATGCAACAACCCTCCTCAGAAACTCCTTGCTTAAGCTACAACGTGATTAAGGGTTCTATTAAAATTTCGTTGTAGCGTATTAAGAATTCTCTTATCCACTTGCAAAAGTTGAAATTTCAAATAATTTATTTATTCAGTGAATGTCTTATTTATTTATTTATTCATTTTATTAGTAATTTATTAAGTCAATGTTGACTGAATACTAAATGCAACAATTGTAGTTCAATTATTAAAATTGTAACAACCATTAATGAATTGTTTCATAGAGTACAGTTATTGTATGTGCTTTCTTTTAAATTTCTTGGTAGTTGTGTCACAAATTCTTGGTTAGCAACAATATGGCTTTATGTAAGAACCAGGAAATTGATACCTAGTCTAGACTTCACCTGACCATGAGCTTAACCATTCACACCCAAATTCCAAAAACAAATCTCAAATTTCTCAAATCAAAAATATCATGAGAGCCTTACCCCTTAGTAACAGTCTTCAACAGAGCCTGAGCATGTTCATGTTTCTTACCATGTCCAAATTGTGTGCTTCTGATCTGTAGCATCTCCCCAAACAAAACTGAGAGAGAGAGAGAGAGAGAGAAGTTAGCCAAATGGATGGTTTAAGCAAACGAATCATTGAACATTGGAAGAAGCTCTGGGAAATATGGGATGTCCGGGTAGTCATCCTTGTTAGCCTCTTCTTGCAAATCTTACTAATCTTCTGTGCGCCTTTGAGAAAGCGAATGTCAAGTGCTTTTGTAACCACGCCCTTGTGGTGGGCATACTTGCTTGCAGACATTACTGCTAACTTTGCAGTGGGACTCATCTCCAAAAGCCAATGGAGCACCTCTGGCTCTGAGACTTCTCCAGATCTTCTGGCATTTTGGGCACCCTTTCTCTTGGTTCACCTTGGAGGTCCCGACACCATAACCGCTTTTCCCTCGAGGATAATGAACTGTGGCTCAGGCACTTTCTTGGCCTGGGATTCCAGTGTTGGGCTGTTATCTATGCATTCGTTCAATCATATCCCTTTAAAAAGCTTTGGCGCCCCACCATGCTCATGTTTTTTGCAGGCCTCATCAAGTACACTGAGCGCACTCGGTCTCTCTATCTCGCTAGCACGCGTAGATTCAGAGACTCTCTGCTCACAGCACCTGATCCTGGGCCTAACTATGCCAAGCTCATGGATGAATACACTTCAAAGATCAAAGCAAAACTTCCCACAAGGATAGAAATGCTTCCAGAGCCTAATCGGGTAATCAAAACTGAAAGTGCTGGAGACAGAGACGACTTGTCCGATTTGGAGGTGGTGCGACGTGCTTATGGATTTTTTGTAACTTTCAAGGGGCTGATTGCCGATCTGATCTTCAGCTTCCGTGAACGCAGCCTGAGCCGAGACTTCTTCCTCAAGAGAACGGCAAGAGACGCCTTCAGAGTCGTGGAGGTAGAACTTAATTTCATCTATGATATCCTCTACACAAAGGTGGTGGTGGTGCAAAGTTTCTGGGGATACTTTTTTCGGTTTGCTTCATTTATGTTAACTTGTGCAGCCCTTTTGCTCTTCTGTTTTATGAGAAAGAAGGAATTTCATAATTTTGATATTGGAGTTACCTACACCTTGCTAATCGGTGCCATTGCCCTTGATGCAACAGCTTTAGCAATGGTCCTTTCCTCTGACTGGACTGCTGTGACCCTCACCGAGCCTGACTATCCATCCTGTTTCTTTAGGTTCCTTATATCGATACTCAGGGTTAAAAGAAATAGATGGCCAGAAAAGCAATGGAAGTCTATGCAAATGTTGCGCCGCAGGTGGTCTGAATCGATTTCTCAATACAACTTGATACAATATTGTCTGAACCCACGTATGAAATGGTGGGAAAAATTTATAGGCTGGTTTGGCCTTACCAACATGCTGGATGGGCTGAAATATGTGGAAACTGTCAGCTTCACCAATGAATTAAGAGACCATATCTTTGAGGAGTTGAAGATGAAATCTGAGATGGCGGATGATTTAGAAACTGCCAAGGAGATATATTCAGCCAGAGGTGATTGGGTTCTTCGGTTTGAAAGTTGCAATGACTTGCTCCCTTGGATCAATGAGGTCGATTTTGATGAGAGCCTTGTGTTGTGGCACATAGCCACTGAACTCTGCTTGAATGCTGAGGACTCAGGCAATGCTGCTAATGCTGAGGGTTTCAATGCTAAGAACTCAGAAAATGCTGCTCAAAACAATGCTAAGAACTCAGGCAATGCTGCTAATGCTAAGGGTGTCAATGCTAAGAAGTCAGAAAGTGCTGCTAAAAAGAAGGATTACCGTGAATTGTCTAAGCTCCTGTCTAATTACATGTTATACCTTCTAATCATGCAGGCAACAATGATGTCCACTGTGGCAGGTATTGGGCAAATAAGATTCCGAGACACCTGTGCTGAGGCCAAGAAATTCTTTCGTGGAAGAAAAATAAAGAAGGACAAGAAGAATTTCTGTCTCTACAAGTGCTTCTGTGGCAGTGAATCGGAACACAAGCAGCAAAATCAAACCAGCCCAAAAGCCCCCACTGCCCAAGAGCAACGAGGAGAGGAAACGACATGCTCATGCTTGAATATCTTTTGCTGCTTTAAGATATGCTGTTGCAAAGGGGATTCAGTACCAGATAAAGTGCAGAAACATGCCTGCAATAGTATCCTTGGTGTTGATACAGCAGTAAAACCAGTTGCTGTTAAAGGAGATAGAAGCAAATCTGTGTTGTTTGATGCATCCATGTTGGCCAAAGAGATGAATAAATTAGGAGAGGAAAAAAAATGGGAGATAATGAGCAAAGTTTGGGTCGAATTGCTGTCCTATGCAGCGTGTCGTTGCAGAGCCATTACCCATGCCTCACAACTCAGCAAAGGTGGGCAGCTCATCACTTTGGTTTGGCTGTTGATGGCTCATTTTGGGTTAGGGAGTCAATTTCAAATAAGTGAAGGGCATGCAAGGGCAAAGCTGATTGTGAGGAAGTAACTGAATTTGATTTCTTGTATGTCAATTGAAGATTGTGTGCTTGTTTGTTGTAGTCCTCTTTGGAAAATATAGTTTTCAGTGATGTAAAGAACATATTTTGCAGTTTGAATGTGTAATTTATTTTGGCCTCTTATTAAGGGTTTATCGTGATTTTACTCATTTGATACCTAAATCTTCTTTCTTACCCGTGTAGTAAACAGAGTAATTGCAGGTAATATGCGGTCCCCTTCATCCCTTTCCCCGCTTGCTAATATATATAAACTAATTTCTATTCTTTTCTGTAATTTAAGCTTAACTGACATGTGGATAATCGATGTTTCATTTCTTGAATCTATTGGCATTCTCTAAGATCATGAAGAAGTATGACAAGGTTTCACAATTTTGTTTTCATGATAATTGAACTGAACTGTAAAGTTATTAAATTTTGTTGCTTTTCCTTTTCTTATTATTAACTAAATCACAGATCACTTCAAGGAATGCATCGAAAGTTTTATTAGAGATGATAGACAAATCTTATATCGGCAGCTCTGATGAGGTTTGATGCACTTCACAAGTTTCTGTCTAATCTCAGTGGGATTAAATCTCTACTTTCTGATCCATAGAAATGGTAGAGGTCAAATGGAAATTGCAGAAAAAGGAATCAATACTTTGGTTGAGTCTTAAAAATCTGATTTCTAAAAAAAATTCAAAACCAGTTTGGTATAAGAAGGAAAAAAAAAAAAAAAACTCAAATTCATATGGTTTCTCTTTTTTGGGACGGAAATAATCTTTGAAAATTGAAAATATCAAACAGAGAATTTCTTGGGTAAGACTTTTGTTGCAAGAAGATATTGGACATTTTTATCTCAAATACCCAGCAGCAAATGCTGCACAAATTTCTGGTATTGTTGTTGTATTAAACAAGTCATGAACATGACTGATGCACACATAACTTAGGGACCATTCTATATACATTGTCAAAAAACTTATCAAAGAGGGCTAATAGAAGAATTTTGGAAAAAACTTAGGTAGCCATGGCCTCTAGGCTCATACATAGCTCTGTCCTTGGTCGTCTGCACACTCACCTCGAAAGAGAAGGAAATTTTCATTGGCTATATATTTCGGCCTCACCAACATTCTATATGAAATTAAGTACGTCAAAACTGGGTGATTCACAAAGGAGTTAAGAAACTTCATTTTAAAGGTTGTGGTACCTTACTTCCCTTTTCTTGAGGCTGATCACCATGAATCTTATAATGTCATAGCACATTGCCATTGAGCTTTGCTATAATACTTATAGAGTCAATGCTAAGAACAGTTAATTTCGTAGAATTTTCTAAGCTCTTGTCAGATTACATGCTATATCTTCTAGTTATGCAGCCTACAATGATGCCTGCAGGGCCAAAGTGTTAGCCAAATAAGATTCAGAGATACTTGTGCCGAATTCCTATGCAGGAAGGAAAATATTGTTTAGGGATGGGGCAGGAGGAGAAGCAATCTTGTCTCGATATTGACAAATGCTTCCGCTGCAGGGAATCAGAACAGGGACCGAGACTAGCCACCCCCAAATGTGCCAGCTGATTGGGAATTCTCTAGCCAAGGATAATCAGACCAGAAGTCATCACTCTAAGGGTCGGATTGAACACTTGGTGACAGTCTTACAGAAGAAGACATTATCTGTTTTGGAGGTTGAGATGGAACTGATTGAACAAGTTCATGGAGTCTATGAAGAGGAGAAAGACAGAACTGTTAAAAGGATTGTGATCATCAAATGAAGAAAATTGGGGCAATTGTTGAGATTGAGACACGGTTGGCAAAAGGGTCAAGAATGGCTGACCTGGAAATGAAGAAAAAGGACAATTTCAAATAGGTGAAGACCATGCAAGGGCAAAACTAATCGCAGGGAAGTAGCTGAGTCACTTTGCCAGTGACAGAGAGATATGGACTTGACTCACTGGTTCCAAGGGCAAAACTAGTCGCAGTAAAAGTGAACCAGGTTCCAATCCTCTTGGGGCTCACCGGTTCAAAATTTGGACTTTGGCATCCCACCCTTCATTGGTGAACTAATTCAGTTCAGTCCTTGAACTTGTAATGCATGCACTGTGTGATTCAGGATGATACAGAGATTTAAGCTACCATAACTCTGATTTTAAATTTTCAACCACAGAGGAGGAACAATCACAAAGGAGGAAACAATATCAGGATGAACTCAGATACTGTTGTTACTAGAACACACAGAAATTAGAATACTTGGATACAAGCTCAGGAGAGAGATGTTTTGTTTTTCGACCCTGCAAAAGGTTCATAAATTGCAGTGAACCGATACCCTTTTACGTAACTGGCTTATGGCTTGTCCCAGCTAGTCATTATATTTGAAGGGGTAATTTGAAACATGTAGCTTTCTTATCAGGGTCATGTCTGTGATGTTCATTTTTTTGCATTTTTATGCTTAACAGTGGCTTTAGATTGTTAGATTAGAAATGAAGAACTAGGATTGTAATGATAGCACGGGTGATGCTATGGTACATTTAGGTGTACCATACATTTAGTTATGAACTTATATGATTTTATATCATAACCTATACCATATTAGTCATAACTATCACCATATTAACTCATAACTTAGTTATATTCAACTGTTTTACAGAAAATTAAAGCAGCATTCAAAACCATATGTGAACTAAACTCTGATTTATGTCGACTAAACAATACACATGCAAAATAAAATAATAATAATTAAATATTTAAATGAGAAATCAGAAAACATAAGCAGTTCTTATTTGGACCATGTTGAGAAAGGATTTAGATTTTTGTTTGGATAAAAGGCAATCTATTATAGAAAGTTATCGAATAGGAAAGTGCACACTTTCTTAGAAAGGGATATTTTTTCTTTTTGTCAACATTCTAAAGTTACAGATGTCAGTTTGTTAGTAAAGTTAGTGTACAAAAAGAAGTGTACCATTTAAAGGGGCCACTACTTGTAACGACCCCAAAATGCGTATAAGAAGTTATCCTTGTTTAATTATGGGATAATGTTTTTTAATTTAATTATATCTATTGGAATTAAAGAACTATCTATTGAGTTATGACTTTAAAACTGGAATTGACGACCTTTGTGGGTTCAGAAATCGGAATTGAGTACATAGATATATTAATGGAAATTTTTAGAACTATTTGAAAAAATTAATTTGTCTGATTCGTTAATGTACGTTTGGGTGGTTAACTTGGTACTGCAAATTGAAAGCCTTAGAGGTTTCAAAAACCAGAACAGGGGACATATTTATGATCAGCACTTTTTAGAGTCATCGGGGAAGTTTAATTGAAATTTTATTTTGCGCGATTCATAAGGCCATGTTTGGCTTCCCTTGTGTTAAGCTTGTGTGTGTGAAATATTTATACATATAGAGATATGCCATTTGAGTTGTGAACTCATCTTTTTGAAGTCAAAAAACAAAATATCTGAGGAAGAGAGAACCGTGAGAAAGAGAGGCCAAGAGAGAGTGAGAGAGAGAGTTCACCATTGTTGGAAGCTTGAAGATGACTTGAAGAAACTGAAGAGAGAAGAAGCAGATCAACCATGGAAGCTTGGGGAAATTAAAGAGAACTATGAGAAAGTCAAAGAGTGAACTAAGGTATGATAAATTATCTTGAATTCTTATGTTTGAGGCATCAATTTCATGAAATCATGATAATAAGGGAAGCTTTGAACCCATTTGAGTTAGGGTTCTATGTATATATTTGATTGAACCTTGATTTCCTAAGAGTTGCTTGATTGAAGAATTAAAGTCATTACATTTGTTTATTTTGAGGTTATGATGTTTGATGGAGATTAATAATGTGAAATTTGTTATGTATTAAAGGGTTTTGGGCTTTGATTTACATGGAATTGAGGTTTGATTTTGAAAATGAGAAGTCCCAATTCTTCAGGCATTTTCGGGCTGCAAACTGCCCAGGGCCGCACGTGTGGCTCTGTTTCCCGCATGTGCGGGAGACAGCTTTATCCAGCCAACTTTGAATAAGCATATCTTTTGCTTCGGGACTCCGTTTTGAGTGATTCTTGAGGCTAAAATCAAGCCCCATGAGTCTAGTTTGCAATGGCAGTGGTCTCACTCCCAAATTCTAAATACAGAAATAGTTATGCCCAAATTAGTGACGATTGTTCACTTTCTGTCAACCAGTTTTGTACCATTTCTTCACCTAACCACATATCTCATAACCACTAAGACATATAGCATAACCAAACTCCTTTTGGCACCACTTTACTCATAACCATTACCCACATATCTCATAACCACTAACACATATAGCATAACCAAACACCTTTTGACCCCACTTTGCTCATAACTATTACCCACATATCTCATAACCACTCATAACCATTACCCACATATCTCATAACCACTAACACATATAGCATAACCAAACACCTTTTGACACCACTTTGCTCATAACTATTGCGCGCATATCTCATAACCACTAACACGTATAGCATAACCAAATACCCTTTGACACCACTTTGCTCGTAACCATTAGCCACATGTCTCATAACCACTAACACATATAGCATAACCAAACACCATTTGACACCACTTTGCTCATAACCATTACCCACATATCTCATAACCACTAACACATATAGCATAACCAAACACCCTTTGACACCACTTTACTCATAACCATTACCCACATATCTCATAACCAACATCACTTATATCATAACTACTAATCACATATCTCATAACCAAACACCTTTTGACTTATAACTATACCACTCTGCTCATAACCAAAATCACATATCTCGTAATCACTAATCATATATCTCATTACCTTTACCCACATATATTATAACCACATCTCATAACTAGCACCCTTTGTTTCATAATCAATATCGCATATATCATAACTACTAATCATATATCTCAGAACCACTACCCACATATAGGGGTATAAATTTGGCCCATGAGCTCGCGACACACCCCAAGTCCGCTCGTGCCCTGGGTAGGCCTAACTAGGCTTGAGTCTAAACCCAACCTAAGACCCTAAGCTATGTGTTCCAGAGCCCGACCCGACCCTGGTGTGTTATGGATTGTGACCCATCCCGTGAGATCGCCCCGAAATTTTCTTTCCCATCTAGCTCGACCTGACACCAATGGCTCCTTGCCCCCATTGTCAGTGCAATGGTCAAAAATTTAAATCAAAACAATTTGAAAGAGTCATATAACCGTTAATTCCATCAACAATCAATTTTATTTATTTTTATTTATATATATATAAATTAACTCCTCCCTCCCAAGTCCTATAAATACCACCCCTCTCACATTTTATTTCTCACAACAAATTTGTCTCTCAAACTCTCATTCTCTCTAAACTTTCATACATATACAAATCTTTGGCCATAGTTATGATTTTATCAATTTGTACATATCTTATAGAACTGTTGAAAATGAATATTACGATTTTGTTGTACTGTTTTGCTATCTCAGCTCTCTTCATCTATCAAACATCTCTCTCATTCCTTACTGTCACTGTAGATATCTCCGATGTTCCTTATCGGAAACAACACCATCTTTGACATTATTTTCACAGACGACAAGTCCGTTCAGTCTCTCTTACTCATATTCCCTTTCCTTTCGCTCTATTGGTTAATTTTCTCTAACTCTCATTTTCTGTTCCATGGCTATAAGTCGTGGATTAAATTATTTGATTATTGTCATTACATTCTGTGTTTATCTGTATCATTAGAGATCCCGATTGGTGATTAAATTATTTAAAAAATTTAGATGTTTTTGTTACACCAATTAGTGAATAGTTACATAATTTTTAGTTAATGTTACGAAATTTTAAGAATTAGTTACGACATTTGTGATTTTTTATAATTTTAAACAATTTTGTTACGCCAAGTAGTGATGGCGTTATGTATTTTGTGTTTTATATTACAAAACTTTGTGACTTAATTATGATATTTGTGGTTTCTAAAATTTTAATCCTTTTCATTGTTGTAAAAGGCCAAGACCCTAGATTGAGAAGGGTGTACCAACTGAACTCTTCAAGATGAAAAAAATAAAATTCTCGAACCATAGAACATCGATGATTAAAGTAAACAAGAGGTCGACAATAACAAGGCATGCTGCTAATTAGTTCCAATTGACGTTTTGGTGGCAAATGCTACTGTGCAAAGAATTGTCAGAGCTAAAATGATGGTCTGGCCATTTTCAAGAGAATATTTTATGGGAAAAGACGATTGAATAATGGCATTCAATTTTCTATATGCACTTGCTGTTGCGCATTTGCTTCGAAAATGAGCGAAAACACTAAACAAAATGGCTTCATAGCCTTTGCTAGAAATTTATACAAAACAAATATCCATCAAAATACTAACAGCTTTAAGTCCATACAACAAAACAAATATCCATCAACCATCGTTTAAGAGTATTTATACAAAATACTAACAAATTTAAGTCCTCAAATTTTTTTTTAAAAAAAAATCTTAGTTTAGAATATTTTTCTGCAGCCTATTTTTTTTTTTTTTTTTTTTTTTAAAATGTTACTAAAAATCATGAACTAATTTTTTGTGGTAGAGGAAAGGGAGGCAGCAATAGTGGTGAAGATGGTGGATAAAAGATAATGGTCATGGTCATGGTGAAAGAGATTAGTAGTGAAGTTGTGGTAGTGGTAGTGTAAATGGAGTGACAGGGGGGAAGGAGAGGTAATGGTAGTAGTAGTGGCAGTAGTGGTAGTGGTGGTAATGAAGTGATGGCGATGGCAGTAGTAATGGTAGTCGTAGAGGTGAAGTGGCGACAGTAGAAGTAGTGGTGGTGATGGAATAGCGTTTGTAGTAGTGGTGAAGGTGGTAGAGGAGATGGGTGGTGAGAGAGATAAATGAGTGAGAGATAGATAGAGGAGAGAGAGGAGAAAGAGAGACAGAGTGATGAGCGAGAGAGAGAGAGAGAAAGAACGCAAACACAGTGGGAGAGAGAGAGAACAACGCAAACAGAGAAAACGGGAGTGAGAGAGTGAACAACGTAAACACAGTGAGAGAGAGAGAGAGAGAGAGAAAGAAAAAGAGATAGAGAGTGAGAGACAAAAAAGAGACATAGAGAGAAGAGAGATGAACGAGAGAGATAGAGAGAAGAGAGATGAGCGAGAGAGACAAAAAGAGAAGAGAGATGAACGAGAGAGACAGAGAGAAAGATAGAGAGAAGAGAGATGAGCGAGAGAGATAAAGAGAAGAGAGATGAGCGAAAGAGACAGAGAGAGAAAAGAGATGAGAGAAGAGATAGATGAGTGAGAGACATAGAGAGAGATAGACAGACAGACAGAGAAGAGTGATGAGTGAGAGAGAGAAAGAGAAGAGAGAAATGAAGGAAGATAAAAAAATGGATGAAAATATATAGACAAAGAGAGAGAGAGAGAGAGCGAAAAGAGAGAGAGAGAGAGACAAAGAGAGATGAGCGAGAGAGCGAGAGAGATAAAGAGAAGAGAGACAGAGAGAGAAGAGAGATGAGAGAGATAAAGAGAAGAAAGATGGACGAGAGACACAGAGAGAAAGAGAGACAGACAAACAGACAGAGAAGAGTGATGAATGATGAGTGAGAGAGAGAAAGAGAAGAGAGACAGAGACATAGAGAGAAAGAAAGAGACAGACAGACAAAGAAGAGTGATGAGTGAGAGAAAGAGAGATAAGAGAGATAGAGACAGAGACATATAGAGAAAGAGAGAGACAGACAGATAGACAGACAGACAGAGAAGAGTTATGAGTGAGAGAGAGAAAGAGAAGAGAGACAGAGACAGAGAGATAGAAAGATGAAAAAATGGGTGAAAGGAGAAATGTTCAAAAGAGTAAGACGACGTCGTTTTTATTTTTCTTTATTTTTTCTTTTTGTAACAGAAAAATACCATTGCATTTGTTTAAACCATTTTCTGACTATATATATATGAAACCGTCTCAAAGCCACAATATATATATATATTTTTTAAACTTTTTTTTTTTTTTTTATATATATGCACAAAACTTTTTCTTTTTTTTTTCGACTGCAGCTGGTACCATCGCAAATACTCTTTTTTTTTTGTGACAGCAATTTCTATCATCGCAAATACTCTATTTTTTTGGATGCCAAGTTATGTCGTCTCAAAAAGTCACATTTTTTGGCAACGGCAAGTTGTGCCGTCTCAAAAAGTCACATTTTTTTGAGACGGTAAGTTCTGACGTCTCCAAAAGTCACATTTTTTGCGACGACAAGTTGTGCCGTCTCAAAAAGTCACATTTTTTAGCGATGGAAAGTTGTGCCGTCTCAAAAAGTCACATTTTTTGAGATGGCAAGTTGTGCCGTCTCTAAAAGTCATATTTTTTGCGACAGCAAGTTGTGCCATCGCAAAAAGTCATTTTTTGCGACGGCAAATGTGACGTCGCAAAAAGTTCCACCTCATAAGCCCATTTTTCTTGTAGTGTGGTGTGGTTATGAGATATGTGATTAGTGGTTATGAGTAAAGTGGTGTGGTTATGAGCCAAAGAATGTTGGTTATGAGATACGTGATTAGTGGTTATAAGTAAAGTGGTATGGTTATGAGCCAAAGAGTATTGATTATGAGATATATGACTAATGGTTATGAGATATGTGATGTTAATTATGATCAAAGTGGTGTGACAATGAGCCAAAGGGTGTTATGAGATATGTGATTAGTGGCTATGATATATGTGATGTTAGTTATGAGCCAAAGAATGTTGGTTATGAGATATGTGGGTAATGGTTATGAGATATGTGATTTTGGTTATGAGCAAAGTGGTGTAGTTATGAGTCAAAAGAGTGTTTGGTTATGAGATATGTGATTATTAGTTATAAGATATGTGATATTGGTTATGATCAAAGTGATGTGGTTATGAGCAAAAGCGTATTGATTATGAGATATGTAATATTGGTTATGAGTCAAAGGGGGATTGGTTATAAGATGTGGTTATGAGTTATATGGGTAGTAGTTATGAGATATGTGATTAACGTTATGAGATATGTGATATTGCTTATGATTAAAGTGGTGTGATTATGACCTAAAGGATATTGGTTATGAGATGTAGTTATGAGATATGTGATTGTAGTTATGAAATATATGATATTGGTTATCAACAAAATGGTGCTGGTTATGAGATGTGGTTATGAGATATGTGATGAGAGCTCATAACTAAGTTATGATTAATTTGATTTTAGTTATGAACAAATATGATTTTGGCTCATAACTATAAAAAGTGACCTGCTTACCAGGTCACTTTTAATGATGTGGCTCAATCTGATCCATTGATTTTCTATGTACCGTAGACTTTCCCATGATAGCACTCCCTTAACTTCCTGTTTTGCAGAAAATTGTAAAACAATCTAAACTGTTTTACAGAAAATTAAAGCAGCATTCAAAACCGTATGTGAACTAAACTCTGATTTATGTCGACTAAACAATACACATGCAAAATAAAATAATAATAATTAAATATTTAAATGAGAAATCAGAAAACATAAGTAGTTCTTATTTGGACCATGTTGAGAAAGGATTTAGATTTTTGTTTGGATAAAAAGCAATCTATTATAGAAAGTTATCGAATAGGAAAGTGCACACTTTCTTAGAAAGGGATATTTTTTCTTTTTGTCAACATTATGAAGTTACAGATGTCAGTTTGCTAGTAAAGTTAGTGTACAAAAAGAAGTGTATCATTTAAAGGGGCCACTACTTGTAACGACCCCAAAATGCGTATAAGAAGTCATCCTTGTTTAATTATGGGATAACGTTTTTTAATTTAATTATATCTATTGGAATTGAAGAACTATCTATTGAGTTATGACTTTAAAACTGGAATTGACGACCTTTGTGGGTTCAGAAATCGGAATTGAGTACATAGATATATTAATGGAAATTTTTAGAACTATTTGGAAAAATTAATTGGAAATCTAATTTGTCTGTTTCGTTAATGTACGTTTGGGTGGTTAACTTGGTACTGCAAATTAAAGGCCTTAGAGGTTTCAGAAACCAGAACAGGGAACATATTTATGATCAGCACAATTTTTAGAGTCAACGGGGAAGTTTAATTGAAATTTTATTTTGCACGATTCGTAAGGCCATGTTTGTCTTCCCTTGTGTTAAGCTTGTGTGTGTGAAATATTTATACATATAGAGATATGCCATATGAGTTGTGAACTCATCTTTTTGAAGTCAAAAAACAAAATATCTGAGGGAGAGAGAACCGTGAGAAAGAGAGGCCAAGAGAGAGTGAGAGAGAGAGTTCACCATTGTTGGGAGCTTGAAGATGACTTGAAGAAACTGAAGAGAGAAGAAGCAGATCAACCATGGAAGCTTGGGGAAATTAAAGAGAACTATGAGAAAGTCAAAGAGTGAACTAAGGTATGATAAATTATCTTGAATCCTTATGTTTAAGGCATCAATTTCATGAAATCATGATAATAAGGGAAGCTTTGAACCCATTTGAGTTAGGGTTCTATGTATATATTTGATTGAACCTTGATTTCCTAAGAGTTGCTTGATTGAAGAATTAAAGTCATTACATTTGTTTATTTTGAGGTTATGATGTTTGATGGAGATTAATAATGTGAAATTTGTTATGTATTAAAGGGTTTTGGACTTTGATTTACATGGAATTGAGGTTTGATTTTGAAAATGAGAAGTCCCAATTTTTCAGCCATTTTTGGGCTGCAAACTGCCCAGGGCCGCACGTGCAGCTCTGTTTCCCGCACGTGCGGGAGATAGTTTTATCCAGCCAACTTTGAATAAGCATATCGTTTGCCTCAAGACTCCGTTTTGAGTGATTCTTGAGCCTAAAATCAAGCCCCATAAGTCTAGTTTGCAATGGCGGTGGTCTCACTCCCAAATTATAAATACATAAATAGTTATGCCCAAATTAGTGACGACTGTTCACTTTCTGTCAACCAGTTTTGTACCATTTCTTCACCTAAACCATTTCCCATCGATTTCTTCTGTTTTCGGAGACATGGATTATAACTTATTAAGGAATAATGAGCTTGGTACCGCCATGGCTAACTGATTGAATGATCAAAGAGAATAAGTAAAGGATCGAGTATAATCTCATATTATGTGTTGTGCACTGTACTTGTTGGTCGAGACGAGGACATCGTCCCATTACTACCGGGAGCCGATCACTGTGAGTAATAGTAGTGTAACAATATGTTCCACTTACTTCATGTGATTATGATTTATGTATTGTTATTTGTGAATGGTCTATTCCATTGATGTTGTGCTTTGCTTCAATTAATCGATATGCTTGAGAAATGGCATTGATAGGGACCTAAGGTCGTTCTGTCCCTAATAATAGACGTGGGCCCGAGGCCGTTATGATTTGTTCTGTCCCTATTAATGTAGTGATACATTTGCCTTCTGTTAATACTTATTATTAATGTTCTGTTATCCGCAAGACAACCATGTCAACTTGTAATAAACCATGGAAAAATCTTTGTGCACTATTGAGTAATAGTACTATAGCAGTACGTTTTACTTACTGTTAATAGTTAATACTGACGTTATGTTATCTGCAAGTTAATTATCTGAATTCATGATGAACAAATGGAACATATGTGTATTATGGAACAATGATGTCTTTGTGTATTTGGAATCATTTTGTTTGTTAATAATGGGCTCGAGGCCAATCTGTTGATATCTGGGCCTGAGGCTGCTCTGCATAATATGTTAAGCTTAAGGCCGTCTTGTATTATCTGTGGGCTTAAAGCCATTCTGTATCATATCTGGGCTTACAGCTGTTCTGTATCATATCTGGGCTTACAGCCGATTTGTATCATATCTGGACTTACAACCGTTTTGTATCATATCTGGGCTTACAGCCGCTCTGTATAATCTGTTAGGCCAGAGGCCGTTCTGTATAATCTGTTAGGCCAGAGGCTGTTTTGTACAATCTGTTAGGCCAAAGGCCGCTCTGTATAATCTGTTGGGCCTGAGGCCGCTCTGCATAATGTGTTGGGCCTATGGCTGTTTTGTATTTTGCATGGGCTTGAAGCTAGTCTGTATTATATGTGAGCCTGAGACCACATTGAAATATAGTTATGGATAAGACCTGTATATGATTGGTATCTGTCTATTTATTTTATCCAAGGTTTTGCTTATTCAATTAACCTTCTTACATTGCTATTATTAACTGAGCTTTGCACAATTTGTTTTATGTATATTTCTGTAGGTGAGCCATCGGGGATTGACACTAGAGTTGTACTGAGGTTCGCCTGTTTGCCAAGTCACCTGGGGTATGTCTCCACGTGGAGGCCTTAATTTATTGTTGGAAATCTTATAAATTATTAAGTCTTATGTAAGTGTGTGTGAGATCTATGTAAATTCTGTGATTGTATATGTATATTTGGAAATGTATTTAAATGCTTAAATCTAATTAAACCATCATGTATGCACAAGCTCAATGGATGTTGTCTTTTATTGACATTGTTTCCGCCGAAGGCCCCATATATGGTTAAATATTATTTTAAAATTCTGTTTTGAGGCCTATGTACAGGCCGGTCATGGACCAAACTTTTAGGGGCATGTTTGGGTCGTGGCACTACTAGTCCATTAACTTGAACCCCTGACATTTTCTCATTGTACCCTAAGGTGGTGCAGCTACACACCAACTTGTCACAAAGGCATTGGTTAGAAGAAAGGGAATTCTGGTAAGCCTAGTTCTTAAATTTTTATTTCTTAATTAAAAAGTCAAAAAACTATTAAAAAGAAATATTTTTAAAATATTTCTATATAGGGAACAACTTCTGTCTAATTGGGTTGTCCAACTGAAGCTTGCTGTTAGGCTTCCATGACACAGTATGAAACCCACATCGATGATCCAAACCGTTCAATGTGTAAGGCTTGTTGAGTATTTCAACCTTATAAAAATTATGTTGATCTGATATTAATAGTTACAAATGTGATCTGATTAAGTGACTATTGATATCCAATCAACGTAATTTTTTTGCAAGAATAAAATAATTGACGAGATTTACACATTGAACAGTTCGGATTATTAATGTGAATTCTGTGGTTTACCCACAGAGCTCAACAACACGCTTCTACATATACTCTCTCAACTCGTCTCGGAGTGCTTCTGTAACGACCCCAAAATCCGTATCAAAAATTATCTTTATTTAATTATGGATTAATGTACTTTAATTTAATTATATCAGTTTGACCTGAGGAATTATCTATTAAGTTTACGACTTTAGAACTGAAATTAACGACTTTAATGGGTTCTAAAATCGAAATTGAGTACATGGATATACTAATGAGAATTTTTAGAGCAATTTGGGAAGTTTAATTGAAAATTGATTCAGTCTAATTCATTAAGGCGTGTTGGTAAGTGTTCTAGCTATATATATACATGTGTGTGTGAGATAAGTTCTCTTTTGATATCTGATATGCTTTCAATCTCGTATTATGTGCATTTATATGCTCAATGAGAAATTCCATGTAAAATTAAGTTTAATTGTGTGAATTATGTGATTATGGATTTATATCTGTCAATTATGAGAAAAATCTGTTACAATTACGATGTTTGGGTCGGTAATTGAAAGACTTAGAGGCTTAATAATCCAAAATTGACTTTATAATTGTGATAAGCATGATTTTTAGATCATAATAAGAATTTTTGTAAAAATCTAATTCAGAATGATTAAACTGATTAATTTGTGCCTGACCTTTAATAAGCCTTTTAATATTTTAGTTGGTCACTTGCTATATAGTGAGGTCAAAATATCTCCTGAGAGAATGAGAGAGTTGGAGAGGGAGAGAAAGGAAAGAGAGCTCAACAAGGAAAAAGATTGGGAATTGAGAGGGATTGTAGAGAGTTGAACTCAAGGTATGTATAATCCACTTTGGATAACCTCTCTCTTGAATTTGAGTAGGAATTTCTTTTACACCCATGCAAGTTAGGGTTTGTAATTGAGATCTTGTGTGTGAATGTTGGTTAATTGGAAAGATGTTCTTATCATTTGGTTGTTTTGACTTAACTTGAGCTATATAGTGGGAAATTACATTTTATTTCTTGGTTCTATATGTTTAAACTCATCTATGTATCTAGAGGATTATATATATGGAATTGAAAACCAAACATGGCAAAATTGAGTTGTGTATGTGGAACTAGAATGGATTATGGTCCAAGTAAACTTGTAATTCATGATTATCGAGGTGTTATAACTTGTGATTCATGTTATGGTGTTAGTATATTATAGTAATGGGTTGATTTCCCTATCTTTCCCTTTTATGGTATGCTTGCCTTGTTAGATTTTTAACTTGATTCGAAGTGTGCAAAACAAGGACAGCGACCGCACGTGCGGGGTTCATGGCCGCATGTGCGGGAGGAATTATCGCACGTGCGGGGCTCACAGCCGCACGTGCGGAAAACAAGAGAGTGTGGAGTTTGGCTTCTGAAATAAATGCACGTGCGGGGTGCATGTGCGGCCCATCTTCCCGCACGTGAGGCGAAGGGCTTTCGTACGTGCGGCCCAAGAGAAAAAATCATGTGTGCTTCTTTTCTTCTGTTTGACCCTCTGGGACTGCTAAAATGTGTATCTGAAGCTTTTAAAATGCTCATAATTAAATGAATGTTGAACGAATCGGATCCTAATTAAAAAGGAAAATGGACTAATTTATGAGTTGCATGTGTGTGTAGGTCACCTACAAGAAGGGACTATCGCTCTGCCACAGCACTGTAAGTAATAGTACTATAGTGATATGCTTATTTGCTGCTAATAGTTATCGTTAGCATACCGTTAATCGTGAATGAGCTATGTCTCTATGTAATGAACAATTAGAAAACTCATATGTGATATTAGACAATGGTATACTTATGGACCTGGGGTCGTCCTGTTTCGCGTTTCGCTATTACTGGGCCTGAGGCCGTTCGGATATAAGTTACATTTGAAGTGCAAATATAAGTTACATTTGACGACAGTCTGAGACTGGGGAAGGTGATGACATGTCGATATCTCATCGACCCTAATATGATTTGAATTGAGTATGACTCAAGGCCTAAGGCCGAGGGAGGTAGTGTACATGTCGATGTTCTACCTATCTTTTAGTGTGCAAACAACTGTTGATATGTGGGCCTGAGGGCGTTCTGTATGATATGTGGGCCCGAGGCCATTTTGTATAACATTGGGCCTGAGGCCGTTCTGCATTAATATTGGGCCCAAGGCCGTTTTGAAAATGATTACAGAACAAGATCAAATGTGTGAAGTATGTACTTATATACAGTGTGATTTATGTTTATTCACTTGAATTACCTGCATACTATTATTCACTGAGCCCTGCTCACTCCATGTTATGTATGTCTCTGTAGGAAATCAACTCGGAGGTCAGTCCTAGTCCAGCCTTGGCAGCTTTTCTTTTATCAATCCCCGCTGTGTCCAAGCAACTAGATGAAGCTTGTTTATTTTTGTGTAGTTCCTTTCTTTGCTCATGGTGTTGGTCACTGGCTTTTGTCAAATGTAGTAAAGCATGTTTAACTTTCACTACCAATGCTTTAGTTATACCCCCAGTTGCGGGGATGGGATTGTATATATGTATGTGTATAACCGTCTCTTGTGGATATGTTCATTATGTGTTCGGCTATTTGATGGAATGTTTTGTGATCCTGGCATGTAAGCGTTAGCTTAGTGGATATTATTTTAAATTGATAATTGCTTCCGTTCAGGCCCCATATTATATAATTATTGAATTTTGAGTTCATCATCAGGCTAATCATGCCCAAACTTATAGGGGCGGGTTTGCGGCGTAACAGCTTCTCAGCCAAACACTCCAACTTGATAGTGCTTGTTGTGCTTTTGGTTACAAAAAAAAAGAAAAAGAGATATAAATCACTATATTTTGTGCTTATTATCGACACATCAATCAACCACTAAGGCCACGTTTGGGAATACAATGCTTTAGTTAAAAAGTTAAAAAATATATTATATTAATTATTTTTTTGTATGTTTTTTAATAAAAAAATCAAAAAATTACTCAAAAAATAATAAAAAAGCCAATTCCCAAACAACTAACATAGAAAAACAAAATTCAGGGCATGCCAAGGTCCAACTTGTCCAAACCATGAGTGACTTAAAATTGTTTGGGATAATAATTTTTTAGTAAAAAAATTCAAAAAATCACTACAAATTATCAAATCTTTATTTTTACTTTTTTATATTTTTTCATAAAAAAAAAAAAAATCACTAAAATAGTGATTGCCAAACCAGCTTCACCACCACTTTTGTATTTCACAATTATCACATGGTGTTTCTTCTTTTTTATCTTTTAAACTTATAAATTAGGGCAAATTACGCTAACAGTCCTTATAGTTTAGGGCTTGTGTCACTTTAGTCCTTGACTTTTCAATTGTGACACATTTGACCCTGAATTTTAAATCTTGTTCCAAATAAAGACAATTGAACATACCATTACTTAATTTCAAGGGCAAAATCGTTAATTTACTAAAATATAAACTAATTTGACAAGAATAAATTTCAAAACAATATTTTAAAATTTTTAAAAATTATTTCTACCCACCAAAAATAAAATTATGTAAAATTGATAAAAATTAATAAAAATTACATGATTAATTTTTATAAATTAATTTTACATGATCATCATCCAAATACATAATAAAAATTAATTTGGTAAAAAAAAATATCTAAAAGGTTTATTAATTTTATATAATTTTATCTTTGGTAGATAGAAATAATTTTTAAAAATTCAAAAATAATTTTTGACATTTATTTTTGTCAAATTAATTTATATTTTATCAAATTGACGATTTTTCCCTTGAAAAATCTAATAGGGTGTGTTTGGTAACGTTTACGTTTTCAGTTTATATTTACAAATATTTTATAAACTGGTTTTTGTTTATTTTTTGTTTTTTTTTAGAAAAACATAAACTACAAACGCGTTTGGTAATTGACAAAATGCATTAAAAAATTTAAAAATATAAAAAAAAAGTGAGAAATAGCAAGTGGTGGCAAGTGGCGGCGGAAGATTCCGTATTCAAAACAAAAGTGCGTGCTGCTAATAAGAGCCATCTATGTTCATAATGCAGATAGCATACCCTACAGAAGTGGCGGGCTTTGGAGCTCAACTCCTCAAAATCCAAGACAACATACCAATATGTGCTGCAATAATTTCACAGCGCCTTGCCCTTTATTCCTTAGAAGTGGGACCGGAATGGGTCACTGAACAAGTGAAAGATCTCGTCAAAAACAGAGCAATTGTTCTAGAAGCACTATCTCCGTTGGGAGATGATGCTGTGAAAGGCGGAGAAGGTGCAATATACCTATGGGCAAAGCTTCCAGACAAATGCGTCGATGACTACGAAGTAATTCGCTGGCTTGCTACAAAGCATGGCGTGGTTGTGATCCCAGGAAGTGCCTGTGGCTGTCCGGGGCACCTTAGGATCTCATTCGGAGGATTGTTAGAGGATGATTGTCGAGTTGCTGCAGCAAGGCTGAGAAAAGGGTTAGAAGAACTGGCGAGAGATGGGATGGTACATTAAATTAGATTCCTATTTCCTATTCATTTTGTAAGGAAAAATGTTTGTATTCCGATATCATTATCGGTACATGCCACTAGTTGTGAACATGTTCAAATTTAACTACATCTCTGAAGCTCTGCCCTCTTGAAAATAAGAAAATGTGGCGAGGGTGAAAATAATTGAAGTTTACAGTTTTCTGGTACTGTACATTGTGATTTTCTTGTGGAAATTGGAACACGGGGTCCGTTTGAGTTTGACCCAGCCTTTAGATGAGTTTTTGTGGGGTTTTGAGACCATTGCCATGAGAAGTTTGGTTATGGTGATGTGAGGTGGTATCTGAGTGTTGCTAGGTCCGAAACAGACTGGATGGGATTGTCTGTTTTTAAATTTCTCTGTTCTTTTGTCTTAATACAAACTATGAATGGCGGATTGATGAATAATCAAATTGCGATTTGGGAGAGTTTTAATTTGCTAGTTGATTGGAAAATATTCTTAAACAATTATTAAGCATTTGCACAATATTTTTCGTATATATAATAATACAAATTAATTTTACATATTTTTTTATATATATAACTACTAATTTGTAATAAATTTTATATTTTAAATCTTTTTCATATTCATTTTTATTTTGATATTTCATTAGAGGTAGAAAAAAAACATGTACTAATTATAGCGGAGTAGAGTGATTTTAAAGAAAGATTATAAATTTTGAAGTTTAATTCGCAATTAGCAGATAGATCAATGCGGTGGATTGGGTGGTATTTTGCACAATTCTATATTTTGAAGTTTAATCCGTAGTTAGCGGATAGATCGGTGTGGATTGAGCGGTATTTTAGACATCCTTACTCTTAACTATCACCTTTTTGTCAATAGATAGAAAAATAATTACATTATAAAAAATATTTATATTATCAAACAAACCATTAGCCCACAATAATCTTCCCCCCCCCCCCACCCGCTACCACCCGCCACCGTCACCCACCCACCCAACACCACCACCATCACCCGCCATCCGCCATCCACCTGCCACCACCACCCACCACCACCTCCCACTCACTACCACCTACCATCCACCGCCGTCACCCACCCACACACCACCACGAGTTACCCACCACCCACCGTCACTACTTTCCACCACCGTTTTCCGTCGCCACTTGTTATTTCTCACTCTTTTTTATATTTTTAAATTTTTTTAAACATTTTGTCAATTACCAAACGCGTTTGTAGTTTATGTTTTTCTAAAAATAAATAAAAAATAAACAAAAACCAGTTTATAAAATTTTTGTAAATATAAACTGAAAACATAAACGTGTGTTACCAAACGGCACCATAGTATCTTCAATTGTCCTTATTTGGAACAAGATACAAAACTCAGGGTCAAATATGTCACAATTAAAAAGTTAAAAACTAAAATAACACAAGTCCCAAACTATAAGGACCGTTAGTATAATTCACCCTATAAAATAAGACTGCCAGAATCAACAGTTACAACTTGCATATGTTTTTTAAGGGCCCAAACCAATCCAATTGTACATTTTTCTATTATGTGAAGTTTCTTGATAATGGTGTTGGTTGAAAGAGACATGAGATTGAGGCCTTATTTGGTTTAACTTTCAAAACATAATTTTTTTAAAAAAAATTTCAAAATTACTTTCTCTCTCCTATACATCAATCAATCATTTTTTTTTCTCATCTCTCTTTCTCAATCATTTTTTCTCTTACACACATCTACTCAACTGCAATAAAATATCTAATCATCACAAACTTCCAAATTCTAAAACTATTTTCAAAATGTACAATCAAACAAACCAAAAAAAATTCTTAAACTTTCTCTCTAAATTTTTAAAAAAAAATTATCTCAAAACACAAACTAAACGCACCTAAATCTTTGTTGACCCTATTTATCAATCAGTTTTCTTTTATGTATAGCCAAGGTACACATCGCTTATAGATAAAAAAAACAAAGGTTATAACAATACAAATGATAGACACTATATTAAAATAATAATAATAATAATGATTTACACAATAGTGTGAATCTCATGTGATACAGATCTCACACCCATTTTAAGCCTCCGTTTGGGAAGTGGGTTGGCTTTTTGGCTTTTTGACTTTTTTGGCTATTTTAGCCTGGGCTTAAAAGCTTGGTTTGGGAAGGGCTTTTTGGCTTTTTGGCTTTTTTGAGTTTTTTTGTGAGAGAAGAATGTAATGATTATGGGTTGGATGTGATGTTTTGTTTATTATGGCTAAAATAGCCTATTTTGTTTTTTGTGGCTAAAATAGCCAAAAAAACCTCCAACCCACCTTCCCAAACGGTGCCTAAATATTACTAGGAAAAACAATGGAAGCAATGAACGAGATTGAAGATGAGAAATCAAAAAACTAAAATATGCATGTGCTTCGATATCACGTTAATATAATTGTATAAAGAGTGAGAGAAGAGATAGAGAATAGAGAATTCTATGGCAGTGTTTGGAAAGAAATTTTTTGGGTTTTTTTTGATTTTTTTTTTTTTTTACTAAAAGACAAATTGGTTAAAAAAAAAAAAAACAAATCTAAACAAAATATTACATCAAACCCTATAATCATTTTACTTTTTCTCTCACAAGCATCACATCCAACTATAAAAAAATTCAACTATCTCCCCAAATACAAAAAAAAAATTCTCTAATAATATCCTACAACTAAAAAAACTTACAAAAAAATTCACTTCCCAAACACTCACTATATGTTGAATAATGTTAATATTACATCGAACTATTACATACAAGAGGTGGCCTCTTTATAGAACTTATATAAAGTGCTAATCAAGAGACTATAAGAATAAAGAAATCTATACAAATATGGAACCCTAACAAATATTGTAACACCATGTCCCACATCGGAAGTTTGCATGAGTGATCTTGGACATATAAAGCATCACTACCTTGCCACTAAATAACTTGGATTTAAGCTTTTGGGTATTGTTGGTCGACCCACAAGTTACTTGGGCCAACAAGTCGTAGGGCGTTACAAATGGTATCAGAGTCGACTTATGGCACACAACCATCCACTTGTTCTAAGCTGGCTACGAGTTTGTCGTGGTATTTTGATTGATTATAGACCTTGTTCTAGGCTGGCCACCAGTTTGTCGTGGTATTTTGATTGATTATAGACCCTCGCGAGGACGCGAGAATTTATAAGTGGGGGAGTTTAAAACACCTTGTCTCACATCGAAAGTTTACATGGGTGATATTAGACATATAAAGCACAATTACATTGCTACTAAATAACTTGAACTTAAACTTTTAGATATTGTTAAGAATGTTTTGTCTTATAGATGACGATCACATGATGACTCTGATCATCCTCTTCGTTAGATTTTTTTATCAATAAGTATGTAATTTTCTTTTGATTGCATAATAAAATTTTAATAATTTTATAATTTTTTTAAACATTGTGGGTGTTTGGGAAGTGAGTTTTTATGTAAGTTTTTTTAGTTGTAAGATATTATTAGAAATTTTTTTTTTATGTTTAGAAAGATAGTTAATTTTTTTTTTGTAATTAAATGTGATTTTATGAGAGAAAAAATGAAATGATCATGAAATTAAATGTGATATTTTATTTAGATATATTTTTTTTAATTTTACAAAAAATTTATCTTTTTATGAAAACAATAAAAAAAAAACCCAAGTTCCAAATTTTCCCAACACCACCAATTATATTGGCAACAATGCTACATCCCACTAAAAGTGGTGCTCTAAAGCACCACTAATGAGTTGACACCCATTTTTTGAAAAAAAAAAAAAAACAAGGCACAAAAACATTGTGACAGTGGGTGAAACCCACTACCACATCATTAATGATAGTACTAATTAGTGCTCCCACTCATTTTCCTTATATTGGATAGTAATTTTCCCCGCTACCAAAAAGATCTGACCCACGGATTTGTACTTCGGAGGCAGATTGACTTGTCAACCATTCGCTTGCAAAATGTAAAAAGCTATTTCTGTCAGAGCATCTTTGGGAGATGTCGGTCTTGTTTGATTTAATTCTCAAAATATAATTTTTGAATTTTTTTTTAAAATTTTATTTGTTTAAAATTTTTTTTAAAAAATTTTGAAAATTACTTTCTCTTTTTTATATATCAATCAATTATTTTTTTCCTTTTCTCTCTCTTTCTCAATCAATTTTTTCCTCACTCATATCTATCTAATTATAATAAAATATCAAATCATCCCAAACTCTTATACTCTAAAACTCAAAAATTATTTTCAAAATATACAATCAAACAAATCAAAAAAAAATTCTAAACTCTTTTTTCAAGATTTTTTTAAAAATTTATCTTTTAAAACCAAACCAAACACACCCGTTAACTTTGTATGTATTTAAGTGTGTTACATGAACCCCCCCCAAAAAAAAAATGTTTATATGACCAAAAAATAAATAATAAAAGTAAAATCTAAAATTATATCTTAAACAATTTGTTAATTTAAAGAGTAATGATGCAATAAACGTGTCAACTTAAGAATATATAAATATATATAGAAAAATGTTTCAGAACTAGAGCAAGAGCTCTACAGTTGGAGTTGGGATCCCATCCTTGTAACTCCTCCTTGCAATTTTCTTTGCAACGGCTAAGATTAGCTGTTGTAATATCCAACGGCTGAGATCAGCTGCTAAAGAAATTGAAATCAGCCGTTGGATGTTGTAACAACTGATCTCAACCGTTGCAGGGAAGATTGCAAGGAAGAGTTTAAGGAGGGGATCCAGACTCAGTTGGAGTTGGGCTAATGATGTAGCAATTGTATAAGTCTTATCTTGATATGATAGTTGGACTTTTTGACTTTTTTTGTATTATGTGTAGAAAAAGTAGAGAGGAGATGTTGATTGATGTGACCCAAAAAAGATAAAAAGATGAAATAAGTGCACTTTTTTGACAGTAGCCAAACTTGGCCTTAATCTTTGTTTTTCTTTTTTTGTTTTTTTAATCTATCAGCTCAGTCAAGTTGTGTTTAGAATTCTACTTTTAAATTATAAATCACAATTGATATATATAAATAATACAAAAAAAAAATATGCAATAGGCGCCACCCACTACAGTGTCAGTGTAATGCGCCAGTCCCCTCCCTCTCTTTTTTTAATTTTAATTAAAAAATTAATTTTTTTTAATTTTTTATAAAATATTTTTATAAAAAATAAAACATTTATTAAAATAATTTATTCCTAAACGAGATTTTAATTTCTAGCACAAAAAATTAGTCTTAACACTATTCTTAACCGTTCCATTATGTAACAAAATATTAGGAAACTAGTTAAATATTTAACTTCGGACACAGTAGAAGAGTTAACACTTCCACTGTGCGGAGGTTCTTAAGTTTCATTTGATTTTAAATTTTTGGTTAAAAAATACAAAAAAAGATAAAATTGGTTATATAAGTTAATAAGATAAAATATCACATTCAAATTATAATTATTATATTTTTTTTCTTATAAAAATCAAAAAAATAAAACCAAACAAGACTAAAAAAAGATAGACCAAAAAAGTTTTAACATAAAAAAATTATTTAAAAAAATTAATGTCAAATGAAGACTTAGTAGTGAATGATTATGATTTTAACAAGAGATGATTGCAATTTCATAAACCTCTTATGTTATTGTCATAAATTTTAAAAAAAATCAGTATAATTTATTCTAAAATATATTAAAAATTCTAAAAGTTTATTTTAAAATTTACATTAGAAGGGAAATGTATAGTGTAAATTAAAAATTAATAGAAAAAAAATTATAAATCAGAGATATTTTTTTAAAATAATCACATATTCATAATAAAATTTATAAAAAAAATTTCAAACTTATAATGATTTATTATTTTCCCTTAATAAAATATAGGAAAATGACCTATATTTGTATTGAATGTAGACCATTAATTTATTTTGCATCTTGCACCATCTAGAGTAGTGATAGTGATGTGAAAGCCTGCAGGAGCATTATTCTTGTCAGAGAACGGTGTCCACTACCTATATGTTTGATTTTGTCCACACATTCAAAAGAAGTGTGTGACACATTTCTTTTAAGGACTGAGTTTTTCTCCAGCTTATAGTCAGATTAAAGAGTATTATTAGATTTATAGGGATTTATTATGAATTTTATTTTAATAATATAAATTGTTTAAAGTGTAAAATTTTTGAGTATTATATATCTGTAAAAAATTATGTTAATTAAATATTGATACTTATCACATCGGATCAAATTTTTGTCAACTGTTTATTTTTTTATTATTCATTTTTTGTACAAAATTAATTTGATCATGTAATTATTAATATTCGATCAACGTGATTTCGTGATTAGTCTTAAAGCCTTTCAGTTCGATCACATATGGAAACCTTTTTCTAATTATGTAAAATAGTGAAATTTACTTTTTGGATAGAGATTACATTTTTCATAAGTGAATCAACAACCAATCATATTTTATGTATTGGGAATCAGTTTATTCTCATTTATTCGTGGAGTGTGAATTTATTGTAAGGGTAATGCTGTACTGTACACTTTAAAATAATATATAGTATATGTAAGTTATAATATTTGTAAGTTTAATTATCATAAATTTAATAGTTTAATTTTATGTAAGTCATAATTAAAATATATATATATATATATATATATATATGAGTTATAACAAAATATCACATAGGCTCCGTTTGGAAAGAGATAGATTGGGCTTTTTTTTGACTATTTTAGCCACAAAAAACAAAATAGGCTATTTTATTCACAAAAAACAAAACATCACATCCAACCCATAATCATTACACTCTTCTCTCACAAAAAAATCCAAAAAGTCAAAAAGCCCTTCCCAAACCAAGTTTTTTAGTCCAGGCTAAAATAGCCAAAAAAGCCAAAAAACCAAAAAACTAACCCACTTCCCAAACCAACCCATAAGTTATAACTAAAGAGTTTTTTTTTATCATATTCATAATATCATAACAAATATTACAATAAGTCATAATTAATATTACAATGCGTATAACTAACTCATAACTAAATCCTAACAAATCATAACTAAATATCTCAAAAATCGTAATTAAGAAATGTAGGAAAAATAAGAAATAACACAGTGAAAATAAACGGATTCAAACATGCCTTTTACGCTCAAATCAAATTAATGAATCATGTGAGTGAATCGCATGCATTTCTTCCAATAATTTATAGCAGTAGCACCTACACTCTTCACATGTTCTTTATGGCAGAGAGCTAGAGAGAATCTTTTTTCAGAAAAACTATTCGGTTAAAACTCATATCACTATAATACTTAAAGGCCATGTTTGTTTGGGTAGACATGAGCTTGGGATTGGACTAATAGTCCAATAAAATTATTACTCCCTCCGTCCCATAATATTAGTCCCTTATTCCATTTTTCATTGTCCTAAAATATTTGTCCCTCTTCAAAAATCAAGTACAAAAATAATATAAATTTCTCATTTTGTCCTTCTTTTAAATTCATAAATAATATAAAAAGTACAATTATGACATTGATATTCCCAAAAAAGTGTACTATCAAAGGGTAATTTTGGAAAACCAACCTTTTAAAAGTACAATAATTGTACTACCAAAAAAAGTTGGATTCCCCAAAAGGGACCATTAATTTGGGACGGAGGGAGTAATCCAATGTTTGGTTAAACAATTGAAGTACAGACTAATTATTTTAAACTTGACTATTAGTTAAGATAGGATACATAATCCAACGGATTCGTAATCCTAGGACTATTAGTCATGGAAATACTAATCCAGTCCGCCCAAACAAACATGGCCAAAATGTATCAGGAAATTATTAGAGAAAGTTATAACCACCTACAACTCTCTCTCTCTAGGAGATAATATTTTGGGTATTTACTCTTATTTCTAGGATAAGATAGTTTGAAATTCAAACTAACAGGTTCACTTAATAGGTCATGGGTCATTATATCATCATGACCAGCCAAACCTGGGTCCGAAACCCGATATGATGTTCAACAAAAAACATATGATAAACACTATAAAAAAAAATATTAATATTAGAGATTTTAAAAATTATATCAAATATCACATATATTTGTTGTAGGTCTCATACCTATATAAGACATTTGATAAACATTTTAATAAAACTTTTAGGCTCCGTATCATTACTAAAAAAAAAAGAAAAAAAAAGTGTTATTTTAGAATTTCCCGTGTTGTAAACACAACTTCCTATTGGTTCAACTAATAAATGATCCATCAAAATCATATTGGTTCAACCAATAAATGATCCATCAAAAATTAAAAACAAACAATTATACATTGTGTATTTTTATATGATAAATGTTAACAAGTGTATTGTTTAATGTTAAAAAATGTGTATTAAAAATATGAAAAAATATTAAAAATAGTATTAAGTGTGTTTGGTTTGAGTTTTTTTTATTAAGTTTTTTGAAAATTGAGTTTTTTGATTTTTAGTGAATATTTTTAAAATTTTAAATATTTTTTTTACTTTTTTAGATGCACCTTACTTAGATGTATCTAAAAAGTAAAAAATTTGCGAAAAAATATTTTTTAAAATTAATAAATACATAAAATACAAAAAATGTACTGAATTTTTGTTTTTTTTATATTTTTGGTATTTAGTGAATTTTTAAAAAGTTTTTTTTAATTTTTTTTTTACATTTTAGGTATTTTTATGTTCGGTATGTCTAAAAATTAAAAAAATTGCTCAAAATATTAAAAAAATTCAGTAAAAACAAAAAAATAAAGAAAATAAGAAAGTAGAATTTTTTGAAAAATGTTTTTGAAAAATGATAACCAAGAATTTCAATAAAAATATATTAAATTTAATAAGTAATGTCGTGTATTGTTTAATTTTTAATTTAATTTTATTTTTTTACTTATGTTACAGCAAGACTTTTTTACATTAAGAGGTGGTTTGGGATGATTTAAATAAGTATATTTTTTGATTTTTTATGAAATATGAGTTGAGTTTGAAGTGATGTAGCAGAGAGGTGATGTGATTTAAATAAGAAAATGTAACTTAAATATGATAGTAACTTTTTGACTTTTTTAAATTATAACAAATAAGGTCTAAGGTCTCGTTTGGGAACAGGTTAATTTAGTAACTTTTTGGCTATTTGACTAAAATATAAGCTAAAAAAAACTAGTATATTTGGGATGACTTTTTGACTTTTTACGAAAAGATGTGCAAAAAGTAGAGAGAAAAGAGAATCTTTGACTTTTTGGTATGGGTTGTTGACTTTTTGGCTAATTTAGGCTTGGTTTGGGGTACACTAAATAATACAAAAAGTCAAAAAGTCACTATCCTATTTAGGTCATATCATCTTATTTAAATCACATCATCTCTCTAACACATTACATCAAACCCAATCCAAACCCAATCCATATAAGCCAATAAGTGAAAAAGTACATTTTTTTAGAATATCCCAAACCAACCCTTAATAACTTTTTGACTTTTTAACTAAAAAATTCAGTTGCCAAACGAGGCCTAAGTGAAGAAATTCATACCCTTTGTTCTGAGAGTGGCTGACTTGTTTATTTATTATAAAAATAAATGAAAAAAAATGATATCACGCTAATAAATCATAAACAAAATAATATCCCGCAAATAAATCATAAACAATTTATAAGCCATGTTCCAAATAACAATTTGTACAAATAAAGAATTAAGGGTTGTTTGGGATGATCTAAAAGATATGTAAAAAAATAAAGAGATAATGTGATGAAAAAAAAGATAAAAAGATAGATTATATAGGGGATGCCAAACCGCTCCTCAGTGTTTATAATAACCGATCGTCTTCAGCATACTGCACTGCTGATCCTTACCAAGTATCTCCCTCTCTCTCTCTCTCTCTCTCTCAAAAGAAAAGAAAAGAAAAAACAAAAAACCATGTCGAACTCCATCAAAGGTGTTCACATCCTGATATTTCCATACCCAGCTCAAAGGCCACATGTTACCAATGCTGGACCTAACCCACCAACTAGCCCTCCGTGGCATCACGATAACCATTCTGGTGACACCAAAGAACCTCCCAACCCTGAACCCTCTCCTCTCAGCCCACCACCCATCTTCCATCCAGACCCTGGTCCTTCCCTTCCCACCCCACCCCTCTCTCCCCTCTGGCGTCGAAAACGTCAAGGACATCGGCAACGCCGGCAACTTACCCATCATCAACGCCCTCGGCAAGCTTCACGATCCAATAATCCACTGGTTCAACTCTCACCCATCTCCCCCTGTGGCTATCCTCTCTGATTTCTTCCTTGGCTGGACGCTACACCTTGCGCACCAACTTGGTATCCCCAGGATCGTTTTTTACTCATCTGGCTCTTTTTTAGCCTCTGTCTCTAATTTCATTTGGCAAAATATCAACACTGTCCGTTCTTTACCCGTCGTTCATTTTCCCGATCTACCAAGATCGCCGAGTTTCACCGCGGACCATCTTCCTTCTATATACCGAGTATACAGGGAATCGGATCCTGATGGGGAGTTTCTTAAGGATGGCATGCTCGCTAATATAGCCAGTTGGGGCTGCGTTTTTAATTCTCTTGGGGCATGTTTGATTGGAAGGATTAAAGTATGGGATTAGGATTATTAATCCGTGGGCCCAACCATCCTATGTTTGTTTTGACATTTGGTTTAGGACTATTAATCCAATGGATAATTAATCCAACAAATTTGTAGGATAATTAGTAATGGGGTAGGGGTGGGATAGTTAATACCACACTAATTTGATAGGATTATTAATACCTCACTATTAGTATTGTGAATCAAACATGGCCTTGATGCCTTGGAAGGTGAGTATTTGGATCACTTGAAGAAGAAAATGGGCCATCAACGGGTTTGGGGAGTTGGGCCTCTTAGTTTGGCTGGTGGGGCTGAAACCATTGGTCGGGTCAACCCGGATAAGGATTCAGGAGACAGGGTGTTGGCATGGCTCGATGGCTGCCCGGATGGGTCAGTTTTGTATGTTTGCTTCGGGAGTCAGAAGTTGCTGAAGAGGGACCAAATGGAAGCCTTGGCTGCTGCGCTTGAGCATAGCAAGATCCGGTTCGTTTGGGTGGTCAAGTCAGTGACAGCCCAACAAGTAGAGGACGGGTACGGGTTTGTACCCGATGGATTTGAGGATCGGGTATTGGGAACGGGTATGGTCATAAAGGGGTGGGCTCCACAGATGTCGATATTGAGTCACCGAGCGGTGAGTGGGTTTTTGAGTCACTGCGGGTGGAACTCGGTGTTGGAGGGAATTATGGCTGGGGTGATGATATTGACGTGGCCCATGGAAGCAGACCAATTTGTGAACGCAAGGCTGTTGGTGGAGGACATAGGAGCTGGGGTCCGTGTGTGCGAGGGTGCTGATGCGGTCCCTGACTCGACTGAGTTGGCTCAGACCACTGCTAATTCAATGAGTGGAGACATAAGTGTCCAGAAGGTGACAGCAAAGGAACTGAAAGACCAGGCAGTGGAAGCAGTTAAGGAGAGTGGGAGCTCTTGGAGAGACTTGGAGGGTCTAGTCAGAGAGTTGATCAAACTTTAAATCAAAATTGTTTGACAACAAGCTTCATTGAGTGCCGGACCACAAAAACCTAATAGTCTTAATCTGTGACATAAGGTTTTTTTTTTCCTCTATTTTTTTATTTTATTTTAAAGAGTTGGAATGAACCCACCTAGTTGTGTTGTTTGTTATATTCATAATTTTGTTAACTTTTGCATAAACTTTATACTTAGCATGTACCAGTTGGATCCCACGTGCTCGCCACATAGTCTATCAAGATTAAAGCCTGATTTGACGTACTAAGAAAAATTTAGAAAGTTAAAAAATTATTAAAAAGTTATCATTATTCATAACTTAAAAATATAAAAAAATTAATTTTTTTAATATTTTAATACAAACAATGATTGGACAACGTTGGTACTGTCAGTACGTATTGGTCTGTCCAAATGAACAAAAAAAAAAGTTGTATATATTTATTAAGTTGGAGAGTAATGTTAGGCCCGTGGGGGCCTAACACAGGTTTGTTTTTGATAATCCGAACTGTTGAATATGTAGAGTTCATTGAGTATTATATGATTGTAAAAAATTACGTTGATCGGATATAGATAGTTATATGATCGAATCAGATTTTTTTTCAGCCGTTTATTTTTCATCATCCATTAATTTCATACAAAACTGTTTTGATCACATAGCTATCGATATCCAATTAAAGTGATTTTTGATAGGAATATAGTACTTAACGAGTTCTACACATTCAACGGTTCGGATTATCGAAACGGGACCCTTGGTGGGCCCCACGGCGGGCCCCACGGCCTAACAATACCGGTGAAACCTCATGCACCATTTCAACCCAGCTGTACTTTCCTTTGTCGCCCGTCACTGATGATTCTACCATGTAGGGGTAAAAACGTAATTTTGCCATTTTATATAATATTTTAATACATATTTTTTCGTAAAAAGACAAAAAGTTATCCCAAATAATTATATTTTTTTCCTCAACTTTTTAGTCCAAAAAGTCAAAAAATACTCTTATTTAAAACACTCCAAACAATTCCTAAATTAGTAGTCGTTACTCTATTTTTCTTAATTTTTCAGATAAATGAAACCCATCCACGTCAAGAAGAGCTATGCTCATGGGCTATATATAGACAAAGGTACAAATATGATTAAATTATTAATAAAACATAAGAACAATATGTTAGTGTAGTGAGTCAAGAATTTGCTTGCTAAGAACTATATATTCACATATTGCATTAATGTATATGTGGATATTAGAGGAGCAAAATTGTCATCAAGAAGTCTAAATCGTCACTAGGGCCAGTCCTAAGATTGAAGGGGTCCAAGGTGAATTTTGAAAATGAGACCCTCTTATATTGAAAAAAAAAATCATAAATAGAACGATAAGTTACAACTTTTTTATTTGTTTGTAGTCATAAAAAAATTTACTTGCACATATAATCATTAAAATTATAAATAAAAATTTACTTTCATATATTAAGATAGGAAGCAATTATTACAAATACTTTAAAAAAAAAAAAAAACTCTAGTCTTGCTTCTTTTTGAGCCCTATGTTCAATTGGGCCTATAGTATTTGGGCATTTTTTTTTATATCTAAAACACAATTATATTTGGGGCCCCTATTTTTAACCCAAATTTGGGGGCCCAAGGTGCTAGGGCTGCAAACGAGCCGAGTCGAGCCGAAATTTAGTATGTTTGGACTTGTTTATTAAGATTTTAATGAGCTCGAGCTGAATAAAAATTTAAAGAACCGAGCTCAAGCTTGTTCACGAACCTTAACGAGCCAAAAAATTTATAAATTCATACTTGCATTTGAGACTAAAGTTACAATTAAAACTTTGATTATACAATTATATATACAATATATATAAACATATTAAAAAAAAAGTTCATATTTTACTAAAATAATAATATCTACTATCACTATTATATAAATGTACTATCTATAGTTAACTATTATTTACATTTATATTTTTTAAATATATAAATAGAATATTTCTCTTATTTTTTATACATATTTTTATATTATTTAATATATAAATAATAAATATTAAATGAGTCAGTTAACGAACCGACCTTACGAGCCAAGCTTTAGAATATTTGGGCTTGTTTATTAAAAATTTAACGAGCTCGAGCTCGAATGCAAAAAAAAATTAACAAACCGAGTTCGAACGAGCACTTACCGAGTTGAGCTCGAGTCTGTTCACGAACGACCACTACTAGAAATATGACTTTTTGCGTCTGTTTTTTTGCGACTGATTATTTGACCGTCGCAAAATTTTTTTCTTTACGTCAAAATAATGACCAAATCGTGGTCTTAACTTAAATATAAAATATAAAATAAAAAAAACCCAAATCAGTAAAACTTGAACTATGTCCCTTTTTTTCATATTTCCCAAATCTGAACTCCCTATCTCTCTCTCTCTCTCAAAATCTGTCTCTCACTCGACTCTCGCTCGAATCTCACTGTCTCTCTCGCTCGAATCTCGGTATGATGAAGGTTTGAAGATTTTGATCTATTGTTGATGAAGATTTGAAGATTTTAATCTGCTGTTGATGAAGATGTCGATCGATTCATAATAGAGATTCATGATCGGTAAGCCTAAACACTTCTCTTTGTCTCTCTCTTATGTTTGACACATCTTCATCGATTCAACTCTCTCTGTAATTCCGGCGCTTTTCCTGCGAGTTTACAGTGATCTCTGGCTCTGATTTCGAGTATTTTTTTTTCTTTCTTTTCTTATTGGTGCAGTGGATCCCGAAACAGTGCTTTACACGGAGCTATGGCGCGCTTCTGCTGGTCCGCTCGTGACAGTGCCTCTTGAAGGCGAGCGCGTGTTCTATTTTCCTCAAGGACATATTGAGCAGGTTAGTTTCCAGCTCTAGGCAATCCTATTCGGAGTTCTTTGTTTCTCTCAGAGGTTAAATTCATTAGGATTTCTTATAATGCTTTATAATTTTATCAGTTTTGTCTCTCTTGGTTGTGCATCTCCAATTGTTCATCAATTTTTTCATCAGATTCAAATTTGATGGAAAAAAATGGCTCCAAAATGATTGATTATTGATGAAGAATTATGTTTGATGGATATGTTTGATTATCTTCAGTCATCAAAATGATATTACTCCAATTTTGCCATCATACAATGATTCTAGGAATTTCTAAATTTTTATTTTTATTATTTTGTGATCTAGAACTAGCTGATTATCATTGATATGATCCACAATATATTCTTAGGTACATATCTAATCCTGAATCAGGGTGACTGACTGGTGTGTTTGGGGTTAGATTGGGAAGTGTTTTTAATGGTTAGTGGTTTGTGAAGTTAGAGAGGGTTACCGGGGGTGAATGAAGTGCCATCACCATGAAAACTGGTGATCTGTTTCTGTTTTGCCCTGTTTGTGTGGAAAGGTAGAGAGATTTGTGTATTGGCTTTGCAATATTTGCTGCAAAAAGCAGTGATAGCTATGCCAAAATTACTATTCTCTGTAGGTCGACTCTATTTACTATGCTTTGCTTTTAATGTAGGACAATGGAAGAGGAATGCCACATGATGACATTCCCAATATGTTTGGACGAGGTTTGACACTACTTGCAAGATACCGTTTCCATTTGATACGATTTATTGTTGGCACATGGATTGAAATATTTGTTTGATCATGGACATTCAATGTGTTCATATTACATTGAGAATTGCTAGGATTAATATGTTTCAACTCTATAATGATATTGTAATATTGACTTATTGTGAGAATATTTATATTTGTGTAGTTTTGTCTGGGACAAAATATGGCTTGAAGCAGACACGCGGAAAGTTTGGACTTGGTGCAAAGATGGTAATGTTTGACATCATTTAACCAATTTATGCATCTTCAGGTCTTAGTGTGAGAATATATATTTGTGCCCATCCATTAGGCTTTATTTGTATATTTTAGTTCCTATGTTCTTCGTTTAATAATCATGATAGAATATGAATGTGAATTTGGTCAACCATATTCTTATGCTTATAATATAATATGGTCAACAATTTGATCTTTGTCCTTATGTAGGCATTAATTTGGTCCAAGATGAGTACAGGGCTTCCTATTGACATTTCATCATCAATGAAGGGCCAAAATTATAGTTCATTCTGCAAACTTGATATAGACATTCATCGGTATGATTTATATAAGGCATAACTTATAATCATATGACTATTGTTACATTGTGAATGTGCATAGTTGTAAGTCTCCGGTTTAATTTTGTTGTACTTTTCGTTTCTTTCTTTCTAGTTTATAAATGGAGCTTCTTTCAATCATTAGGAACATTCCTCACATTCACTTACATGAAAAACGGGACAATAAGGAACGATGGCATGGAGCTGAAATCCAAGTTGTTATTGAGGGGAATTGAACAACTTACCGTGTATGTAGCACTCAATTTGGCCTATGTCATGTGATTCCGTTGTACTTTTAGCTGTACACATAAATAACAGAGCAAAGCATTTATGTGATGTGTTTTGGAATCGTGTGTGATGGACATGTAGGGATATTTGACAACATTGCATTTCATTCTTGACTACTAACTCCTTGATTCTGTGTTTGCACTTTGCAGTCTTAAATCTTGCACTATAAAAAATGATACTGTCATAAAACTGATTTGCTGGGTATATTATTTTTAATAAAATGTGATACTGTCATAAAACTAATCAAGTGACCTATCACAGTATAAATTACACACGTATCTGTACATGTAATTAGATTTTTTATCAAGCATTTGAGTAAAATTTATTTACAAACGGTTATGTGATTATGTCAAGAACCAAGGGCTTGATCAAATAAATTGAGCAACATATTCTTTTGTTGATGATAATCCTCTCAAATTCTATATTAGGCTTATCAATGGCATCACTGACGGAACTTTCTTTCAACTGGACTGGTTTCATTAGTGTGATGATTTCAAATATTGCATTCACTTACAGGAGTATCTATTCAAAGAAGCAATGGTAATGTCTTTCATAACATGTAATTATTCTTAGTATTCTAAATTGTGGTTTTAATTTTATGGGATGGAAGAGTGTGGAAGAACACAAGTAAGGTCCCCTGCTTGACCTTTAATAATGCTTGATTCTCTTATGTTGCTTTTGACTTTTCTAAATGCAAGAAGTAATGGTGTTGAACACTTGACACGTGTAAGACTTAAAAGAGTACAGGATTTGTGTCCAATGTGCCTAGTTGGACATGCACCCAGTATCTCTTGCTTAGTCTATTAGGTAATTTTTATAGCACTAAACTTTACTGACTAGTATCTTTTTATATTGTGAGTGACAATGTTAATATCAATATAAAATTGTGGAAAGGTTCTTTCTTTGAATAATGGTTAATAAGTTTGTGATAGGATACTTCTCTTACTCTTCCCTAAACCAAAGCATACATGATTAGTCAAAACTGTAAGCTTATATAGACTAACAGCACTAATGCAGGGGATCACTACGTAAAACCATTTGTAATACCAAAACCAGAAGTCAGAGTGAGCAGAAGAACCAGTGCAGATGAATCTCTATTTTTTCTAGAAATAGAGATTTGGATGTTGGCATGGTTCTATATTGAGAAATGCTATATGTCAACTGATAGTTATATGAGAATAAATTATGCATATTCAAACCATGGGTTCTTATTTAGATATCAACACTAAAAAGCTCTCCAAATAATCATAGTGCACCTGACAGCTTATAATCATTGAATTATTTATTTGAAGGTGAAAAGTGCTTGCCCGGTTCTCAGATAGGTACAAGTCATCCAAAGAACAAGGGAGGAACAAAGCCATTATTTCATCTTATTGGCGCACATTTTTATCGAGCTTAAGTACTACTTACCATTGGTTGATGCTGGAGCCTCAGAAGGTATACAACCCCATGACTTCTTCAAAAGAAAAAAAAAATGCTATAGTTTTGTATTTAACACCATGATCTTCACTACAAAAATGCTATAGTTTTTGAATTTATTTTCTGTCATGTTTAGTTTGCAAGTGTTTTGTGTTGTAATGAAAAACTATTGACAATGCATTGTGCCTATTATTTTTTTTTTCCAGAATCATGAATATAACTGTGAGTCTGTGACTATATGTAAATTATAACAAGAAGAAATGACATAAAGATTAAAAAGAGATGCAAACGCATAGGGTTAAGGCTTAACTTGTTGGGTTATGTTGTTGTTCTAGAAGAACCTGTAGTACTCAAGATGAGGTGCTTCAAAATAAAGGCATAAAAAAGCATAATAGTGATTCCTCTAATCTTTTTCAGCAGAGATGTTTGTCTGTGAACTTCTAATGGGTTACACAATATCTTTGAAATTTTTGTACTCTTTACTGCTTATGTTCAGTTTGTTCCTTGATATAATTTCAGTATTGAGTGTATTAGTTGATGTTTTAAAGTTATTTGAACTTTTTACTTCATTTCTATACTTCAAATGTGATCTTCATACATTGTCAATGATCCAGTTATGGGATAGCTGCAATTGTCAAGGACCAAGGAAGTTTGTTGTCCTACACCTTCGGTTTGACAAGGTATGGCCTGATTCTTTTATAAATATTTAGTGATCTGAGTATATAATTTTTTACTCTAGGTTCCCTAGTGTAGAGAAAGAGGTACAAAATTTGACTCTATGCTTTGATGCGTATATAGCTTAAAGATCAACTTCAGGAAGGCTAGTTGATTTTGCTCTTCCATTCTTCATATATTTTCTTGGTCCTCACAATCTTTAATCATTCTAGTCAGCCAAACAGTACCATCATTATTTGCCCTCTCGGCCTTACTCATTGGCTTTGAGCTTTGGGCCTTTCTTCTTGGAATGTTATATGACACGTTTTCAATCCTAGCCATGCTTGTAAAGAAGATTAAAATAAAATGCATGCAGTGATAATTTGTCCCCCATTTGCGGTCGCATAGGCCGTCGCAAAAAGTCTTTTGCGACTGTATTTTTATTATTTGCGACGGCTTGTGGCGGTCGCAAAAACTGTTTTTTTTAGTAGTGGACTCTGTTCATTTGCAGCCCTACGCAGGCCTCTCTTGCCTGTCCTCCCGGCCCTGATCATCACCAACTCAATTCTACAAGAAAAAAAAGTTTCACACAGTTGGCTTTTCTTCATCCCTTGAAGCACCAAAGCTTGTAGAGTTCACAGCATAAACAATAAACAATAATAAAGAAGTTCCACGTTATTATCTTTAATTTCCCATTTACACATGGACATAATGTATTCTATCATACTTTTTATTAGCACACTAGTGCTTAATATTTCTGAATCCAAAACAGTACCTTATCTTCCATGACACTTGAGGTTGGTGAGGTATGGTGAGAATTATTTCATTTAATTTTGGTGCGAATAAACTGAGTAGTTATACAATTTTTATGGGTAAATTACATTGATTTTATTAGATGAAAGGGGATATGATTTTTGCTATTACCCGTTTGGTTTCTTGCATCAGAGAAAAGAAAATAATAAGAAGAACAAAGGGGCAGCCCAATGGCCAATTCAAAATCATCTTTCTTGGATGAAATCATGAGAATTTTGTTCATCCCATCACAAGAGTCACTAACACTACTTTGCACAGATCCCACCATGATCATAATTCATGAGTATCCATCCATCCACCCATCCCAGAAGAGGATCCACATTAGAACTATGAAAAAAAATTATAACCCAAGGGGTTGTGGCATTGTGGTAAGGCCTTGGGGTTTAAGCCCCAAGGTCACAAGTTCAATTCTCCTCTTGGGCCAATCTCCTGGGCGAAGCATTGTTGGTTAGGAGGTCGGACTTCAAGGATGCCTAATCAGCTACTTGGTGTGGGTTTAATGCTCCCCCGCTGTGCGAGTCCTGACTTAATCGAAACTTGCCTTGGGAGGTCGGGAGGTCGGACTTCAAGGATGCCTAATCAGCTACTTGGTGTGGGTTTAATGCTCCCCCGCTGTGCGAGTCCTGACTTAATCGAAGCTTGCCTTGGGAGGTCGGGACAAACTTCCAAGTTATAATCTCTTACTCGGAACGGACAACAGGACCTCAAGGATGCCTAATCAGCTACTTGGTGTGGGTTTAATCTAATCAGCTACTTGGTGTGGGTTTAATGCTACTTGGTGTGGGTTTAATCTAATCAGCTACTTGGTGTGGGTTTAATGTTCCCCCGCTGTGCGAGTCCTGACATAATCGAAGCTTGCCTTGGGAGGTCGGGACAAGCTTCCAAGTTATAGTCTCTTACTCGGAACGGACAACAGGACACCCTGGTGATCTCCTCGTGGGGCGCTGCCTTGGACCTGCGGGAGGGTGGGAGGATTTCCTGTAAAAAAAAAAAAAAAAAAAAAAAAAAAAAAAAAAATTATAGAGAAGCCAAATCAACCCAACCCCAACCATCCCAAATTTTGTTGTACTTTTTAATTACACAAAATTACAAAAAGATATCAATCCCAACTTTTTAGAAAAACAAATTATTTAATTATCAGAATACTGTGTGTTTGATGAAGATTCACTTTTTGGAGGTTGCTCCTGCGTCTAACTTATGGCTCTATAGTCTGAACAAATTATAAATTTTAAAATCACAAAAAGAGTATAATTATCATCAAAAGCTTAGAAGCAAAAGGAAAGAACTAAAGAGCATTTATCAAACTCACAAGTGTATAAAATTCAAATGAAAAAGATAAAAGAGATTGCCATCTGCCATAAACTGTAATCATCCCCACAAATTTGCATTTCAGAGAAAGAAAAGAAACCTGAAATTAAGGGCAGAAAAGCAAAAGCTAAAGATCACGAAACCTTTAACAAAAACTCTCTCATATGCTTGAATTAGATATGTTGTTATTATACTTGGAATTTCAGCTTTTATCACTATGAATCCAGTAAGTTCGATTGTTTAGAAGCACATTATTTTATTTTAATTTTTGTTTTTAGTGCAATGGAGGCGAAATGCCAAGCAGACAAACAAAAGGAAAAAATAGAGCTGTCAGTTTTCCCCAGCATTTGGTGAATCATATGCTGGGATTTTTTAATTTTTTAATTTGGGAAAAAATAGAGCAATTTTTTTTTTAGTTCCGGAAACATAATTGTTCATCTCACCTTACTCTTGTACATTTCCTATGGTTTTGCTCTGTTTTGTGAAGCAACCAACCAAACCCAATTGTTAAAAAATGGCCAAACCATTGTCTCTTCAGGACAAAACTTTGTTCTGGGTTTCTTTTCTCCTCCAAATTCAACCTTTTAATACTTGCAATTTGGTACAACAACATTTCTGTGCAAACTGTTAGATGGGTTGCAAACAAAGATAGTCCAATCTGAGGTAAAAATGGAATACTAGCAATTGGAAACAATGGTAATCTAATGGTTTTAGATGGCATTGGCAGTTCAATGTGGTCAAGTAATGCTTCAATTTTTGCCATAAACACAACTGCAATGCTAATGGATACAGGTAACTTGATCCTTTCGAGCAATGACAGTGTCGGCGACACTGACAAGGCTTTGTGGCAGAGCTTTAACAATCCAACAGACACATTTTTGCCTGGAATGAGAGTGCACACAAATGCCTGAATCGGTCAAAATCACATTTTCACTTCCTGGATGAGTGTTGGCAATCCATCACCAGGAAGTTACTCGATGGCCATTGATCTGATGAGATCCCCACAAATTGTGTTATTGAAAGGGCCTAACCGGAGTTAGAGAAGCGGATACTGAAATGGGTTAAGTTTCTTGGGTATTCCTACAATGAGAAGTTCCTATTTCAATGGTTTCAAGTTCAACAATGATGGGGATAATGAAATGTATCTCACATACCTTTCATTTAACAGTAACCAGGCAGTGAGGTTTCGGGGTTTTGTGACGGGTTTTTGGCGGTGGAGAGAGTGAATTTGTCAGATTTTGCTAGCACCGTGGCAGCAGAGAACATTGAGGAGTGTGAGGGTAAGTGTTTGATGTTGATGTTGATGTTGAGGAGTTTACAAAAGGTGGGAACACATGTGCGCCTTGTTGGATTTATTTTCTAGTGTGGTCCAATAGCCTACATATATTTACATATTTTAATTTATTTGGACTTCACAATTAGATAAAGCCAATATTTGAGATAAAGTTCAGTAATTAGAATTTTAATATAATTACTCTTTTATGATAAGAAGGAAACCTTGATGGATAGGAATTCTTCTGATAGAGTTTATCTGGCCCTCTTCTCTCCGCTATATAAGGATGGATGACTCCCATTTCATATCATGAAAATTTTTCCATCGCTCTAAGTTTTATAGTCATCCTAATTAAGAGAGACAGAGAGAAGAATGTGAGCCAAGAATTAAAGGTTCAACTATTAGGGGTATTTTCTCAACTTCTCTAATTCAATGGCTGACAAAGGTATGTTCATTTTATTCTTGAGTTGTATTAAATTCAAGATCCTGTAAGGTTTAATTCCGCATTATTATTATGGTTACATGTATTATTAATACTTACATGTGGTATCAAAGCTTTCGTTTTGTGAATCAATATACCTTGAAATAATAATATATTTATTATATTAATTTTAATAAACAGTACCTTCGTTTTATTATCGGTATTGACTTTAAAATATTATCTCAATTTGTTTGAATTGGTCAAACGTGCAATACACCTTTTGATTTTGTTATACTATTAACATGCTGTTCATATCCCTTTACAATAAGTAATATGCATGCTTCGATTTATTGCATTCTTCGATTTATTATTTTATAATCATTATAATATTAGTGAAGAATATTACTTCCTCTTGTATGCCATAGAATTGAATGATTATAAAATTATTATTTAAATAGACGGTTGGGGGCATAGATTAAAAGCAATTTGTTGAATCATTCGGTCTATTAAAGAATTATGATGTTACCTTATCTGATTATATACACTTATTGTCTATTATTGTTGATATTTATATATTTTCATGATTTAAATTTGATATCATGATATAATTTTATGATATTAAATATTAAATATTGAAGTGGTTAATTCATTTAGGGGTAATTCTTGTTGACCATTATATATATATATATATATTCATGTTTGTCCAGAGTTATTATTATTATTATATTGATAATTGCAATCACATAAAAAAAATTCTAGAAATCATAAATAGTGATTTCATTAAAATAGTGATTGAATTAATGATAATTAAATAACTCAAATTAATGAATAGAGAATATTGTTGGTTAATTTCGTATTCATAGGGTTTACTAATTTAGTAGCTGCCAAAGTGGTCTAGATTTGTAAAACTTATGAATATAGAATTACATAAAAGAATTGTTAAAATGGTAACATTAAGGTCGATAATATTCTTAATTGCAGTTATAATTAGGAGATTGAGATTAGCCCAAAGGAGAGTCACTTTCAAATAATTATGAACTGGGTAGGGTAACTTATGTAATTTGACAGATTAGAATTGAATATCCAAAGGTAACATGACTAACTGAAAAGTTGCATAAATTACTTTAGACCTACATAAGTGATTCTTAACGAGTGGACAATAGATATACCTAAGTTTTGCCCAAAGGAAAGACTTATGTGATATCAATAGTTCATCATTATAATTCTCAAAGCTTTAATATGTATATTGTTTATACCTATTTCCGCGTTACTTATGAGACTTTGTGTTAATACCTCTTAAGATCTGTCAACAAGATAGCTTGCTATCTAAGATGGTTGGACTTAGAAGGGAGGCTACATTGACTCCTCCGACCTTCCTAGGATCTTGCTTGGTAATTGACCAAAGGACTCTTTAGTAACGTTACCCTAACGCTTAAAGTAAAATTTGGGGCATCACATGTTCTATCTTATTGCATTGGAATACTTAAAGGCCGTTGAAGATCGACAAGCCACTTGTTGGCACTATTATGGCTGAATTGACAACAATGAAATATAATGGCCACTGAGGAGTTTAGGATCACATCCTTAATATGGCTGACAAAGTTGCAAAGCTTAAAACTTTAAGGATGTAAGTTGATGAAACTTTCCTCGTGTAGTTTATTCTCACCTCACTTCCATCACAGTTCGGCGCATTCATAATTCACTATAACACCAATAAAGATAAGTGGAGTTTGAATGAGCTAACTAATACGTGTGTTCAGGAGGAAGTGAAGTTGAGGGAGGAAGGACGTCAAACTGCATTGGCTGTAACTTATGGAGCTATAAAGAAAAAGAATGATAAGTTTGTAAAATCAAAGAAAAATCCACCCAAGAAAAAGAATGAACATGGGGAAGAAAATCAAGCTCAGAATGGTTTCACTATCAAGTGCTACTTTTGTGGCAAGAAGGGACATGTGAAGAAAGACTGCAGCAAGCGAAAGGCTTGGTTCGAAAAGAAAGATAAGAAATTTTCTTTTGCTTATTATGAATCAAATCTTGCTGAAGTACCTTCTAATACTTGGTGGATTGACTCTGGGGCCACGACCCACATTACAAATGACATGCAGGGATACCTCTCAACCAGGAAACCGAAGGAAAGTGAAAGATTTGTCTATATGGGGAACCGTCTCAAAGCTGAAGTCGTCGCTGTAGGAACCTACCGACTGATCTTAGAGACGGGTCATCAGATGGATCTAGAAGACACTTTTTATGTTCCTTCAATTTCTAGGAATTTAGTTTCGTTATCCAAATTAGATCGTGTTGGATATTCAGTTTTATTTAGTTGTGGAAAACTCAATTTAATGTTTAATTCAATTGGTTTTGGTAATTTATGTGATGGTTTATATAAAATTACCTTAAATCATGAATTTGCACAATCATTAGTAACTCTGCATTCGAATATTGGTTTAAAATGTGGTCTAATTAATGAAAAATCCTCAATCTTGTGACATAGACGGTTGGGGCATATCTCTAGAAATAGAATTGAAAAAATTGGTGAAGAATGGGATTTTGAAAAACCTAGACTTCACTGATTTTGAGATATGTGTGGATTGCATTAAAGGAAAGCAAACCAAACACACAAAAAAGGTGCTACAAGAAGTAATGAGCTTCTTGAGATAATTTATATAGATATTGGCGGGGCCGCTCAACATCCCATGTCTTAGTGGTAAAAAATATTTTATCACATTTATAGATGACTTCTCACGTTATAGATATGTGTATCTAATTCATGAAAAGTCTCAGGCTATTGACATCCTTGAGGTGTACATAACTGAAGTCGAGAGACAATTAGATAGAAAGGTTAAAATAGTGAGATTAGACAGGGGTGGTGAGTATTATGGTAAATATGATGAGTCATGCCAAAATCCTGGCCCATTTGCCAAATTCTTAGAAAAGAAAGGCATTCGTGCTCAATATACAATGCCAGGTATGCCATAACAAAATGGAGTTGCTAAAAGGTGTAATCGTACACTTAAAGATATGGTTAGGAGTATGTTAAGTTACTCAATTGTACACCATTTCACTGTGGGGTGAAACTTTAAAGACTGCAATGTATATATTAAATATGGTTAGTCGTAAAGCGGTCCCAACAACTCCTTTTGAGTTGTGGACTGGTAGAGAACCTAGTTTGAGACACTTACATATTTAGGACTATTCAGCAGAGGTAAGAATCTTCAACCCACAAGAGAAAAAGTTGGACTCAAGAACAATATCTGGATATTTCATTGGTTATCCAGATAAGTCTAAAGGGCACAAATTTTATTATCCTAATCACAGTACAAGGATAGTGGAGATTGGTAATGCTAGATTCCTAGAGACTGGTGAAATTAGTGGGAGTGAGAAAACACGAGTCGTGAATTACGAGGAAATTAGGGTGGATGTGCCAACATTTGACCCTTATCGAAAAATTGTTGTTCCTCAGACTATTCCACAAGCTGAGGGAAACGAACAACATAATGAAAATCCTTCACCACCTCATGTTTCACCACTTCATGAAGATACCACCATTGAAAATATTGTAGAACCACCACAACCGACAGTTCTGAGAAGATCTCAGAGGGAAAGAAAGCCTGCCATTTCAGATGATTACATGGTGTATCTACAGGAATCTAATTTTGGTATTGGGATTAACAAAGATCCAGTCTCATTTTTACAAGCCATGAATAGTGATGATTATACTAAATGGGTCAATGCTATAAATGAAGAGTTAAAATCCATGGAACAGAATAGTGTTTGGGATCTCGTCGAATTGCCTAATAATTGTAAAAAGGTCGGGTGTAAATGGGTCTTCAAGACCAAGCGCGACGCAAAAGGCAATATCGAATGATTTAAAGCCAGACTTGTTGCCAAGGGTTTTACTAAAAAAGAAGGCATAGACTATACAGAGACCTTCTCTCCAGTATCTAAGAAGGACTCGCTTAGAATCATCCTAGCATTGGTAGCTCATTATGACTTAGAGTTGCATCAAATAGATGTGAAAACTGCTTTTCTGAATGGGAATTTTGATGAAGAAATTTATATGGAGCAGCCAGAAGGATTTGCAAAGAAAGGTAAAGAACATTTAGCTTGCAAATTAAAGAAATCCATCTATGGCCTTAAACAAGCTTCCAAGCAGTGGTATTTAAGGTTTAATGATACCATTACCTCATTCGGATTTAAGAAAAATGCAGTTGATTAGTGCATATATCTGAAGGTTAGTGGGAGAAAGTTCATTATTTTGGTGCTATATGTGGATGACATTTTGTTAGCTAGTAATGACCTTGGGTTATTGCATGAAACCAAGGAATATCTCTCCAAGAACCTTAAAATGGTCGATATGGGTGAGGCAAACTATGTTATTGGCATAGAGATCTTTAGGGATCGATCTCGAGGATTGCTAAGACTATCTCAGAAATGATATATTGATCGTGTTTTGGAGAGATTCAATATGCAGTTTTGTTCAGCCGGTGAAGCACCCATCATGAAGGGTGATAAATTAAGTGAAAAACAATGTCCACGAAATGACTTGGAAAGAAAACAAATGAAGGACATTCCATATGCTTTTGAGGCTACAAATCATGTTTTATGGTTGCGAAATTTTATTTCAAGACTTGGTGTTGTTGACTCAATTGCAGGCCGCTGAATATATATTGTGACAATACCGTAGCAGTTTTTTTCTCCAAGAATGAAAAGTATTCCAGTGGTTCCAAACACATGTAAGTAAAGTACTTAGTTGTTAGAGAAAGAGTCTAGAAACAACAAGTGTGAATTGAAATTTTGAGCACCTCTCTTATAATTGTTGATCCAGTCACAAAGTGATTGCCACCAAAGACATACAAAGAGCATGTTATCAGGATGGGTCTTTTAAGCAACGCTTCATGTGTATGGTTAATCGTGAGTGCTTATTTTTTTGACACTATTTGCGCAATAATAATTTTGTTTCTATTTTTCCTGTTTCTAAAAGTGTGTGTACACATTAATTTAAATATTGATAACAGGAAATGTCTTAACAAGACAAATTACAGGGGCCTTTTAGGCAAATAATTACATATTCCAATAATGGACTAGGTTACTGAAAGTTATCGATGGTGTAGTGCGTAGAAGGAAATATGCCATAAATGTTATATACCCGCTATGACTCACATTGGTGATCTGAAGTAATTACAGCATTATAGTTTCTAATATATCTGAACTTATTGGCTATTTTAAAAATTCGTGATCACGTGTCAAAGCTTTTAGTGTGAAATCCAATGAGTCAAAAATTTTATAAATTGCATATTTTTTGGAAAAACTCATAATTGCATCATAATCGATTTAATGGGCCAAGTGGGAGAATGTTGGATTTATTTTCTAGTGTGGCCCAATAACCTACATATATCTACATGTTTTAATTTATTGGGACTTCACAATTAGATAAAGTCAATATTTGAGATAAAGTTTAGTAATTCGAATTTTAATATAATTACTCTTCTAAGATAAGAAGGAAACCTTGATGTATAGGAATTCTTTTGATAGAGTTTATCTGGCCCTCTTCTCTCCTCTATATAAGGATGGGTGACTCTCTTTTCATATCATGAGTATTTTTCCATACCTTGATGGATATGAATTCTTCTGATAGAGTTTATCTGGCCCTCTTCTCTCCTCTATATAAGGATGGGTGACTCTTCTTTCATATCATGAGTATTTTTCCATACCTTGATGGATATGAATTCTTCTGATAGAGTTTATCTTGCCTTCTTCTCTCCTCTATATAAGGATGGGTGACTCTCCTTTCATATCATGAGTATTTTTCTATCACTCTAAGTTTTATAGTCACCCTAATTAAGAGAGACAGAGAGAAGAAAGTGAGCCAAGAATTAAAGGTTCAACTATTAGGGTTATTTTCTCAACTTCTCTAATTCAATGGCTGACAAAGGTATGTTTATTTTATTCTTGAGTTGTATTGAATTCAAGATCTTATAAGGTTTCATTCCGCATTATTATTATGGTTACATGTATTATTAATACTTACACGTCTTGCTAAATCTGAATTAGGTATGTCATCTATCGTTCTTTAGATTGATTTGTATCATTTGATGCCGGTTTGGCTGTGTTTTCGTTTTCTGGAAAACACATTTTATATGTCTCTGAATTCTGTATTGGTTAGTCACACACATAATAGAAATGTAGATCAGGCAAACAGAGTTCTGATTAGAATAGAAAGTAAGAAAATTCTGTTCAACTTTTGAAATGTTTTTTTTTTTTTTTTCCTTTTCTTTTCCTATAATTGGTTCTCTGTTATGCAGAAATCAAATAGTTCCAATCAAACAAAGCAAATATACCTAACACAAAATATGCGTGGTTCGACAATGTGCCTATGTCCATGGAGGGGAGGAGATCAAATCCACTCTGCGTAATAAGAATTAGAAAGCTTTAAACCTCCTTCCAACTCAGCTGCTCTACAATATTATAATATCACACAATGAAACCCTAGCCGAAAAGTATAATATATATCGGCCCTTCACTTTCGTAAAAAACCCCTTATATTTAATCTGAGTATACAGTAAAAATATATGACATTTCACGAAAAAGAAAAACACTTCAAATTATGGTAAAAAAAAAAATGAAATTTAATTAAGCATATTTGTTCTTACTTTCAAGCATTACACAATATTGTGTTTTTTTCCTCTGTAGGTGTTAAAAACAGAATATCAACTGCTGCAATAATTACAATTGTAGTAGTAGGAACAATCATCCTTGGTGTATTCCTTTAGCTACAGTAGAGGTACAGAGCAAAAATAAAAGGTAAGGTTTAACAGTGCAGTTCATGGAGAAATGTCAATTTCTTTCTTTTTCTTGAGGATGGCTAATTAACTTCCTTTTTTCATAACTATACCCATCAATAGAGTGCTCAAAATCATTGTGCAAGAGCAAAATTGAGTTAGCAGCGTTTGATTTTTCAGCAGATTTTTCATGCTTGGATGACCTTTTTTCCATTGAAGAGAAACAAGGAAGTGGACCAGAATTACTATTGTTCAATTTCAATTGTGTAGCAGCTTCCACAAATAACTTTGCGAATAATTATAAGCTCGGACAAGGGGGATTTGGAGTTGTATATAAGGTGAATTTACATAGAAATCATATAGGATTAATAAAAGTTATGTTAGCATGTAAATATGAAACAATTTTTTTGATTCTTTTCCAGGGCATTTGGCCAGGGGGACAGTAAATAGTTGTCAAGAGGCTCTCAAGGTGTTCTGGGCGCGTCCGGATCCTCTAGAGTAACTCTCTAGAGTGATCTCCTAAAGTGGATGATCGGACGGTTCAGAATAGTCCTCACCAAAACGACGTCGTTTTGGTGAGGATTTTAAAAAAAAAAAAAAAAAAAAACATTTTTTCCCGATTTCAAAATTCCCCCCAGGCTGAAGAATATCATTCCAGTGGGAAGAAGCAGACCTGTGAAAGAAGGAGAGAGGGAAGAAAAGTTACAGAACAGGTCGCCCCGCCGTGCATCCCGTCACCCCCCCGCTGTCGCCGCCGTCGTGCATCCCGTTGAACTCCACAGAACAGTGCATCCCGTTGAACTCCATAGAACAGAACAGGTACAAAGATCTTCTCTTTCCATAAATCTATGTATGTATATATGTATATATGTCAACAGTGGTGAATGATGTAGAATGTATCTGAGCTATTTGTGTTCTTATCATCAACTGTAACCTGCAAAACCAGTAGAACCCATGTCAAGATTTGTAAAAAAATAGGTCAGATATGTATATATGTCATACATTGTTTTTTTAAATTGTATTTTATGCCCGTATCTTTACTATAAGATGTTTGGTCTGCATTGTGGGACTTCAACCTTGCACCTAACAAACTTCCAGATTTGTTTATCTTCCAGATTTCATTTTAGTTTATTTTTAGTTTATCTCATTCAAAAATGTCAAGTGTTTTTTAGTTTATCTGTAGATTTGATTTGATTAATTTTTATTTTTATTTTATTTTTTTCTTTGCAATTACTGGAAGTTTCTTGATCTGTCTAAATTGAAAAGGATTAGCCTTAAATTAAAGCTTTGGTGATGTATAGTTGATGAGAAGTAACCTCACAGTTGAAAATCAATTATTAATTTAGGAAGTGTCTATTGTGCTTGTTTTTCCTTTTGTCAATTTGGTTTCTAATTAAATGTGAGGAAGAAGAAGAAACTTAAAATGTTTATTATTAGAGTATTTTCTATTTAAGGCCCAAGGAAATACAAATTAAACTAAGCATATGATCAGTCTTTTTAGTTTTGTTGCACTTATTTTCCTTTGAACTCTTAGTTAGCAAACATGGGATTTCAGATTATAGAAAATGACTAGTTAGAAATATGGAAAGGTAGCTGATGCTTTACTAGTGAATTTATCTGCTTCATTTCTTATTTGGCCTGATATGGTCTAGTAATTATTGATCATAAGAGTGTAAAAATTATTAATTAGTAGAATTGTTCCTTGTTTCTTTATATATATTCAGGTGGTACGTTTGTTATTCGTTAATTATCTTATTCGGTTTGTATACAGTTTTTATGCTAATATGGAGCACTTCTTAATTTTTTAAGTGACTTGGCACATTCAAATGGAACCTAACAATCATGAGAATGACGGGGGTGAGTGTGATTGGAAGCCTAGAGTTCGCATGACATTTGATACAGAACAAGAAGCATATGATTTCTATAATACTTATGGAGGAAGGTTAGGCTTTAGTATTAGAAGGGGTTATGTAAACAAGAGCAAAGACGGGCAAATCACTTCAAGGCAATTTGTTTGTAATAAGGAAGGATTTCGGGTTGTCGACAAGCGAGATTCATTAACAAAAAATCCTAGGCAGGAAGTGAGGACTGGTTGTCAAGCCCGACTTGTCATTAAGTGGGATAGAATCCATCTTTTTTTTACTCGGTCCAATTAGATAACGAGGAGCAGATTACGAACATATTTTGGGCCGATGCTCAGATGATCATGGATTGTGGGCAATTTGGTGATGTTGTCACTTTCGACACTACTTACAAGTTAAATAGTACACATAGACCATTTGCGTCTTTTGTTGGATTAAACCATCATAGGGAAACTGTGGTATTTGGTGCAGCTTTGATGTATGATGAGACCGCCGATTCTTTCGTATGGCTTTTTAGAAGATTCTTGGAGGCAATGTCAAGTAAGGCTCCAAAAACAATTTTTACGGATCAGGATGCTGCAATGGCTAAGGCCATACCTATTCTCATGCCTAACACAACCCACCGCCTTTGCACTTGGCATTTGATGCAAAATGCATTAAGGCATGCAAATTCTATCTTCAAGGATAAGGCGATGAAGGATAAGGGGATGAAGAGTGTTTTATACACGTTTATGTACGACATTGAGGATGAGGAAGAGTTTATATTAAAATGGGAGGAAATGCTTGACAAGTATGAAGTAACAGATAATCATTGGTTGAAGTTAACATTTGGGGTCAAGGAAAAATGGGGTTGGCCATATGTTAGAAATGCATTGGGTGCGGGCATGAGTAGCACCCAACTTAGTGAATCCTTTAATGCTTTCTTGAAGGATTTCATTCAGTCTGATCATAACTTAATGCAATTTTTCATGCATTTTGATCAAGTTCTGTCTGAGAAAAGGTACAAAGAGTTACAAGCTGAATATGCTCTATGCCAAAAGTTGCCCAGGGTGAATATTAAAGTGAAGATAATGGAGCAAGCTGCAGCTGTTTACACAAATAAAATTTTTGAAGAATTTCAGGATGAGTATGCCAAGTCCCTTGAAGTCAACATTGAAGAAATTGAAAATGATGGTGAGAGTACCGTTTATACGGTTCTTGATAGTGATGGTATAAAGGTGAGGAAGGTGAGGCAGGAGTGTGATGATTCGGTCACTTGCAATTGTAGGAAGTTTGAAATGAAGGGCATTTTGTGTAGTCATTGTTTGAAGATCCTTAGAGAAAGACTCAATTTGAAAGAGATTCCTTCACAATATATTCTGAAGAGATGGACTAAAAAAGCAATATCTGAAAATGTGAAAGATAGGTGTGGGCATGATATTCAGGTTGATGTAAGATTGCATCAAACTTCACGTTATAGGTCATTGATGGCAATATTCAGATCAGTAGCGTGCAGAGCTTCTGAAAGTGAGGAAACATATAATTTGACGGTCGAGAAAGCGGATGAATTAATTGCAAACATTGAAACCATGTTAAGCGCAAAATTCAATATGCCTTGTTCAGATACTATTCAACAAGAAAGCCCCCCCAACACATGCCCCGAAAGCTTTGAAGTGGATGATGTAGCGGATAAAAATGTAGTCCAAGCAAAAGGACTCAAGAGAAAAGAGTGCACTAGCAAGGGACGAAGGCGGACAAAAGGTGGTTTGGAGCTTGCGTTGGCAAAGAAAAATAAAACAAGTTCACATAATGCTTCTCAAACTTCCATGTCTGTTACTCCTCAAACTCCTCCCTTATTTTCGGCAAGTGCTCCTGAAGCACCTCCCTTAATTCCTCAGTCGGCTCCTTTATTTTCAAGTGTTCCTCAACTTCCTCCATTCTCGCCGAGTGTTCCTCAAGTTAGAGCTTCTCCGTCTCAATTTATGTATCCCGCCTATGATGTAAGTTAGTTTAATAAAAAGTTTTAGTACGGATTTGTAGCTGACTATTATCATTTTAGATTGATATGTGTTTGTTATTGTTGCAGCCAAGTTTTCTTCATCACAATATGCATTTTTCAATGCCATCGATGTATTCCGTCCATGGAACCTATCAAGCATTGCTTAACAATGCAAGTAGTTATCACTCGCAAGCTTCAAATAGTCCCGCATGTAGTGAAGTAATTTTTTTTTCACCTTTCCTCTTTTATTTTGTCATTCATTCATGTAAAGTTCCATTTTATTTTATGGTTCCTTTGATGTAATGTTATTTTATTTTTTTTGTAGGTACTATATGGTCGTGGCCGTGGGCGTGGCCGTGGGCATGGGGATGTGGATCACACGCCAACATCTTAGCCTTATTTTGTTTTGGGAATTTTTGTGAATTTTTTGTTGGATATGTAATATTCAAACTTGTCATCAAACTGTTGCTAAAAATTTTCTGTTCAAATTACTCAGTAAATGTTGCTGAAACTTCCCTTGAAATGTTGAAATTTTGATTAATTTTTGAAATATTGAAATGTTGAAATTTTCTGTTCAAATGTTGAAATGTTCCTGCTGGCAGCATTCCTTGGGTGCAGTTTGTTAATTGGGCTTGGCTGGAATTTATTCTTCATGCAACTTGTTGGTTTCAACTCTAGGAAAGGTGGAATAATGAATTCACTCTGCTTTTGTGTTAGTTTTATCACTGTCATCATCATATATGTTAGGAATTACGATTGATACATTTAGTTCAAGATATGAGAACTTCAAGATTTTAATTTAGTTGGTTCAGTTTTTGAAGAATTTCAGGAACTCGTAGGTATGTTAGATGATCTGTTTCATGGACTCTTTAAAATTGTGAAGTACCTGTCTTGGCCACAAGATAATGTGTAAGTGTGGAATAGCACACTGAGTTGGGTCTGTTATCTTTGATATAATGTTGTTATGAGTTGGGTCAGGTTTGTTTTTGGCTTTCCTCCTTTTATCAACTATGATTCTTGATGAAATATTTGGTAGCATACATCAATTAAACATATTTGGCAGCATACATCAATTTCGCAGCATACATCAATGAACAGGTGCTGAATTGGCACTGATGATCTATTTGGCAGCATAGATCAATTTGGCAGCATACATCAATTAAAATACACCATATTTGGCAGCATACTTCAATTTGGCAGCATACATCAATGAACAGGTGCTAAATTGGCACTGATGATCTATTTGGCAGCATACATCAATTAAAATACACCATATTTGGCAGCATACATCAATTAAAATACACCTTGAACCTGTTCATAATCAATACCCACTTTAACAATTCAACACATTTCATATCAAAGACACCTGTTATACACCTTGAACCCGTTCAACCTGTTCATTGAACACCTTATTATTCAACTTGTTGAACCTGTTCATTGAACACATTTCAATTCAACATGTTCAACCAACATAACTCAATAGATTTCACAAACCAAAAATTCAACACATTTCATCTCAAACAAACCTGTTATACACTTGTTTTTGCAAGCCATAAGATTTTTAAGCACCAAAAAAATATTACAAAACAAGTACAAAAGTAGATTACATTCATAGCATGTTCGAAAACCTAAAATACAAAAGTACATTGTTCTTGAATACACAAAATACACAAAGTAGATTACATTGAGTCATTTACAAGATAAAGTACAAAAATACACAAAATACAATGACATAAGTCATTGCCTTGTACATCTTCTCCATCCTTTGAAGCCTTCTATCATGCTCACCAAGCGTTGTCCTTAGATCATTAATTTCTTCTGTTCTTGACCGAGGTCCAGCATTGGTTGAAGTTGATGTGGTAATGTCGTCGTCGTTGTCGTCGTCATCATCTGCGAACCACCTGAAGTAATTGCAGTGGTCGTTCGTAGACTACAATGGACAAGAATTAGTTAATCAATAAAGGACAAACGAAATTTGTAAAAAGTAACAGATTCATTTATAAAATAGGTACTTACATATTTTCTTGGGCAAACAAAATAGACACGTCCTTTATTTCCATTTGCATTGGTTCGTACAATACGCACGGAAGCTATTCTTCCACAATTACAAAACCTTGGCTTTAATGTAAAGTTCGTATTATTAGTAGAGGATGAAGCCATTTGTTTATCTGCATAAAAAATACCAACAAATTCATCTTTAATTTTATTTTATGTTTGGGTGTGGAACAATACTTAGGATATTGGGTTTGTAGAGGGGGGGAAAAAGGAAAAGAAAATTGAAAAAAGAAAAAAGAAAAAAGAATAAAAAGCTTCTTCAATTATTTACACATAAAGCAATAAGCATTTACAAGAAATTGTGAGAGCAACTATATTAGTACTTGTTGAAAATGTGCATTACTGTTTTGCAGCAAATAAGTTATAATCTCCCTACTGTGATTCTTGAATGAGTATCTGAAGTTACCAGAGTAGATGACAGTGCAAGATGGTTCTTCAATGGACTAAGCAAAAGTTGTGTATGAAACTAATCTTATTGAGAAGAACCTAATGAAGAATGGATAGTACAGGATACAAGGGAGGATTTTTTCTTATGGAAGAGGTAGCTGAGAGAGTTAAAAAATTGGAAGGAAACTGACAATTGAAAAACAGAGTGCAAGCAGGGCTGGTTGGTATGACTTGGGTTTGGTTTAAAAAAAAAAAAAAAAACTCAATTATATTACATATGTTTTCCTATTGTTTGCTCCAACATTTCTTTATCTAAAGTTATGAATCTTTGACAACATTTCTTTATCTAAAGTTATCTAAAGGGCAAGATGTGTATTTCATATATCATTCTGAGTATGGAAGAAACTATATCATTCTGTTACATACTGTTATCTACAGGAATAGTATGGAACAAAGTATACTGAGCATTTATGCATAGACATTCATCAATGCCAAAGAAAACAAACTTAATTACATATATCATTCTCTTACATTCCTCTGTCTTCCAAACTGAGAATGCCTATTTTATGATCAACCAGAGAAATACTATATTTAAATTACACACAGATTAAATTATACAAATAGAGGGTCATTTTAAATTACACACAGATGCCCATGTTTGGAATTTAAATGCTACAGCTCTGTGTCATTAATTTAAATTACACACAGATTAAATGCCCATTTCAGGCCCATTACACACAGATGCATATATATATATATATATAAATATATTCATAAATTTCTTTGATGATTCCAATCATCTATAGTTCGATTCCTCTAAGCATAGATCTAAAATAAATCATGTAAAAAGTCTCAAATCAAAACCGTAAGATCATATTTTTTGATTTTTTCCCTAATTTTTTGAATCAAAGCCCTAATATTTGAAGTTTAGAGGATGAACGAACCTGTGGTTTTTTCTTTCAATCTGTTGAGTATGGTGACCCAGCGGTGTGGCGAGCGGCAGCGGCGACGGTGGCGAGCGGCAGCGGCGAACAGTGGTGAGTCGGGCCCTTCTCTCTCTCTCTCTCTCTCTCTCTCTCTCTAATTTCATATTTGCATTTCCACAGGAACCCTCGTTCGTTGTTTTGAAATCGGGAAAAAATGTTTTTTTTTTTTATTTATTTTTTAAATCCTCACCAAAACGACGTCATTTTGGTGAGGACTATTCTGAACCGTCCGATCATCCACTTTAGGAGATCACTCTAGAGAGTTACTCTAGAGGATCCGGGCGCGTTCTGGGCAGGGTTTAGAGGAATTTAATAATGAGATGATATTGATTGCTAAATTACAACATAGAAATCTTGTTTGGCTTTTGGGTTATTGCATTGAAGGAGAAGAAAAGTTACTGTTTTACAAGTACATTCCTAACAAAAGCTTGGATTTCTTTGTTTTTGGTTAGTACTTCGCCCTTTCCATCCTACTTAAGAGTGTAGTTTTAAGTAGCAGTATGCTAGTATCAGAACATTGGTCTAATAGTATTGGGAGTATCTAGTGACATATTGAGCGTCACAGTCATGAATTTTTTAAAATCATCAGGTGAAAAAATGATCAGAACATTGGTCTAATAGTATTGGGAGTATCTAGTGACATATTGAGCGTCACAGTCATGAATTTTTTAAAATCATCAGGAGAAAAAATGATCTTTGTAGTAGTCGAACCGATGGTATCTGTGATGAATCAGCTATATCGAATTTGAATGACAAAAGTTCGATATGTATCTACCAATATTTGAAACCATGCTTAAGAGAGTATCCTTTTTGAAAGTCTTTATATTGTTTATGGCATTTTCATATTGCTAGCTACTCAATTTTTCTTTCTGTAACATGATAGACCCTGCCAAGCAAGCACAGCTAGATTGGAACAAGCAATTCTCCATTATTGAAGGAATAGCACGAGGGCTTCTATATCTTCATCGAGATCCAAGACTCAGAATTATTCACCGAGATCTGAAAGCTAGCAACATATTGTTGGACAAAGAGATGAACCCAAAAATAACGGACTTTGGCATGGCCAAAATATTTGGAGGGAAGCAAATAGAAACCAAGTGGAATCAATTAGAAGCAATGTAGATATGATTATGGATTTGGTTGTTGAAGGTGATGATGACTCATCCACAAATGGTATAACAGATAGTGGAATTGTTGGAAGATAAAAATTTGTATCTCTTCCTGCTCTTACTACATACCAAATTGCTTGTGAAGGCGTTTAGAACATGGCGATTCTGAAAACCGCTATTATATAGCAACTGATACAATATATATATCATTTGTGTATATCATTTGATGATTATTGGCTATCTAGAATATATGTTGTGATCATATCTCTATGAAATTATTCAGTGTGTTTGGTTTGAATTTTTTGGATTAAGTTTTTTGAAAACTGAATTTTTTTGTTTTTAGTGAATATTTTTAAAATTTTAAACATTTTTTTTTACTTTTTTAGATGCACCTTACTTAGATGTATCTAAAAAGTAAAAAATTTGTGAAAAAATATTTTAAAAAATTAATAAATACATAAAAATACAAAAATTTACTGAATTCTTTTTTTTTTTTATATATTTTTGATATTTAGTGAATTTTTAAAAGGTTTTTTTCACAAATTTTTTACTTTTTAAGTATATTTATGTTAGGTATGTTTAAAAAGTAAAAAAAAAAAATTGCTTAAAATGTTAAAAAAAATTTCAATAAAACCAAAAAAACAAGGAAAACAAAAAAATAAAATTTTTTGAAAAGTATTTTTGGAAAACTGTAACCAAGTAAATTCATATTCACAGTTCCACACATTTTATTTATTTGTTTAAATGGAGTGTTTTAATATGAGGTTCCATGCTTAAATAATAACAATCCTAGGTTCCTAAAGCAACAAAAATATGTTTGGTTCTATTTTTCTAAAAACAGTTTTCAGAAAATTCTACTTTCTTATTTTTCGTATTTTTTTGTTTTTACTTAATTTTTTTAATATTTTATGCAAATTTTTTACATTTTAGACACATCTAACATAAATACACCTAAAAAGTAAAAAAATTGTAAAAAAAAAATCTTTTAAAAATTCACTAAATATCATAAATACAAAAAAATAGAAGAATTCAGTACATTTTTTGTATTTTTATGTATTTCTTAATTTTTTAAAATATTTTTTCACATTTTTTTACTTTTTAGATACATCTAAATAAGGTACATCTAAAAAAATAAAAAAAAAAGTTTAAAATTTTAAAAATATTCACTAAAAATAAAAAAATACGAAAACTAAAAAACTCAATTTTCAAAAAACTTAATCCAGAAAACTCAAACCAAACACACTGATGAGTTTTCAAAGCAGTTGAAAGTTCATTAAAAAAAGTAATAATAATAAAATAAAATAAAATAAAATAAACTACTTTTGAAAAATCAACCAAACAGGGATTTTGTTTGGTAAATTGTTTCCAAAAATGTGTGTGTCGGCTTTTACATGAAAAATTGTTTTTTTTTTATTTTAGGGTTTAATTCTTAAAATTTATTTATTTTTATTTTAGGGTTTAGGATTTATAAAAAAAATTAAGAATTAAACTATATATTCTAAACCCTAAATCTTAAACCCTAAAATAAAATATAAAAAAAAATATCCCTAAACCCTAAAATAAAAAAAAAAATTAAGAATTAAACCCTAAATCTTAAACCTTAAAATAAAATAAAAAAATAAATTTTAAGAATTAAAATAAAAAAGTAATCATTTTATATTGTTGATTATTATTTACTCTTAAAAATTATATTGGTTTGATGCTAAACCCTAAAATAAAAATAAATAAATTTTAAGAATTAAATCCTAAACCCTAAAATAAAAAAAAATAAATTTTATCCCTAGGTTGGTAATGTTTACGTTTTTTATTTATGTTTACAAAAATTTTATAAACTGGCTTTTGTTTATTTTTAGAAAAATATAAATTACAAACGCGTTTGGTTTGAACAAAATGTATAAAAAATTTTAAAAACATAAACTAAAAAAAAATTAAGAATTAAACCCTAAATCTTAAACCTTAAAATAAAATAAAAAAATAAATTTTAAGAATTAAAATAAAAAAGTAATCATTTTATATATTTGATTATTATTTACTATTATAAATTATTATTATATATATTTAATATTTGTCTCAATTTTATAAAATAAAATTTATATATATTAAAAATTATATTGGTTTGATGTGTATGTGTGAGTGATGAGTGTTTCTGCGTGTGTGTGTGAAAGAGAGAGAAGAGTGAGTTCGTGGAGTGAGTGCGTGTGTGGTGTGGACTGATATTGAAAGCATGGTTCGAAATCACGTTTTATAAAAAAAAAATTAAATAAAAAATTTAAAAACGTGATTTATAAACATGTTTTCTTAATTAAAAGCGTGATTTGTAACCACACTTTTATAATTTTACAAATTTTTCACGAAAGGGTGAGATAAATGGTGAAAGCGTGATTCACAACCACGCTTTAACCTAATTTGAAAATTCTGTGCAAACTAAACCTTGTTTGAACCCAGTTTCATCAAGGTAAAATCTACGGTGGTGGGGCTTTAAAGTGATTGTAAAATCTATAAGTGGAGTTTTAGTTTTTTGTTTTTAGGCGAATCGACGGTAATCTCCATCTGACGCATCGTCGCCATGTCTAGCAACAAGGTCATAAGCACAGTCGATCTAGAGTCACTTCTTCCAGATCTGGTATTCCAATCACCCAATACCTTCGAATCCAGTCCAGATCGCATCTAGGGCTACAAAACTCTCCTCACCAAGCTCCTCTGTAACCAAACCTTCCAAATTTGCGCCTCCGACATCCTCGTCGTCATATCCGACAATGCCGCCGTCGTTGGTGGTGGCGGGTTCAAGTTTGGAGGTTGGAATTGGGGAGAGATTAGGGTTAGTCTTAGGGTCATGATATGAAAATCTACCTCCAGGTGATGCTGCGCTCATGGCGTCAGATTCAGCGGTGATTTTCTCAGCCAAATCCTTCATCCCGCGAGGTTCTGTATGTATGTATGTATGAGTGGTGAAATCAATAGAACTAGTAATATATATATATATATCTGTATCCATGTATTTTTTTTTTTTTTTTTATAGCAGATAGCATATTTGTTCTCTCTCTCTTTTTTTTAGTAGTTGATTGTTGATGGTTGATGGTTGATTGTTGTTGATATTGATGATGATGATGAATGTTGTTGATGAAGAAATAGATTTGTAATGGACAGATATTGCAACAGATAGGGGGAGACAGAGAAAGAAAAGAAAGATTTGAACGGATAGGTTTCCTATTTCAACAGATGGGGAAAAAATGAGTAGATATGTTGATGATGGCGGCGGCGGCGGCGGCGGCGGCGAGACATATTGCAACAGATAGGGAGAGAGAAAGAGAAGAAATATTTGAATAGAGGGCTTTGTATTTCAACAGATAGGGAAAAAATGAACAGCTAATAAAATTTGGACAGATGCTTGAACAGATGAGAAAAAAATTGAACAGATAGATATAAATTTGAACAGATAAGCAAAATTTTGAATATATATGAAATTTTTTTAGCAGGTAGAAAAAAATTTGAATAGATAGTCAACAAAAGTCAACATATAAAAAAAAGTCAACAAATAAATTAAGAGGTAAAATTGAAAATAAAATGTCCTTCAAAATAAGAAAAATGATTTATCACTAAATTATTTCACAAAAAGTAAACCTCTCACTAATAAAAAAATATCTATTAGACTTAATACTTTATAACCTTTTTAAATTAAATTTATTACCAATTTATTCTAAAATAAAATTATTTATCGTAAATAAAATCGTAGAATTGTAAAATTTTACATATGTATGGAGATTCTGATGTTCCATGGGGACAACATTCTAAAGCTAATGTCCATATCATAACTAGAAAGTGCAGATCACCTTAATTTATTACAATGTGTGACAAACTCTATTTTAAAAACATAACAAATGAAAATTAGTAGTAATTAAGAGAGAGAGAAAGAGAGAGAGCCAACAGTCAAACCAGGGCGTTGTTATTTCTGACCTAGGATGCATTCTGGTAAGGTCGTTTTCAGATAAATTCACACACGCTCTCCTTTTGGATGACTTTTCTTCCGTCTTCTTTCTTCTTTCCTAATTTGCCTTCATTCCCATTCCCAGAGGAAGTTTCTACCAATTTTGTAAAACATGATATCATCATCCTATATATATATATAGTAAGTAATGTTATGATACACACTCTCAAACTAGCATGACCCACCTTTTAAATATATAAAATGGACAATGTTATTATGGTATTTATGGGATTAAATATCACAAATGTCATAATTTAATCTTATGAAAATTATAATTAAATATCACATAAAGTATAAGCAAAGAGATCTACAAATGAGTCATAACTAACACCTATCATAACTAAAGGTTGTAATTAAGGTTGTAACTAAGTGGCCATATGGTACACACCAAAAAGAATTTCCCATATCATTATCGATGAGGAGAATTCTATCGTACACATCCCATATTATATGCATCCTTAGTTATTTCAGTTTCTTCTTTAGTAATGACTAATTTTCTTCTTTAGTTATGTCATTATTTTAATATCTTTGATTATGCCTCATTCGTGTTTGGTTATGACCTTTTTTTTTTAGTTAAGAATCAAAAAGTATAAAGTTATACTATTTCCTTCTATAGTTATAAGGTACATATGATACATATTCTTTGAGGGGTGTGTACCATAATCACTCTCTATATATATATCAAAAAAATGGGTCATGCCATGGTGCATACCATATGCAAATCATGATATTTGTGGTGTTGATTATCATTCGTAACTAAATTCCTTTCGGTCATAAATAAAAAACAAAATAGTGATAACTAAGGTATATACAAAGACCTATTAGATTATAACAAAAATAATATCACAACGAACACTACAATGAGTCATAATCACAGACCACAAAGGTCATAATTGGGGCATATGATACACACATTTTCCGAATGTTAATATAGTACACACATTTCCCTTATGCCATTTTGATTTCTATAATTTTAATTAATTTGATTTTGACCCTTAATTTTAGATTTTGTGTTGATTAGGATTTTTGAAAGAAAATAGTCATTGGGTTAGTTGAGAGTAACTCACTGAGTTGAACATGTTTACAATTTTACCTAAAAACATAACACATATTATTCATGTGCACATTTTTCATGAAAAACACTAACAATTGTAATCAATTAGATCAAATTGAGATAAAATTATAAATTCAAAGGTCAAAATCAAACTAATTGAAATTATAAATTCACCCATTTCCCACTTCGGCCTTTTAAGTTTGATTTTTTTCATTTTGGCCCTTCATGTTTGCAATCATTTCCACTTTGACCCTTTAAGTTTGATTTTTCCTACTTTGACCCTTCATGTTTGCAATCCTTCTCACTTTAATCTTAGACTAACATCCATTCAAAAAACTAACAAAATCTCCACATCACCAACACATCAAAAGTTGTGAAAACATTAGAAAAATATCAACCATGCTAAATAGCTGTTTATTTTTCAATCATATATGAACAAAGTCTTTCTTTTGACAATTATGCAATTGAATGTTGAATGAAGTTATCCACATGCCTTGCACCTAGAAATTTCTCTCTTGCTGAATAGTATGAAGAATAAAAAGAGATTGAAATGCAAAGAGTCCACACATTGTATCCAATTCATACCCACCAAGAAGCACAAAACAAGTTATGAGAATCATGATCTGCAAAGGTGTTATTCAATATCTTGAGCTCTTTCTTATTCTCTTGTTTTCTTGTTTTTGTTTCAAGTTTAGCATTGCCATAGACACCATTACTCTCACTCAACCCATCAATGACCCTGAAACTATAATCTCTAGCAACAAGGCTTTTCAATTGGGATTTTTCAGCCCTGTTAATACGACCAATCGCTATGTCGGTATCTGGTACAAAAACATCCCTGTGAGGACTGTGGTATGGGTTGCTAATAGAGACAGGCCTTTAATTGATTCTTCCGGGACTCTGATGATATCCAAAGATGGCAATCTAGTGGTTTTGAATGGGCAAAAAGAGATTATTTGGTCATCTAATGTTTCAAATTCTATGGCGAATTCAAATACCTGCCTGTTAGACTCTGGGAACCTTGTTTTGGTAGATAACTCAAACGGAAGGACAATATGGGAGAGTTTTCGATACCCTTCAGACTCATTCTTAGTGAAGATGGTACTTAGTAGTGATGGAAGTACCGGTGAGAAGACACTTTTGAAATCATGGAAAAGCCCTTCTGATCCATGTGTTGGAAGCTTTTCAGCTGGTTTTAGTAATTCAACCATTCCAGAAATCTTTATATGGAATGGCAGCCGTCCATATTGGCGCAGTGGTCCTTGGAACGGTCAGATCTTTATCGGAGTGCAATACATGACTTCACTGTATGATGATGGTTTAAATGTGGTAGATAACAAAGAAAAAACTGTATCTATGTCTTTCAGTAATGCAAATCAGTCTATGTTAACATACGCTTACTTGAATCACGAAGGAGCTCTAATGGAGATGGGTTGGACTCAAGGGAAGGAAGAACCCGAGGTTGATTGGTCAGCTCCAGAAACTGATTGTGGTGTTTATGGCAAGTGTGGGTCATTTGGAAGCTGCAATTCAAAGGACTCACCAATTTGTTCTTGTTTGAGAGGGTTTGGGCCAAATCGCATAGATGAATGGATAAGTGAAAATTTTACCGGCGGGTGTGTAAGGAGGACAAATTTGCAGTGTGAAAGGAACGATAGTAGTAGCCTAGAGAATAAAAAAGACGGGTTTTTGAAGCTGACGACAATGAAAGTGCCAGTGTTTGCCGAGTGGTCGCCAGTTCTAGCTAATGATTGTGAAAACCAGTGTTTGAAGAATTGTTCGTGCACCGCGTATGCATATTATGAGGGCATTGGTTGCATGTTATGGAGTGGAAGCTAAATTGACATACAAAAATTTTCCAGCATTGGCATAGATCTTTACATTCGTGTGGCATATTCAGAGCTTGGTAATAAATTGCCTATCCATATTCTTCTGCAACTTAAATTCAACCCTTTCACATTCATATTCTTCAGATGTTAGCTACATGGAATTTGTAGTCAATTCTCAAGAAACTTTAGCACATTATTACTAAACTTGGTGATCTAAACAAAAACAAAAAACAAAAAACAAAAGATGAATGATAAACTTGTAATTGTGTGGTCCAGTTTACTTGAACTATTTTGATGATTGTTCTATTTTACAGATAAAAAGAGGGATATGAAACTAGTCAATGTGATATCTGTGATCGTAGGGTCAATAATCATTTCCATATGTGCATACTTTTTGTGGATGGGGATGGTTAAACAAAGAGGTACATTTAACTCAGAAATTAAGAAAGGTTTTCTTTTATTATGTAGTAGCTAACCGACAACTATTTTTTTCAATCAGGATTGAAAAAGAAGAGCGACGAGATGCTACCATTTAAGAAACTAACTCCAGAATATTCAATGTTAGAATTTCCCATCTTTACCTTCACCTACTCCACTACACACTCCACTTCACCTACCTCCACTTCACCACACACTCCACTTCACCTAACCCACTATCACCTCCACTACACCCACTATCACCTCCACTACACCTACTACCACATTTTCTTTTCTATACTAACTCCAGAATATTCAACTGTAATGACATTTGAGGATAATTTGAACCAAGTTAAACTTGAAAAACTACCACTCTTCAAGTTTGAGAAACTTGCAATTGCAACTGACGAATTTCACAAGACCAACAAGCTTGGACAGGGTGGTTTTGGTCCGGTGTACAAGGTAATAATGATTGTTCATGCTGATCTTGATGTTGTTTTGTCGACAAGTGAAATAATTTGGTGTTTGTTTTAGGGGAAATTACTGGATGGACAAGAAATAGCAGTGAAAAGGCTTTCAAGATCCTCTGAACAAGGGCTAGAGGAGTTCATGAATGAAGTTGTGATGATTTCTAAACTCCAACACCGTAATCTAGTTAGACTCCTTGGCTGCTGTGTCGAAGCAAACGAAAAGGTGTTGGTCTATGAATATATGCCAAACAAAAGCTTGGATGCATTTCTCTTTGGTTAGTACTACTATTCTGAACTTATTGTTTTATCAAAAATTACAACTTTTGTCTCAAAATCAATTTCATTTACCTTTTTCTCACACTCATACTTTCTTTTTAATGACATTCTTCTAGATCCACAAAAACAGAAGCTCCTAGATTGGAGTAAACGCTTTGACATCATTGAAGGGATAGGCCGAGGCCTCCTCTACCTTCATAGGGATTCTAGATTAAGGATCATTCATCGAGATTTAAAGGCAAGTAACATTTTGTTGGATGAAGAACTAAACCCTAAAATTTCAGATTTTGGAATGGCAAGGGTTTTTTGTGGCGATGAACACCAAGCCAATACGAGAAGGGTTGTAGGAACATAGTAAGTACATGTCTCTTTCTCCAAAATCTTTACTCTTTCAATGTGGAACCACTTAATGTAATGCAATAAAATGAATTTTGACTTGATGCAGCGGCTATATGGCTCCGGAATATGCAATGCAAGGGAGATTTTCGGAGAAATTTGATGTATTTAGTTTCGGCGTATTGTTACTAGAGATTTTAAGTGGAAGACGGAACACTAGTTTTTGTAATGATGAGCAATTTTTGAGCCTTTTAGAATATGTAAGTCCACTTGATTCATTTGCACTTCCTAGTTGTCCTATACTCCAAGGTTTATTCATTGCCAAGACCTAACTTTTACATGTCATATCGCTGTTAATTTTTTCAGGCATGGAAATTATGGAATGAAGATAACATTGTGACTTTAGTAGATCCAATGATATCTTATCAATACTTCAGACAGGATATCTTGAGATGCGTACATGTCGGACTACTGTGTGTACAAGAATTTTCTGTAGATAGGCCTACCATATCCACGGCTCTTTCTATGTTAATGAGTGAAATTTCATATCTTCCAACGCCAAAGCAGCCTGCATTTACTCAAAGACTAAAGAGACAGTCTTCGCAACAAAGCCAGAGTAGATGTTCGAGGAATGAACTTACTATTACAATTGTTGATGGCCGGTAACATCTAAAATGTCGAGATGATTACTTTTATTTTTTCCACTTTCTTGTACATAAGGACTTGCCATTGTAATTTTCATCGTGACATCAAGTGGTTTACCAATAGACCTATCCACAACTATTTTTATTTTTCTGTTAGCGCTTACTAGACAAATTACAATACAAATGTTTGTGTGAACAATTCTATTTTAAGATTTTTTTTTTTCTTAATCTGGAATTTACTTGGTGTTGAATGAGGCCAGTTCATAAACATGTGGGAAAAAATCATTAATCTTATTAGTTGAACGACTTTCAGCACCACCACACCCTTCCAACTCAGCTTCATATAGTATTTTTTTTTATTAACATGAGTTATACACACAGACAAAAGAATTAGTGCAAACATTAATTAAGAAAAGAAAAGAAAAGAAAAGAAAAGAAAAAGGAAAAGGAAAAGAAAAAAAAAGTGCATTGTTTATCTGCATTGACATTGCCTTTTGCTGCAATGCAACTGATCCACATCCCACCAGGCTGTAAAAATCAAAAACTATAACGGATTTTAAAATACAAATGCACGAGAAATTTGCTTTTTATGGTCAATTCTTCGTGTTCATACTTAGCTAATGACAGCTAACTTCAGCTTGAATTCAACTCGTGCCTTCAGTGACAACTGATAAAATTGGAAAGAGGCACAGAACTTTATGTTAAACTAATATATAGTTTTCTAAGCCTATGAATTAGGTTACAAGACAACAATAAATGCCATCTCATTTTAAGACCTTAATTTAAACAGAACATGTATACAATCACATGTTGAATTATCTGCATTGATGTTTCATATATCAGTTGACTTAATTTTAATAATTTTAATATTTTATGAGGTTGGCAAAAGAAAAATCTAACTTGGGATCTAGATGTACCTGCCCTAGCTGGATATTTGAAGAAAAGAAGTTGACTTTGTCACATTGAACCACCCAAAATAAGTCACTGAAATTTTATATTTTATAACAACAATAAACATATGGTTGGTGAAGTAATTGTGTATTTATATACATGTAGTGCAAAAATACTCATAGTATCTCAGCACTGTGGCAAATTTCTTGTTTTGATCATTCTGTTTTCAACTTAGACCCTTTTAACATCATCTTCTGTTATTTTCTTTTATATTGCAAGTTCTGCTCAAAGTATGGCAGCCCCAGACCAACCAATCACTGAGGCTTCTATGAATATTTCTCTGGCCAAGTGCTTGGAACTGCCTCAGTTTAATCAATTTAGAACGCGGCGTGCAGGCTCTGATCCCATATCAAATCACACTCCCACTGTCCAATCCATTGCTGATGAACGCTACAAAAAGGCTCTCAGAGAGCTGGAGTCCATAAGGGAAGATCTTACGTTCATCAAGAATGCCTCTGAGCAGCTCAAGGAGTACAAGGCTCACTTTGCTGATGAGATTGAAACCGCCTCAAAAAAATTTAAAAGCCTTGAAGATGAGTTCAACCGCACGGCTAGAATTTCATTTGGGGATACTAACAGAATGGATGGAATATACAAAGATATTAGCAAGTTTCAGAAGGAGGTCAAGAAACTGAAGGTCCAAATTGCTGATGAATGCCACGAAAAGGCTGACAGGCAGCTTAAGTCGGTCAGACAAAATCTCTAGTACATCCAGAAAGCCTCTGAGCAGCTCAAGGAATTTGAGGCTCGTGTTGGCGATCAGATTGAAACCACCTTAAAAGAGCTTGCAAGACTTGAAGTTCACTTCAATCCCACAAATGGAATTTCTCGTCTGGATACAGATAAAATGGTTGGAATATGCAAAGATATTAGTGAGTTTCAGAAGAAAGTCACGAAACTGAAGCTGAAAATCCCATCCAAGCACCAGAATCATGTTGCGGATCTTGGGCACACCAGGGGACACTCACAAGCAAAAACACAAGACTTTTAACGTGGTTCGGCAAACCGGCCTACGTCCACGGGAGCGATGTTGTTATATATCAACAAATGGAGGAGATTACACACTCTCAACTCACTGTCTCTCTATATAACACACTCTCTCACACTCTCTGATTTGCTATGATGCCCTATATTCAACTCTCCTTAGCTTCTCTATATATAGAGATTACAAAGGCAAGAGGCACCCTTTGAAATGAGCTGGCTGCCAGCCCATTTCGGTGGCTTTCCAGATTGCTTCATGGCCTCATGGCCTCATGGCCTCATGGCCAACTCACATGGCTTCCCCACCATGTAGCTGGCTGCTACTTTCCTTCACATGGCCAGAATCTCTGTAGCCAACTCAACTTGGGTTGATCTCCTACAAATCAGTCTGCCGCCAATTCTGATGCCTATTGGAATCAAAGTTCTAATGGTTCTACACACACTGCAGGCCAAGACAGTGCCAGCAAGGAGTCGAGCATGCCCAACTTGCGCAAGAATGAAACGTTTGGGCGTAGCTCGGAATTCAAAGATTTCAAAGCACTCTATGATGGCCTTGACATCACACACAAGGTTTGTCTATTATCATTTTCAGTCTTCCCAGAAAATGAAATCATAAGCAGAAGGTTTATGACGTACTGGTGGATTGGAGAGGGCTTCGTACGCCCATCTCCAGGGAATCAAAAAACAGCAGAGGCCTCGGCCAATGAGGTATTCAAGCAGCTTGTGAAGTAGGGCTTCATTGAGCCTGTACACGAAAAGCGCAGCTTGGAAGTGAAAAGATGCAGGATGCACCCTTTTATCCGGACAGCAGTAATCATGCTCGCGGACAAGGCTCAATTCTTTCATTTTGATCCCAGTGGGAACCTCACTGCAGGCTTCCCTTTTTCTCACCAGGTATGCATATTAGCGGGGCAACAGTTAGACAGTTTGAATTTGGATAAAGTTCATTCGGTGTTCAATGTTCGTGAGTCTGATTTTGAGAAGCTTGAGATGCTATCAAGGTTTCAAAATGGCAATAAGGATTTGGATATGGATAAAGTTCACATGGTTTTCAATGTTGATGAGACTATTCTTGATTTTGATAAGCCTGAGCTGTTTTCGAGGATGAGAAATGCCAATGTTCTCTGTTTAGGAAGGTGGCAGACCTCCCCCAAAAATCACATTGAGGTGGAGGACACCAAATTCTTGGATAACTTGAAGCACATGAAGCATCTAAGGTTTCTCAGCCTCCAAGGGATATCTAGAATTTCTGAGCTTCCCGGTTCTATTTCAAAGCTCACAAGGTTGATGATCCTGGACCTCCGAGCCTGTCACAACCTTGAAATTCTTCCAGATGGGATTGATTCACTCAAGTGTTTGACTCACTTGGACATGTCCGAGTGCTACTTGCTAGGTAACATGCCCAAGGGGCTTTCATCCCTTCTAGAACTCAAAGTTCTTAAGGGGTTTGTAGTTGGCAATTCAACTGGCAAAAAATCGTGCAGCCTTGACGATTTGGTGAACTTGCAAAAGTTGAGAAAATTAAGCATCTACACAAGCGTGGAGGACTTCCCTCGGAAGAACGAATTGGAATCGCTGAGCAAATTTGAAAAGCTTCGCACACTGACAATAGCGTGGGGAGGGGGTTTAGAAGGTAAATCAAATAAAAGCAATGCCAAACAAGAGAAAGTTAGAGGGAAATCAACGGCAGCAAACTTAACAAAGTCAGAAAATAAAAGGCATGGCAAAACACGAGGGGAAGCAGCCACAGAAGACGCTAAGCAGGAGAACCGTGAAGTGATATCCACAGACGCAGATGTCCAGTACCCAGAGAATGGAGGTAATAATAACATAAAGACACACAATACTGCTTCTGCATCGGATTCACCAGCAGCACCGACAGCTTTCGCAAGAAGCATCAGTAGAAAACTATCCTCCTTAAGAGGAGAGGGCTGTGCATTTTCAAGAGATAAAAGCAGAAGAAAATACAAGGGAAGGCAAAACAGGAGACAACAGTGGAGGAGAAGTAGCCACAGGAGCAGACGCGAAACAACAGAACCATGCAGTGAGATTCATAGACACGGATGTCCAGAACCCAGAAAATGGAGGTAATAATAACATAAAGACTCAAAATTCTGCTTCTGCAGCGGATTCACCAGCACCAACAGCTGTCACAAGAAGCAGCAGTAGAAAATCACCGGCGGTTTTTCCAACCCAACTGGAGAAACTCGATCTTCAGTGTTTTCCTCAGTCCTATGCACCTAATTGGCTCAAGGCTAGCAAGCTGACAAAGCTAAAAAACTTTACATCAGAGGAGGGACTCTCTGTGATCTGGGTCAATTCGAGGAAGTAAAAGATGAGTGGAAAGTTGAGAGATTGCGTCTAAAGTTCTTGAATGATTTAGAGATGGATTGGAGAGAATTTAAGGAGATATTTCCAAGATTAATTTACTCGGAGAAAGTCAGATGCACGAAGCTCACGCTGTTCCCTTGCGATGAGTTCGGTGTCTGGATGAGCAAAACAGAGAACTCAGAGTAATTGTAATATGATTTGCTGCTTCTTCAAATTTTATTTTTTTTTTCCTTTCTTTATCTGGGTAATTCCCATGGATTTTTTGTGTAATCAAATTTATTGTATCAATTGCTAATTTCGGCAAGTAAAATGCCTCAAAGTACTGTGATGACAGTTTTTTATACTTGAGCAAGACAGTTTGTCACTACAAGAAACAGAAGGCATGAAAAACAAGGTTGCTGAAGTAGCTCTTTACCAAACTCTATTCCGTTTGGATGGCAGGGTTTGGTAAGAAAAGAAAAGAAAAGAAATGGTGAGAATACGAACCTTTCACTTGTTTGTATCGTTAAGTAGATGAGAAATAGTGAGAGATGGTGAAAAAAAGATTGTTACCATATCTAGACTATGTTTTGTTTTTCACCAAAAGTGGTGAGATTTGGTAAGAAAATAATTGGATTTAATAAAATTTTTCTAATATATCAAAATTACCCTTATAAAAAAAATATACTTTATTAATATGAAAAGTTATTTTGGTAAAATGAAACACAATATTTTCCTTTCTTTTCTCTTATTTACTCTATTTAAACAAGATAAATGAGAAATTACATTCTCTTCTCATTTGTTCATCCAAGAAAACATAATAGTGAAAAATCATAATATTTTTTTCCTTTTAAATCATGATCATTTATGAGAGGACAATTTATGTGGAAATTAGGCCAAGCTAAGACCATCTGTTGGATGGACCGAGCTAGGTATACACTCTTGGTCATTGGGCTGTGCTATGGGTGGAAATGAGAATGGAGTAAGCTCGGTCGTGGATTGGGCGAATATTTGGCCTAAAGCTAGGACCGAGGTGATTGTGTTTGACCCAAGCAGGACCGAGGTATCGAATTGTGTTAACATTGATGTATTATTGATTGATTTATGTAATATTATTTTTCTTACAATGATTCATGATTCCTATATATAGAAGAGGGTGAGTGTGTAGTAGGTAAGGAGTAGGTGAAGTGGAGGTGGTAGTGGTGTAGTGGGTTAGGTTTAGTGGAGTAGGTGAGGTGGTAGTGGTGTAGTGGGTTAGGTTTAGTGGAGTAGGTTTAAGTGGGTGAAGTAGGTGATAGGTTTTAACAAATTGGTTATCTCGGTTGAATATTCCTGGTTCTGTCTGGCGTAGGGCAAGGCCATGCTAGCTCGGTTGAGCTGCTACCGAGCCGAGGTGTGAGGTTTGAACCATCTCACTTGGTTAGCAGTGAGTCAAGTGTTATCAGGATAGGCATTTTTCCTTGGGAGTGTGATTCCTAGAAGGACTCTTATAAGGAGAGTTGAAGTCCTACTAGGATTATGTCAGGTGGAAACTATAAAAGCTCATAACAAGACCTATGTACAGGTATCACAATTCTTACTCTAGAATACACAGAGCTTTTGCGTCTATTGTTTATTTGCTAACTTAGGCATCGGAGAGGTTACCGGCACACACCCGCCAGCTAGCTCACATTTGTGTTTTCAGGTGGCAAAGCGACGACATTTGGAAGTGTGCAACCTTGATCAACAGGATTATACGAGAAGGTTATTTCTGCGCTCGTACAATTGGCGCCATCTGTGGAAAAAGCAATTACAAAGAACGAACCTCTTAATTAAGTTTTCTTTCAACTTATTTCAATGGCGCACAATGAAAACTTGCCATACTCTACTATTGATGGGCAAACCCCGGATGGGGGTGGAAGGCGCGAAGGCTTACCTTTTATCCGGCCCATGGCAGAGTTAGATTCCCAGTGACGAAACCCGCGGGCGGATACCCGTGAAATACGGGGCTCCAGTCCTCGTCACTCCCAAAGCCCTGAAAGGCAAAGTTGAAGGTTGGACCCTCAGGTTCTTGAAGATCGGGTAAGGGAGCAAGATGAATTGATACGGAGGATGGCGGCAGACATGGAGATAATGAAGCGCTAGATAAAAGGCAAAGGGGTGGCAACAGAAGAGGGGCGCAAAGGCAACATACGCTCTTACCACTCAGAAGATCATGACAGACAAGTCACACCATCACAAGCTGAAAGTAGAAGCCTCAGGTCGGGCGATACATAATCAAGGACTTCTAGGACTCGTTACTCCATGTCTGAGAGAACGAGGACTGAAAGGTCTTACACGAAGGGAAGCAATTATCGACCCTCACACTCGCACCAAATGACATCTAGGCAGACGGAGTTGCCTAGGTCGGTGGACCTGCGAACAATGCTTGAGGAAAAGGCTCGAATGAGAGAAGACACTCAGGCTCGCAACCCCCGCAGAGTCTCCACACTACAACGGTTGGCTCCTAGAACACATGGGAGTGTCAAGGTAGGAATGCCAGAGCCGCACCTTGCCTATGAACCAACAGACAAAACGTTAGCAAGGTTGCAGAGCTCGTCATTCGTTCCGGCGATAGAGAACGCACCGTTACCCTCTGGCTTCCACCACCCCAAATTCACTATTTATGAGGGTAAGTCAGACCCCTACATGCACTTGAGCCACTTCCACCAGGTTATGGCGGTGTATCAGTGAAACATGGTTTGAAAGGTTGCCAACCTTGGTGACCTGGGACTAACATGGTTTGAAAGGTTGCCAGAAGGTAGCATAGTTTCATGGGCGCATCTAGTAGAGGCATTTGTGACCAGATTTAGAACAAACACCAAGATGCCTGTAGAGATTGACCAGTTTCTCTCCATTGACATAGGTGAGAAGGAAACATTGACGTCTTACAATAACTGGTATTGGGAGACTTTTAATCAGATTGGAGATTGCCCCACAAACCTAGTTATCACCCAGTACAAACGAGGTTTGCTTGCCAGCAATAAATTGAGGGATTCAATGACGATGACTCCACCCCTCCCAATGGAGGCTCTAATAGAAAGAGTGCATCAACACATCAGGGTAGAAGAAGATGTCGCACGCACCAAAGCAAAAACTGGCACAACAGCTATGTCAGACAGAAAACCTGCGGCAAAAGTAAACACAGTCGGGCAAGAAGAACCATCGAGAAAGAATGACCGAGGCAGACGAGCCAACAGAGAGGACCCCCAAGCAAGAAAGTTGAGAGTCCACACTACCATCACCACGGTATTCAACAAACCTATCTACCAGATTCTTAGCGAGATACACGACGGACCTTTCGTTTAGCGACCAGCCAAGTTAGGAGAAGCACAGAAGGGCTACGATGATAGGTACCGTTGCACCTTCCATGATGAAAAGGGCACCGAATTGAAAATTATACACCATTGAGGCAACATCTGGAGGAATTAGTGGCCGTTGGTCACCTAGACCAGTATATAGAGGGAGGAACACAGTCGGCCCCCCAGGACCGCAACAGGTCGAATTGGATGTCGGTCGACGGTCCACCCCAAGGCATAATCAACGTGATACATGGGATCGTCGAACCCGAGCGGGTATGTGAGCTCAGAGGGATGATCAAAAAGGCTAAGCACTTGAGAGAGGTACTAAGTGCACAACCTATCATCAAAAGGGGAAAAACGAAGGCAAACCTTTAAGCAACTAAAATTGGAGGACAGAGACTTGGCACTCGCAACATCCCCCCTAGTCGGCTTCAACTCAATGCCAGAATGGGCAATGGGCAAGATAATTTTTCCAGTCAAGGTAGGAACGATGACGAAATAGGTAAAATTTGGGTATTGAAAGTCCCTTCAACTTACAACATAATCTTGGGAAGAGCATGGTTGCACGCCATGCAATCAGTGGCATCAACCTACTATCAGGTGCTATGGTTCCCTAACGAAACCGGAGTGATTGAAGAGGTCTTAGGGGACCAAATCATGTCGAAACAGTGAACAGTCGGGCTGCAAAAGGGTTTGTACAGATGGTAGAAGAGCTAGAAAATAGCAAACTGTTCGCAGACGTCGGCCAAACAGCTGAACAGAAGGCAGTGGAAGATTTGGTAGAGGTGAGGATAGATGAAAAGAACCCAGAAAAGTTCTTTTTGCTCGGCTCGTCTCTGTTCAGCACCGAAAAAATAGAGATCATGGAATTTTTGACCTCTGACATCGAAGTATTTTCCTGGACACCGTATGACATGCCTGGCATTGACCCTAATTTCATCTGCCATCAACTTAATGTCCATCCAGCCACCGGACCAATTATACAGCGAACTCACTGATCGACACTCCACCATGCAGAGATAGTGGCAGAAGAAGTGGGAAATTTGCTGGAAGTATGGGCAATCAGAGAAGTACACTATCCCAGGTGGATTTCCAACACTGTAGTGGTGCCAAAAAAGAACGGCAAATGGTGCGTTTGCGTAGACTACAAAACGGTTAACAAGGCATGCCCAAAAGACAGTTTTCCCCTACCTTGAATAGACCAACTAGTGGACCTAATAGCAGGGCATAACCGACTTAGCTTTCTTGATACATATCGCAGTTACCATCAGATCGCTATGTATGAGCCAGATCAGGAGGTCACGTCGTTTACAACACCCAGAAGACTATACTGTTACAAGGTCATGCCCTTTAGCCTAAAAAATGCAGGGGCTACATTCCAATGGATGATCACCAAAATGTTTGAACCATTGTTAGGCTGAACAATAGAGGCTTACATAGATGATATAGTGGTCAAGAGCAGAGATGAGGGGGACCATCTCAAGGACCTAGATGAGATGTTTCAAATTTTGAAGTCCCACAAGTTGCATCTGAACGCATCTAAGTGCGCATTCGGCGTAAGGTCAGGCAAATTCCTGACTTTCTAGTGACCAAACGGGGTATAGAAGCTGATCCCTCTCAAATCAAAGCCACCCAAGATCTCGAGAGGCCTAACACGGTCAAGGAGGTGCAACATCTCACTGGTCCAGCAACCGCACTAAACCGGTTCATAAGTCGGTCGTCAGACAAGTGTCGACCATTCTTCCAAGCATTGAAGGCCAAGTTTAAGTGGGATGATGAATGCAACCATTCCCTGGAAAGCTTGAAAGACTACATGACCTCTCCTCCATTGTTAGTAACCCCAGTACCAGGAGATGAGCTCTTTTTGTACTTAGCAGTTTCCCAGCATGTAGTCAGCGCAGTGTTGGTAAGAGCTGAAGAAATACAACACCTGCCTATCTTTTATGTGAGCAAGACATTGTCGGGCGCTGAAACAAGGTACCGGCCATTAGAAAAGTTGGCCTTAGCTTTGATGATGGCGTCAAGAAAGTTGTTGCACTACTTCCATGCCCACATCGTGGTTGTCTTAACAGCCTTCCCCTTAAAAGTCTTATTTGAGAGAGGGGATTTTTCTGGACGGATTTTGAAGTAGGTAGTGGAGTTGGGGCAGTTCGACATTAAGTTTCAACCAAGAACCACGATAAAGGCCCACGCTCTGGCGGACTTTGTGGCCGAGTTCGTACCAGCCAGTCATCATGTTAACCTAATTGATTTGATCGAAGCAACCGAAAGAATAGAGGATAGTGCCACAGGAATAGCGCAGCCCCCAAAGCAGGATGCTCAATTAAACAGCAAGCCATTCAGCCCTGAAGAATAGGGAGAAGGAACAGACCACAGCACCGCCAGCAAGGACTCACCCAAAAGTAAAATCTTAAGATAGTCAGACAGTGAGGATCAAAGCCCAAAAGAAGGCATCAGCAGTGCCTCTGATCCCAAGACATCGTCAGATCCCTACACTTGTTGGAGGCTTTTCGTCAGAGAGATGTGAAAACTTTTCGTCGACGGAGCACACGATGTAGGGCTAGGCATAGTCCTCATCTCGCCGGACAACCTGACAATTGAACAAGCAGTCAACCTTGGCTTCCCAACATCCAACAACGAGGCAAAATATGACGCATTATTAGCGGATTTGAAGTCAGCACTTCACATGAAGGCCACCGAGCTGATAGTATACAGTGACTCCTAACTGGTAGCCAACCAGATTTCGGGCGACTACGAGGCAAAGGATAATAGAATGGCTAAATACCAGGAGTTGGTTAGAAAGGAGATTATGAAGTTCGAAGTAGTTCGGATAGAGCAAATCGCCCTAGAGGAAAATAGTAGAGCAGATGATGGCCGATTTTGCGTCAATGGCGGATACATCTACCCCACACCCATTGTTGATTGACTTCCTACTCAGATCGAGTATTGAAGAGCCTGAAGCAGCCGAAGCATGTTGTGCCGAGCTAGGCCCTTCCTGGATGGATCCCACGAGTTCGTACCAGGCAGTCATCATGTTAACCTAATCGATTTGATCGAAGCAACCGAAAGAATAGAGGATAGTGCCACAGGAATAGCGCAGCCCCCAAAGCAGGATGCTCAATTAAACAGCAAGCCATTTAGTCCTGAAGAATAGGAAGAAGGAACAGACCACAGCACCGCCAGCAAGGACTCACCCAAAAGTAAAATCTTAAGATAGTCAGACAGTGAGGATCAAAGCCCAAAAGAAGGCATCAGCAATGCCTCTGATCCCAAGACATCATCAGATCCCTACACTTGTTGGAGGCTTTTCGTCAGAGAGATGTGAAAACTCTTCGTCGACGGAGCACACGATGTAGGGCTAGGCATAGTCCTCATCTCGCCGGACAACCTGACAATTGAACAAGCAGTCAACCTTGGCTTCCCAATATCTAACAACGAGGCGAAGTATGACGCATTATTAGCGGATTTGAAGTCAGCACTTCACATGAAGGCCACCGAGCTGATAGTATACAGTGACTCCTAACTGGTAGCCAACCAGATTTCGGGCGACTACGAGGCAAAGGATAATAGAATGGCTAAATACCAGGAGTTGGTTAGAAAGGAGATTATGAAGTTCGAAGTAGTTCGGATAGAGCAAATCGCCCTAGAGGAAAATAGTAGAGCAGATGATGGCCGATTTTGCGTCAATGGCGGATACATCTACCCCACACCCATTGTTGATTGACTTCCTACTCAGATCGAGTATTGAAGAGCCTGAAGCAGCCGAAGCATGTTGTGCCGAGCTAGGCCCTTCCTGGATGGATCCCATCATAGTATTTTTAAAAGATGGCATCTTGCCTGAAGAAAAGAAAGAAGCCAACAAAATTTGAGCAAAGTCACAGCGATTTTGGCTCTCTCCATCACTAGCACTATACAAAAAATCCTTCACAGGACCCTACTTGAAATGTGTCCATCTAAGTAAGGTCAAGGCATTTTTGTTCGAAATACACGAAGGCGTCTGCGGAAGCCACCAAGGGGGAAGATCGCTGGCCTACCAAGCAATTTTACAAGGGTGTTGGTGGTCGTACATGCAAGCAGATTCAGAGAAATATGTCAAGAAGTGTGAGAATTGTCAGAAGTACGCACACCAAATACATCAACCAACCAGAGAGCTTCTACCATTGACCAGCCCATGGCCCTTTGCAATGTGGGGCCTGGATATAGTAGGACCACTCCCAACTGCCCGGCAACAGAAAGTTCTTTCTCGTAGCAACAGACTATTTCACAAAGTGGGTGAAGGTAGAAGCACTCGCAACCATAAAAGAAAAAAATGTCAAAAAATTCGTCTGGTAGAACATCACAACTCGGTTCGGCATACCCAAGGCTTTAATATCCGACAACGGCACTCAATTCGATGGCAAAATCTTTAGGGGCTTTTGCAGAGAATACAAAATAGAATTTTACAACTCTACACTAGCGTACCCCAAGCTAATGGCCAGGCTGAGGCTTCCAACAAAGTAGTCCTAGACGGTCTGAAAAAAAGGCTGGAAAGAGCAAAAGGCAAGTGGGCTGAGGAACTTCCCCATGTTTTATGGGCTTACCGTACTACACCTCGACAATTAACTGGTGAAACACCTTTTTCCTTGGCCTATGGCATGGAGGTGGTAATTCCACTGGAAGTAGGCCTCCCCACTATTAGAAGCGAAAATTTTGATCCTAACTTGAATGGTGAGGCCATAACCCTGGAACTCGACCTTGCAGAAGAAAGAAAAGAAAGGGCATTAATACACATTGCCTCATACCAAAAAGAGTTATTCAGGAAATATAACAAAATAGTGCACCCAAGGCAATTCAAGATTGGAGATTGGGTACTGCACAAAGTAATGGGAAACACTTTGGTACCTAGAGATAGCAAGTTAGGACCTAACTGGATACAAAGTGATTGGTTTAGTGGGAAAATGGGCATATCACTTAGAAGATGTGGACAACAAAGCTATTCCCAAGCCATGGAACACTGCCAATCTCAAAGTATTTTATTTTTAGCTTTTTCTTATAACACTTGTAATTTTTCTTTTTCAATAAAACAAGTAGATTTTTTCTGGTAAATATTCTCTCCTCTGTTTGTAAAAGTTGTCCATATTTATTGCCAACTGGGGGCAATCAAGGAGGTTGGTAGGTTTGACCAACACTTTTTCTTCTTCAGCCAAGATAAGGATCTAGGCTTAAGAAGGTTGGCAGGTTTGACCAACACCAATCTTTCTTCTTCAGCCGAGATAAGGATCTAAGCTCAAGAAGGTTGGCAGATTTGACCAACACTTTTTCATCTTCAGCCGAGATAAGGATCTACGCTCAAGAAGGTTGGCAGGTTTGACCAACACTTTTTCTTCTTTAGCCGAGATAAGGATCTGAGCTCAAGAAGGTTTGCAGGTTTGACTAACACTTTTTCTTCTTCAGCTGAGGTAAGGATCTTGGCTCAGGAAAATTGGAAGATTTGACCAACACTTATCTTTCTTCAGCTGAGGTAAGTGTCTTGGCTCAAGAAAGTTGGCAAGTTTGACCAAATCTCTTATTTCATCAGCTGGGATAAAAATCTCAGTTATAAAAGTTTTGTAGTTTCCCAAATTGTTCTTCTACAGAGATAAGTATCTCGGCCGAAAAAGGGGAAGGATAGGGAAAGGACATCCTAACTAAGCTGGCCGTTCCAGCAGTAAATATGATACACTGAAGCAGAAAAATACTGTGACCGAACAAATAGATGGCAAAAGGACAAACCAAAGGCAATTCTATTCACTAGAAAAGTAAGTACAATAGAAGGGGCTTGTAGCCCGGTTACATTTTCGTAAAAAAAGAAAAAAGAAAAAAAGAAATCAGGCAAGCAGGTCATCTAGCTCAGCTTCCAAATCGACCTGAATTTTGCCCATAGGCAGGTCGGTTCCGGCATCAGCCCTCTGGGGGGTCTCAATCACGAGCACCTTGTCAATCGCGCTGAGCAAGACTTGGCTTGAGTGCACCGGAGTTGGAGATGAAGACTGGCAACTGAGATGAGTGTTGGAAAGAGGGGCGTTAAGTAAAGTAAGGACCTCATCCTTCTCCCCCTCCTAAAGGAACTTCTGTTGGACCGCATTAGCATAGTCCGTCATATATCCCGGTATGAAGTGAGAAGGGGGATTCAAGAAGATCTCGGAGTCATGTCCTTGACCGAGCTATTCAGCAGCAGCTTTCCAACCACATTTAAAGAAAATGTCCTTGACTGCTTCACATTGTTGAACATAGGTCTCCCCTCCTTCCTTGAAGCCTCAGTCCTCTGCGTCCTCCATCTTTTTCCTCATCTCCTTTAGCTCAGCATTCTTTTTCCTCTTCAACTTAGCCAGCTCCCGTAGGTAGCGATCTTTTTTCTCAGCTAAAGCTTTTTGTTTGTCAGCCTCTACCATGCTTACCAGTTCGGCTAGCCTTGCGTTCTCGGATTCTAGCTCGATCAGCTTAGCCTTAGTTTCCTTTAGTTCGGTTGCCTTGGCATCTACATTAGCCACAACTGAACGTGCCGCCTTCCACAGCTCAAGCACACGTTTGTGAGCCACTTGGCTCTTTTGTAGGGCTTGCACAATATTCAGAGCTATTATAGGAAAACCGAGCATTGGGTCCATAATGGTATCAATTATTGAGTTACAGGGATTTCAAAGTTTACCAATATCATAGACTTGGACGCCGAGTGGATGGCCTTCAGCTCGGTCAAACCCTCGTGCCGCTCTATGTCGGTGGGAAGGCAGACGCTCTTCGCTAAGTTGAAGGCTAGAAGGTGATCCTTCTCAGCACTAACAGAGTCGGAGGTTGTTACTGCACGACCCCTGAAGGACACGATTGGTGCCCACACCGGAGGGGATGGAGGATTGGAAGGGCCTGGCCGATTGCGACCTTGGGGCAGACTAGCTTCTGGCAGCTCAGTTTTCGACGGCTCGGTGTCATCTTCGTCTGTCAGGCACTGTGGCACAGAACTAGTACGGGGCCGCTTGTTTGGCTGAGAAAGCGCAGCTCGGGTAGTTGAAAGGGCCACCACAGCGTCGCGTGATTGACTGGCTTGTGGTATTTTGGTTTGAACTTCGGCAGTGGAAGCTGAGGTTTGCTCGGTGATAAAGGCACGAGCGGCTCATCACTTGACCATTTCTTGCTCTTCGGGCAGAGGAATGAGGTTGATTTTGGGTAAGTTTGGGTCTGGTTCAGGTGATGGTTCGAGAAAAAAGTAGGTAACCTTAGTCTTTCTCCTTCTGCTATACCGATAGGTTGGCTCGAAGGGGGCAGACTAGCTTCTGACAGCTCAGTTTTCGGCGGCTCGGTGTCATCTTCGTTGGTCAGGCGCTGTGGCACAGAACTAGTACGGGGCCGCTTGTTTGGCTGAGAAGGCGCAGCTCGGGTAGTTGAAAGGGCCACCACAGCATCGCGTGATTGACTGGCCTGTGGTATCTCGGTTTGAACTTCGGCAGTGGAAGTTGAGGTTTGCTCGGTGATAAAGGCACGAGTGGCTCATCACTTGACCATTTCTTGCTCTTCGGGCAGAGGAATGAGGTTGATTTTGGGTAAGTTTGGGTCTGGTTCAGGTGATGGTTCGAGAAAAAAGTAGGTAACCTTAGTCTTTCTCTTTCTGCTATACCGATAGGTTGGCTCGAAGTTTAGTAGCTCAATCCAATCTCGGTGGTGGTATCGAAGTGTGGCACAAAGGGCGTCTTGATTGGTGTAAGCATAATGTGATTTAAGCTGGTTTAAATATGCAAAAAATACAAGGAACGTAATGGGTTAGCACGGTGGTTATTGGAACAGCATAGAAAGTTGAACCGAAATGTTCTTACCAGCAGTTCCTTTATTCTAGTTTATATTGTAGCCTGGTATCTGGGCTTCCTAATCTTCAAAATGGCCAAAATCCCAAAATAAATCATCATCGCTTAAATCTTTGTCTGGTGTGTTTTTGATAATTTTTTCTCGACCTCTTCTTACTCTGAGGTAGTACACCCAACCGTCGTCATTTTGGCCGAGTGAATATTGATGAAATAGCTCGGCCAATCCGAGGTTGAAGTCGAGCTGGTGGTTTAGCTCGGCGATACCATTTATTATTCTGTAAGTGTTTGTGGATAGTTGGGTTGGACACAATCTTGTTTGCCTAAGGAACTCACATATAAGGGGTGTACAGGGAACCGAAGCCTGACTTTTACGATCGATATCACTGTAAAAGGGATGAAGCTCGATTTGCCCCAAGGTGTGGTATCTATCTCGGCTAAGGAGAGGTGGACGTCATCAGGAATATGGCAGTCTCTACGGAATTCGGCCATGGCCCCAGGCGAGTCTACCAAGAATCGGTATTTACCCATTAAACTTAAAGATTGTTATGTAAAAATGAGCACGGCAGCCTAACTCGACGCTGATGTGACTTTGGATGGCTCGGTTAAGCAAAATCGCCCTGGGGCAAGGTGTAAGGGTGTGCCTGGCCAACTTAGTCAAGTTTGCAAAGTGAAAATAAAAAGTGTTATGCCCAGATAACTGAACCAGGCTAAGTAAATAGGCAAAGTAAAATAAGCCTAGTTCGGCTGCATCTAGGTTATAGACAGTTTCCAGTTCGGGCGTAAAACAGGGCCAACTCAAGGTTTATAGCACGGTTGGTGATTAATGTACAAGGTTATAGCGCGCTTCTAGTTCGGTCCAGCACAAGCCTAAGGGTCGCAAACAAGTTCCTAGTTCGGTCACAGCACAATTTTGGATCGAAAACCATGTTTTAAACTGATTTAAAATCCAACTAGTGTGTTTTTTAAGTGTGAGGTTTTGGGTTTAAACTCAACACTCTAGTGTATATAATAAGCATATATGGGGATTAAGTGCTGGAATTGTAGAAATTAATAAAAAGGAACACCAGCAAAAGCAAGAAAGAGGCATTAGCAACTTACATGAAGGCAGAATCCAACCAGCAATAGGGCAAGTGGAGTAGATGATATGGCTACTTGGTTTGGGACTAGAGCACAGGAGGCACAGATATGGAACTCAGAAATGTAAGGGAGAGAAGATGAACAGTAAGAGTGCTTGGTTCAAGGAATGGGTTTTGTATAGGCACGAAATTAATGTACAAGGTTATAGCGCGCTTCTAGTTCGGTCCAGTACAAGCCTAAGGGTCGCAAACAAGTTCCTAGTTCGGTCACAGCACAATTTTGGATCGAAAACCACGTTTTAAACTGATTTAAAATCCAACTAGTGTGTTTTTTAAGTGTGAGGTTTTGGGTTTAAACTCAACACTCTAGTGTATATAATAAGAATATATGGGGATTAAGTGCTGGAATTGTAGAAATTAATAAAAAGGAACACCAGCAAAAGCAAGAAAGAGGCATTAGCAACTTACATGAAGGCAGAATCCAACCAGCAATAGGGCAAGTGGAGTAGATGATATGGCTACTTGGTTTGGGACTAGAGCACAGGAGGCACAGATATGGAACTCAGAAATGTAAGGGAGAGAAGATGAACAGTAAGAGTGCTTGGTTCAAGGAATGGGTTTTGTATAGGCACGAAAACGGCGAGACTTTTTCGAACATTTTTTGATAAATGTGAAACGGCTGTCACGATACGAAGAAGCAATGAACGTGTGCCACGTGTCCTAGTAAGGACCCGATGTAAGATACGCGAAACGACAGGCTGTGTGACGGGCACGGTTCTGGTAAACCGAGCTACCTAGAGATGAACGTGTCTATATTTCTGATAGGAGTATTTTAGTTCGGTTGGGTTGCTTTTGGTTTGGTTGGTTGAAATATATTAGCACGGCTTGAGAAGAATAATCCTAATCATGCACTGCAGATGGAATTAAGGGGCAATTGAGAGGGCAATTTATGTGGAAATTAGGCCGAGCTAAGACCATCTGTTGGATAGACCAAGCTAGATATACACTCTTGGTCATTGGGCTGCGCTATGGGTGGAAATGAGAATGGAGTAAGCTCAGTCGTGGATTAGGCGGATATTCGGCCCAAGGCTTGGACTGAGGTGATTGTGTTTGACCCAAATAGGACTGAGATATCAAACTGGTTATCTCAGTTGAATATTCCTGGTTTTGTCTGGCGTGGGGCAAGGCCATGGTAGCTCGGTTGAGCTGCTACCAAGCCGAGGTATGAGGTTTGAACCATCTCACTTAGTTAGCAGTGAGTCGGGTGTTATCAAGATAGGCATTTATCCTTGGGAGTGTGATTCCAAGGAGAACTCTTATAAGGAAAGTTGAAGTCCTAATAGGATTATGCCAAGTGGAAACTATAAAAGCTCATAACAAGACCTATGTACAGGTATCACAATTCTTACTCTGGAATACACAGAGCTTTTGTGTCTATTGTTTATTTGCTTAGGCATCAAAGAGGTTACCGGTACACACCCGCCGGCTAGCTCACGTTTGTGTTTTCAGGTGGCAAAGCGACGACGTTTGGAGGAGTGCAAACTTGATCAACAAGATTATACGAGAAGGTTATTTCTGTGCTCGTACAATTTCTTTTAGCATCTCTTCTAACGATCCAAACGGAAGGTAAGATATTAAACTCTCATGATCAAGGCAGCAAATAAGTATACAGAATAAAATCTTTACTGGGTGGAAAATTGTTATGATGGGAATAAGCAATTGAGTAAGAAAAACTATAAAATTGTAGAGCACCTAAATAACTTAATAAATATAAGGATCCGAATAATAACAAATTTTGTAAAGACCAAAATAAAAAGAGAAAATTAGTGTAAAATCTCTCTCATATTTTTAGTAATGGAAGAGATCCACAATATTATTTTATGATGTCTAAAGTCCCTCAACCCCACACCCATATAGCATAGAGAAATTTGACTCTCTCTCTCTCTCTCTCTGCGATCTTTATTCTAAGGCGAGTTCATTTCTCTCTCTCTCTTTCTCTCGCTCTAAACCATTCCTCTCTCTCTCTCTGCTTATTTCTCCTCTCTCAGTCTTTAACTCCAATAGCACCACCACCGCCCCAACATTACCATCCCGTCGCCGCCTCGTAAAGATTGTTGCAAATGGCAGAGCAAGAGCGTCACTGACGAGGACCTCGACGAGCCCAAGGCTTGCATCGAACTCGGATTCCGGTTTGATCAATTCAGTAATGGTATGTTGTCGTTGTACTCGTTATCTTATTCGAATGGATCAATTTCTACCCATGAATTTTGGTCAAAGCATCACGGCGATGTTAGCTACAATCAACTCCAAAAAGCACTGGCTTTATCTGTATGTATGTATGTATGTGGTTGGGTCTATGTTTATTGTTTGTCCAAATTGGAATTGCAGTAGATCATTCTGTTAAAACATAGATAAATTTGTAAACAAATCAAATAAATTTGAAAACATAGAGAAAATTGTTACTGGAGATTCAATAGTGAGTAAAATCTGACTTTGTGTTCATGAGCTTGATTGGTGTATTTCCATGACTAAACCAAATAAATTCTCTTATCTATTTTTTTGTTTTTGTTCAATTTTCTGTAGTTTGGAGAGAATTTCTCTATGAAGTACAGAGAAAACTAGAGAAACTTGCAAACCAGAGAAATTTGTGCAAACCAAAGAAATTTGCAAGCTAGAGAAACTTGGAGAGAATTTCTCTGCAGAGTGGGAAATCCAGAGAAATTTGGAGAGAATTTCTCTACACAGTAATTTGAAGAGAATTTCTCTGGATAGAAGAGAAATTCATTCAATAGTGAGTAAAATCTGACTTTGTGTTCATGAGCTTGATTGGTGTATTTCCATGCCTAAACCAAAGAAATTCTCTTATCTATTTTTTCGTTTTTGTTCAATTTTCTCTGGTTTGGAGAGAATTTCTCTATGAAGTACAGAGAAAACTAGAGAAACTTGCAAACCAGAGAAATTTGTGCAAACCAAAGAAATTTGCAAGCCAGAGAAACTTGGAGAGAATTTCTCTGCAGAGTGGGAAATCCAGAGAAATTTGGAGAGAATTTCTCTACACAGTAATTTGAAGAGAATTTCTCTGGATAGAAGAGAAATTCTTTGGATTGAAATTTCTCTGGATCGATGTGTGAGGGACCTTAGATATTATGAAAATATTGGATGTTCTTTATACTATAAAATTTTAATATCAAAAACCTTAAGAAAAATCCCCAAATAAAATACCATGTCAAACTATTCAGTGGATTAGGTTGTCGAAGGGACAATGAATATCATCGAGGTTGAATTCAAAACTCACAAAATAAATGTGGAGAAATTGAAAAAAAAATAAAAAATAAAAAAATAAAATTAGTGTATCTAGTGAATTTTGAAAATGTTTTTTTTTATTGTAAATATTTTATTTTTTAAGTTTATTTAGAAATACATTTAAAAAGTAAAATAATAATATAATAAAACTATAAAAAGAGTAAAAACACAAAAGTACTTCGTAACATTTCGAATCATGTTAAATGAATCAAGCTATTTGAATTTGAATCTTATTCGATTTATGAAAAGTTTGTTTGAGATGGATTTATTGTGTAAACAAATCAAGTTTAAACACAATTTTAAGTTTGTTAAATTTTTATTTTAAACTTGAACAATTTGCTATTCAGTTCGGCTCAACAAACTTATATGCATTACAAATAATCAAGCTATTTAGACTCACTAAAAGCTCTTGAGATCAACTCATTATATAAATAAGTCAAACTTAAAAATAATTTTAAGAGTTAATAAATCAAACTTAAACAACTGCTCTATTCGGCTCAGCTCGACTCGCTGTTCTACGCAACTCAGCTCGATTTGCCTAGCCTAGTTTTCAATCATATGTATAGGCCCTTTTTATATTATAGTCATAATAGTGAAGAAAGAAACCCTAGAATTTGGGTCTTCCAGAAGGTGAGTAAGGGGCCCTCTGAAGAAGTTGCCCAGACATTTCAATGGTAAAGATAAGGAAGGACCCAACTTTTTTTCTACCCAAAGTCGTCGCAACTATGATTAGCGCGTTTTATCTATGTACGGGGGTGTTAGGTTTTATTATTAGCAATCCCGTTTGACAAGGATTTCTTTAAATAATTGGATTTCTTCCAAAACTAGGATTACTTTTGGATTTTCTATAAATAGTTGGTTTTCTCCCAAAACTATTAAATTCCTCCAGATCTTCTTTTTGGTTCTTAAGGTTTATATCTGGGGATATTTTGTTAGTTTTCTTTGATGTTTTATTGAGTATTCAACTCATGGTTTAAAGAGAATACATCAAAGGTTTTGTTTGTTATACACAAGAGAGAGAGAGAGAAAGAGAGAGAGAGAGAGAGAGTTGTTCTTCGCTGGATTCTGAAGAATTCAAGCCTGAAGCTTCGGTGGATTCTAGAGTGGCTCATTGTAAAGACAATTCCGAGGTGAAGACGGGTTGGAAGAGGCACATAGAGGTTGGTTCAATTAGGCGTGGATTCGCTAGGTAATTGAGAGTATACCTGTGTAATTCCTTTAAATCTTCTTAGTGGATTGTTTTGTGGCTGTTGCCCGTGGTTTTTTTATATATATATATGTACATTTCAAGTTTGACTTTGAACAATTTGCTTGCTTTTGGGCCTTGATTTTGTGAAATGATCTTTAATTCATGATGTTTTATAAGTTCACAAGTGTTTTCTCAAGTTTTGACCCACAAGAATGAGTTTTGATGCATTGGAGTTGAATTTTGGAGCTTAGAGAGCAATCTAGAAATTCCAAAATTTGCATTCTTTGCTCGAGCGGTGGAAGCGGCGCTCGAGTGAAGAATGCAAGCTCTCAGAAGTTTTGCAGAGTTTGGGGGTTAGCTCGAGCGAAGGAAGTTGCGCTCGAGTGACCACACTTATTTTTGATCCTCCACTCGAGCGTAAGAAATTGTGCTCGAGCTTAAAATTAAAGCTCCCAGAAGTTTTACTGTCACACCTGAAGAGTTTAGTCGTATTTGCAATTGTGAAGTTACAAAAGAGGCTTGGGATATCTTACAAGCTATTCATGAGGGCACTCCTTCTGTTAAACGCTCAAAACTTCAAAGGCTCACGTCTAGTTTCGAAAACCTTTCAATGAAAGATAGTGAGACCTTTGATGAATTTTATGCGAAATTGAGTGACATTGTAAATTCCAACTTCAATTTAGGTGAAAAAATACCAAAATCCAAAGTTGTGGAAAAAATTTTGAGATCCTTGCCCGATCGGTTCCTACCAAAATTTACCGCTATTGAGGAGACTCAAGATGTTGACAACCTCAAGCTGGATCAGTTAGTTGGAAATCTCCAAACTTATGAGGCACACAGGAATTTCAAAAAGAAACAAAAAGATACTATTGCTTTTAGTAGTGCTCATAGAGTTGGAGAAGATTCTGATGAGGATTATGAGATAGATTCCAAGATTACAGCTGCTTTTGTTAAACAATTTAAAAAATCTTTTTTGAAAAAGAATCCTAATCTTATGGAATCTACTCATACTTATAAATCTAAAGGCAAATATAAACTCAAAATTAATTCTATAGCCAAGAAGGAGAAAGGAAAGATACAAGGGAACTCTGAAAGACTCCAATGATATGAATGCCAAGGATTTGGCCACTTTGCTCAAGAATGCCCCACTCGGTTGAGGAAAAAGAAAGCCCTCGCTATCACTTGGGATGATAAATCAGAATCTGATAAAGATGAAAGTAACGATGAAGATCAAGGCGAAGAGGGGCATAAACAATTTCTTGCTTTCATGGCGGCTTCCGAAACTGAAGGACATACAGAGTCTTCGAAAAGGTCAGTTGAGAATATCACTGATGATGAATCCTCGGAGAGTGGTCATGAAGAGCTTGAGCAAGCTTATGAAAAGTTGTATAAGGAGTCTCTTAACTTATTCAAATTGAATGACAAACTCACAAAGAAACTCAAAGCATGTGAAGATGAGAATGTCAAACTAAAGGAGGAGATTTCCGAGGCCAGGATTAATGCCATCAAGGTAGCTGATGATCGACAAGTTCTTTGTGCAAAACTGTTGACTTGTGAGACAGAGAGGAATGAGCTACAGCAAATCTATGCAACATATGAAGAAAAAATTGAAACTCTCGAGATGTTTCAAGTTGCTTTGGAAGAACTAATGATCAAGAAAGAGGAAGACTGTTTAATTGAAACTCTCAAGATGTCTCAAATTGAATCTCCATTATAACGCTGTTTAATCATGTTCCAATTAATAATGTAACTTTTCTTTTCTATGAAATACACGTTAAGAAGTTTACCAACATTCAATTTGTTGATTCAATTACTGCTTGTGAAAATGGTTCAGGTTAACGAAAATCTACTATGATTTGGATTGAAGGAAATCCAAATATTAAGATTTCAATTACGACATGGTAAGTTCTCAGCTGTAATGTTTGTAGTAGGTTAAAACTGTAGGCTTTTGTTATCGCTCCAGCGGTGAGTTGCCCCCTCCAGTCATGGGTATGGGTTTTCCTTAAATATAACATTAATGTTGGGGTTAAAAAAAATAGCTTTTTCAACATCTATCTTCTGTTGAGCAGTGTCTGTCCTTCAGCTGAACATGGTTAGACATTTCTTAAGTTACGGAATTTGGTGTGTAATTGTTTGGACGTACTTGTGTTCATGAACCTGTCGACAGGTGGACTAGTGAAAGAATGACACATAATGGACTGAAAGTGAAATATTACCAAAGCAATCTAAGGGATAGATGGCATGAACTGCATGGTTATGTGCAAAAAATGGTGCAACCAACTCTGAACCACTTACTGGCCAAGTGTTGTGGTTCAGTGGCCTACTTGGAAAGGATCGTGATTGTGTTAAGTGAACAATTTTTAGTCGAACTTTAGCTTATAATGATGAGGGACATGTGGCAGCATGGTGGAAAAGAAGGTTAACAGGGAAGATTGAATATTTGGCAGAGTTTGAAGATTCAAAGTCAGTGGACAATGAAAAGGCTACCTCAGAGTCACCAACCAGGCCATCCTTATTATATCCATGCTTCTCTGGTTCGGTTTCTATACTCTTGAGCGTGTCAGCCACCAATGATTGTGCAAAAGAAAAAGAAAAAGAAAAAGAAGAAGAAGAAGACAAAATATGCAAAAGAAAGAAAAAAAATGTGCAAAAGAAAGAAAGAAAAAAAAAGGAAAAGATTCATTGATTGAGGAGGAGCCTCCGCCTTTACTCACCAAATACCCTTTGATTCCTAGTGGTTTGACTTTCCTTTGTTGTGCTTAGATTCTCTTGACGGAATTCCAGCTTTCATATCACTACTAGGATTGAATCTAGTGTTTGTCGAACTCCAAGTTTCACACACACACTTTTTATCATGGGATCTATGCTTTTCACATAATGCATCACTTTCTTTCATGAGGAATCTTCTACAGACTGCGCACATTGTGTTTTCTTGTAATGGTGCTTCTTGGATAATCTTATGTGGCTGCTTTTGTTAAACAATTTAAAAAATATTTTTTGAAAAAGAATCCTAATCTTTATTATTTTTGTCGTTTTCTTCTTGTTCATTGTTTTCAGTGTTTGTGGTTGCTTTTAGTGAGGGGGAGTTTGGGATCTTGCTTTTGTTGTTGGTTTATGATCTTGCTTTTGTTGTTAGTTTATGATCTTGCTTTTGTTGTTTGAGAGTTGTTTTTTATGAGTCGTAGTTTTCATCTATTCATGTTTTCCATCTCATGTTTCAAGATAATCTTGTCCTATGTTTATTGTTTTTTCTTATACTTTTGCGGGACTAATAGTTGTTTTGGAGATTGTGGCACTAATAACTGTTTTGCATATCATGACCTTGAGAAAGAAGTTGGTTTTTGTTGGCTGTAATGGGTTGGGGTGTTTAGGATTTTATTTGTTAGATGTGTTTTGTCATGGCATTGCCAAAGGGGGAGATTGTTAGGTTTTATTATTGGCAATCCCGTTTGACAAGGATTTCTTTAAATAATTGGATTTCTTCCAAAACTAGGATTACTTTTGGATTTTCTATAAATAGTTGGTTTTCTCCCAAAACTATTAAATTCCTCCAGATCTTCTTTTTGGTTCTTAAGGTTTATATCTGGAGATATTTTGTTAGTTTTCTTTGATGTTTTATTGAGTATTCAACTCATGGTTTAAAGAGAGTACATCAAAGGTTTTGTTTGTTATACACAAGAGAGAGAGAGAGAGAGAGAGTTGTTCTTCGATGGATTCTGAAGAATTCGAGCCTGAAGCTTTGGTGGATTCTGGAGTGGCTCATCGTAAAGACAATTCCGAGGTGAAGACGGGTGGGAAGAGGCATATAGAGGTTGGTTCAATTAGGCGTGGATTCGCTAGGTAATTGAGAGTATACCTGTGTAATTCCTTTAAATCTTCTTAGTGGATTGTTTTGTGGCTGTTGCCCGTGGTTTTTTAATCACAGTTGGAGGTGTCCAATTGTGGTTTTTTCACGTTAAAATCTGTAGACGTCCCCGAACGCCCCGGGAGGGTGAGCTCCCATTCTGTTCATTTGGGGTCACTACAACTCGGACTCTTAAATTCTCGCGGTTCTTAATCTGAACCAAAGAGTCCAAATCTGGCAAATCGTTTGTGAGAAAACAGATTTTTTTGAAAAGAAGTGCCAAACATGGACTACTTTGCCAGATACAGAGTCGCCACCTAAATATTTTTTATGGGGGAATTTAGGAAACCCTGACTCGGTGCCGAAGGCCACATGTCCGTCATCACCGGAGTTGCCTCGGCTCAGGAGCTAGGGTACGATTGGGGAAGGTCAGCTATGAGCACCCCCTCTCGCCCGATTCGAAGATCGGCCTCTACTAACCATGATATCCAACGTATTTTTGAAAACTGTGTTCTTAACTAGTTATTAGCCTAGCGTTACTATGTTATGCCGCAGAGACACGTTAGACTAGATTGCCTAATTTGGAAATAAGCGATTGCATATCCGTTTCGTCTAAAAAAAAGTACTTTGGAATTTGCTACTCGCAAGTAGGCTAAAATACGGATTTCAACGAGTTTTCAACTCAAACAATCCAACCTTCCCCCACAGGCATTCAACACAATTTAATGCACACATAAGCATCTAGCCACATGGTAAGCATGCTATCGGTTAACATTCACACGCATGCGAGATGCTAAAGCATAAATACTTAATCGTACTCCGTGCCAAAACAATAAACTAG
>NW_021033056.1:4180-22520 GCF_004153795.1 Camellia sinensis | reverse complement strand
TTAGCAAAACATACGTGATCCTAGTTCATGTCAAATGTTTGACTAATGCATCATGCTATTTCATGGCAAAATAAGCATAAATAATAGCTAAGGCATGGTCAACAAGAGCCTAAGCTAGGTGCCCCCTCAAGAGGCAAAAATGGTCCTTTTCAAGGACAATAAGGAGAGGGGGTGGCCCTCTCCTCCCTACAACCTCAAGGCACCACCCTTACCTCTGAAATCCCTCAAGATTTCAGTGGTGAGGAGGCCCAAACATCAAGGTCCTAGAGCTCACTCAAAATAGCACAAAATGAGGCCTTTCAAGGCCTAAGAGGGGTCAAACTCCTCCAAACCACAAAACACTCTAAACAAACTATTTAGAGGGCTTAAAAATAGAAATTTTTTGTATTATACACTAAGCACAAAAACAGTTCTAAGATAGGTAAAAAAATAATGCAAAAATGGGGAATATAAAGGCAAGTTTCTTACCCTTGAAGACTTTCTTCAAAAATGGTGGACCAGCTGGTTCTTCAAGCTCAAAACCACCTAAGAATTTCAAGAACAACCTCTTGGAACCTCAGTAGCCAAGGGAAGGTGTAATACTATGTGCTTGTGTGCAGTAGTAAGACACAAATGCACCTAGACACACACAAGAGGGAAAAAGAGAGAGAATGTGTATCAAACCCTAACCCTAAAACTAGAGCTCTTCTCTGTATTTTTTATCTCTAAAATGTCCAACCCTAAAGCCAAGAGGGGAGGGCTCCTCTTATAGAGGAGCCAATCTTGTAAAGCTTACAAGGTAAGCTAACAAGGAAGCCATCCCTCCATACATGTGTATGGAGGGGAACAAAAAGCCATATAGCTGTATTAAAATATCTGTAAAAGCAGATGAACAGTAGTCGACTGCTCAAAATTGCCATTTTGACAAAAATGACTGCCGACCGGCAACAAAGAGTGCCGACCGGCCACATACATTGCCGATGGCAACAAAAACCGGCCGGTGGCCTCTAGCCACTGCCAGTGGCATGTGGGGATGCCTCACAAGGCATTCCCTGCCCCTCCAAGGCAAAACACAAGTGTTTGGTGCAAAACCAGACACAAAACGGTCGAGTTCGGAGATCCTGAGGCAGGGCGCGTAGCCGAGACCTCCGGGAACTCCAAACGAACACAAACATGGATAATCACCGAGTGTTCAAACGGTGACGTCCAAGTCTTGAGGACGGTCGAAAATGGGGTGTCTACAAAATCGTTGTGTTGATTTGTCTTGATTGTTTGATTGGGATTGTTATATACTGCTTAAAATTGTTATATAATCACAAATCAATATCTAGGGGATTTCTAGATTTTTCAGGAGGAAATGTTCGTCGTTGTCCGTACTCCTTTCGTCCAAGCTCCGAATCTATCCGATCAACTTGAGAATACAACAACGGTGAGCTACTCGGCGGTGTGTTGCCAGAAAACCCCTCTGACGGTTAAGTTAGCACACACTCAAGGAGAGAGAGAGAAAGAAGCTGAATGAATGTAAGTTTATCTGACCAAATGATGTTCCATCCCCAGCATGGGGGGCACAGTCATGCTTATATACTTTCTGCGCTCAACTCTGCACCCATTAGTCTCTTGACATGTGGAGCTGCTCTCCCATCTGTCAGCACAAATCCAGCGAACACCACCTAACCAAACCGCCAGACAACATTAGCTGGAACTCGGCATCACCTCGGCCTCACATGACCGTGCTGTGTAACAAGTCCGAGTGCTTCACTCGCCGAGCTCCATAACAACCGAGCTCAGTAGCAATCCAGCAGAGCCGAGTTCAAGACAGGTCGAGCCGGTAAACAGAAGGCCTTTCCCGCCGAGCTAAACGTGCGAACCATGGAAATCGGCTTGGCAGGCGATCATCTCGGCCAAGTAAGCTCGGCCCAGACACGGGACCTGATCCTTGGCCGAGCAAAACCGATACTGGACATGGACAAGCCCAAGTAGCTCGGTCCAAACATGGTCCAGGGCCTCGACCGGGCAAAACCACCTCTGGACAAGCCTAAGTTAGCTCGGCCCAAACACACTTGGCCCTCATTTTTCCCGGCTTCTACCACAGCCCAAGCCAACCTATAAATCTCCCTCTCAATCTACCTGAATTTTACACTGATATATGATTTAAGTTTATGAAAATGCTGTGGGTTAAAACCATGATTTACAAGCCATAAAAACTTGATTTGCCTCTGGATTGATGAAAGAATTGTCACTTGTGGTTTTTTGATTGTGTCAATCTTGTTGAATTGGTTTCATTTGTTGATTTGTTGTGATTATTCATTCAATAGGCAATCATCATTTTCCTTCACGTAAAAGATTTTAAATGCGGTTTGGATGAATTTGCAGAGGAAAAAGAGAAGAAAGTGAAAACTGAGGGAAAAGTGAAAAGGAAAAGGGTAAATTACACATTTATTTAAAATATAAATTACTCTGTGATTTTGGAAATTATATTTCACTCTTTCAAATTTTTAATCTTATAACAAATTATTCATTTTATTAATAAATTAGTAAATCAATTAACAGTTTGTAATGATTTCAAATACATATTTCAATTATAATTTTAAAATTTTTATTGTTGGGCAATTTGTATTTAACTAAACCTCAAGGCACATATTTGTAATTTATCCAAAAGAAAAAGTTGAGGGAAAGAAAAAGGAAAAGGCAAGAAGAAGTGGAAAAGTAAGTCTAAGTTAAATTTTCTTGACTTTTTTCTTCTCTTTTCTTTCTTTTTAAAAATTCCTCCCTCAATCTTGATCTGAATGTAGGTTTAAGGTAACATAACCAGCAACGCTGCGCACCCTGAAAAATATCATGAAAATGAAATGTCAATCAGATTTATTTTGGGTATGATTTACATTGTACCAAGTTTAAATCTAAACTCTACAATCCATTTTTCGGGGTGCACATTTTTTTCATAACGCAGCACAATCTAAGAACTTCCAAGGAAATGGTAGGTAGTGAACTGTCAGCATTATTTCGTGTTCTGTACTGCCGTGTGAGGTGAGAAAGGCGAGCGGATCCTCTAGAGTGAATTGTCTGGAGTGATCTCCTAAAGTAGTTGATCCAACGGCTCAGAATAAAACTCACCAAAACGACGTCGTTTTGGTGAGTATTTTGAAGAAAAAAAAAAAAAAAAATCAAATTTTTTGAAGGTTTTTTTACAGATCAACAATGGCTTCCATTGTTCATCAGACAGGTCGAGCCGGTAAACAGAAGGCCTTTCCCGCCGAGCTAAACGTGCGAACCATGGAACCCGAGTTGGCAGGCGATCATCTCGGCCAAGTAAGCTCGGCCCAGACACGGGACCTAATCCTTGGCCGAGCAAAACCGATACTGGACATGGACAAGCCCAAGTAGCTCGGTCCAAACATGGTCCTGGGCCTCGACCGGGCAAAACCACCTCTGGACAAGCCTAAGTTAGCTCGGCCCAAACACACTCAGCCCTCATTTTTCCCGGCTTCTACCACAGCCCAAGCCAACCTATAAATCTCCCTCTCAATCTACCTGAATTTTACACTGATATATGATTTAAGTTTATGAAAATGCTGTGGGTTAAAACCATGATTTACAAGCCATAAAAACTTGATTTGCCTCTGGATTGATGAAAGAATTGTCACTTGTGGTTTTTTGACTGTGTCAATCTTGTTGAATTGGTTTCATTCGTTGATTTGTTGTGATTATTCATTCAATAGGCAATCATCATTTTCCTTCACGTAAAAAATTTTAAATGCGGTTTGGATGAATTTGCAGAGGAAAAAGAGAAGAAAGTGAAAACTGAGGGAAAAGTGAAAAGGAAAAGGGTAAATTACACATTTATTTAAAATATAAATTACTCTGTGATTTTGGAAATTATATTTCACTCTTTCAAATTTTTAATCTTATAACAAATTATTCATTTTATTAATAAATTAGTAAATCAATTAACAGTTTGTAATGATTTCAAATACATATTTCAATTATAATTTTAAAATTTTTATTGTTGGGCAATTTGTATTTAACTAAACCTCAGGGCACATATTTGTAATTTATCCAAAAGAAAAAGTTGAGGGAAAGAAAAAGGAAAAGGCAAGAAGAAGTGGAAAAGTAAATCTAAGTTAAATTTTCTTGACTTTTTTCTTCTCTTTTCTTTCTTTTTAAAAATTCCTCCCTCAATCTTGATCTGAATGTAGGTTTAAGGTAACATAACCAGCAACGCTGCGCACCCTGAAAAATATCATGAAAATGAAATGTCAATCAGATTTATTTTGGGTATGATTTACATTGTACCAAGTTTAAATCTAAACTCTACAATCCATTTTTCGGGGTGCACATTTTTTTCATAACACAGCACAATCTAAGAACTTCCAAGGAAATGGTAGGTAGTGAACTGTCAGCATTATTTCGTGTTCTGTACTGCCGTGTGAGGTGAGAAAGAGCATGGGTAGTAGACTTTCAAAAAAGTCTTGACTTATGAAGTTTCATTGACGTTTGCTTATTGATTCATTTCTATATTCCAATTACTTACTTAATGTATGGTAAAATTAAAATTTTAAATTGTTTGTTTGCGTTCATTGACTTGTGTGCCAGCATACGTAAACCCACTTGGTTAATAATTTATTAGAGAGAATTATGAAGAGTTATATAATCATTGTAAGTTATAGCAACTTGGCCATGTTAATTTGATAGTCAGACATAATTAAATCAATGTTTCTTGATAAAAAAATAAATCAAAGTTAAATGCCTGCATATTTAGATATCAGTTCATTTACCTTTCAATTAATAAGGTCATTCTAGAGAGGTTCAGATGGGAAGTGTTACATGGCATGAGATCTTTTGTCCCAAATATCTCTATTCCCGTCTCAAAATAGTTACAATTGTGGGATTATGTCTTGAGATTTTCATAGCTCAGCCGTGAGGATCCTTGACTGTGTTCCGTAGTGCTGATAGTAGATATAATTGCACGACTTATTACTTCATTGATCAGATTTTCTGTTAATTTGCTGAACTTATTTCCTCAACTCATCTTAATTAATTATTGCATACTAGTCATTGTTAATTTGTTATTGTCTTTGTCAATGCAGCAAGAAACTCCTTGCTTAAGCTACAACGTGATTAAGGGTTCTATTAAAATTTCGTTGTAGCGTATTAAGGATTCTCTTATCCACCTGCAAAAGTTGAAATTTCAAATAATTTATTTATTCAGTGAATGTCTTATTTATTTAATTATTCATTTTATTAGTAATTTATTAAGTCAATGTTGACTGAATACTAAATGCACAATTGTAGTTCAATTATTAAAATTGTAACAACCATTAATGAATTGTTTTATAGAGTACAGTTATTGTATGTGCTTTCTTTTAAATTTCTTGGTAGTTGTGTCACAAATTCTTGGTTAGCAACAATATGGCTTTATGTAAGAACCAGGAAATTGATACCTAGTCTAGACTTCACTTGACCATGAGCTTAACCATTCACACCCAAATTCCAAAAACAAATCTCAAATTTCTCAAATCAAAAATATCATGAGAGCCTTACCCCTTAGTAACAGTCTTCAACAGAGCCTGAGCATGTTCATGTTTCTTACCATGTCCAAATTGTGTGCTTCTGATCTGTAGCATCTCCCCAAACAAAACTAAGAGAGAGAGAGAGAGAGAGAGAGAGAGAGAGAGAAGTTAGCCAAATGGATGGTTTAAGCAAACCAATCATTGAACATTGGAAGAAGCTCTGGGAAATATGGGATGTCCGGGTAGTCATCCTTGTTAGCCTCTTCTTGCAAATCTTACTAATCTTCTCTGCGCCTTTGAGAAAGCGAATGTCAAGTGCTTTTGTAACCACGCCCTTGTGGTGGGCATACTTGCTTGCAGACATTACTGCTAACTTTGCAGTGGGACTCATCTCCAAAAGCCAATGGAGCACCTCTGGCTCTGAGACTTCTCCAGATCTTCTGGCATTTTGGGCACCCTTTCTCTTGGTTCACCTTGGAGGTCCCGACACCATAACCGCTTTTGCCCTCGAGGATAATGAACTGTGGCTCAGGCACTTTCTTGGCCTGGGATTCCAGTGTTGGGCTGTTATCTATGCATTCGTTCAATCATATCCCTTTAAAGAGCTTTGGCGCCCCACCATGCTCATGTTTTTTGCAGGCCTCATCAAGTACACTGAGCGCACTCGGTCTCTCTATCTCGCTAGCACGCGTAGATTCAGAGACTCTCTGCTCACAGCACCTGATCCTGGGCCTAACTATGCCAAGCTCATGGATGAATACACTTCAAAGATCAAAGCAAAACTTCCCACAAGGATAGAAATGCTTCCAGAGCCTAATCGGGTAATCAAAACTGAAAGTGCTGGAGACAGACGACTTGTCCGATTTGGAGGTGGTGCGACGTGCTTATGGATTTTTTGTAACTTTCAAGGGGCTGATTGCCGATCTGATCTTCAGCTTGCTGAGAACTCAGGCAATGCTGCTGAAAACAATGCTGAGAACTCAGGCAATGCTGCTGAAAACAATGCTGAGAACTCAGGCAATGCTGCTGAAAACAATGCTGAGAACTCAGGCAATGCTGCTAATGCTGAGGGTTTCAATGCTAAGAACTCAGAAAATGCTGCTCAAAACAATGCTAAGAACTCAGGCAATGCTGCTAATGCTGAGGGTTTCAATGCTAAGAACTCAGAAAATGCTGCTCAAAACAATGCTAAGAACTCAGGCAATGCTGCTAATGCTGAGGGTTTCAATGCTAAGAACTCAGAAAATGCTGCTCAAAACAATGCTAAGAACTCAGGCAATGCTGCTAATGCTGAGGGTTTCAATGCTAAGAACTCAGAAAATGCTGCTCAAAACAATGCTAAGAACTCAGGCAATGCTGCTAATGCTGAGGGTTTCAATGCTAAGAACTCAGAAAATGCTGCTCAAAACAATGCTAAGAACTCAGGCAATGCTGCTAATGCTGAGGGTTTCAATGCTAAGAACTCAGAAAATGCTGCTCAAAACAATGCTAAGAACTCAGGCAATGCTGCTAATGCTGAGGGTTTCAATGCTAAGAACTCAGAAAATGCTGCTCAAAACAATGCTAAGAACTCAGGCAATGCTGCTAATGCTGAGGGTTTCAATGCTAAGAACTCAGAAAATGCTGCTCAAAACAATGCTAAGAACTCAGGCAATGCTGCTAATGCTGAGGGTTTCAATGCTAAGAACTCAGAAAATGCTGCTCAAAACAATGCTAAGAACTCAGGCAATGCTGCTAATGCTGAGGGTTTCAATGCTAAGAACTCAGAAAATGCTGCTCAAAACAATGCTAAGAACTCAGGCAATGCTGCTAATGCTGAGGGTTTCAATGCTAAGAACTCAGAAAATGCTGCTCAAAACAATGCTAAGAACTCAGGCAATGCTGCTAATGCTGAGGGTTTCAATGCTAAGAACTCAGAAAATGCTGCTCAAAACAATGCTAAGAACTCAGGCAATGCTGCTAATGCTAAGGGTGTCAATGCTAAGAAGTCAGAAAGTGCTGCTAAAAAGAAGGATTACCGTGAATTGTCTAAGCTCCTGTCTAATTACATGTTATACCTTCTAATCATGCAGGCAACAATGATGTCCACTGTGGCAGGTATTGGGCAAATAAGATTCCGAGACACCTGTGCTGAGGCCAAGAAATTCTTTCGTGGAAGAAAAATAAAGAAGGACAAGAAGAATTTGTGTCTCTACAAGTGCTTCTGTGGCAGTGAATCGGAACACAAGCAGCAAAATCAAACCAGCCCAAAAGCCCCCACTGCCCAAGAGCAACGAGGAGAGGAAACGACATGCTCATGCTTGAATATCTTTTGCTGCTTTAAGATATGCTGTTGCAAAGGGGATTCAGTACCAGATAAAGTGCAGAAACATGCCTGCAATAGTATCCTTGGTGTTGATACAGCAGTAAAACCAGTTGCTGTTAAAGGAGATAGAAGCAAATCTGTGTTGTTTGATGCATCCATGTTGGCCAAAGAGATGAATAAATTAGGAGAGGAAAAAAAATGGGAGATAATGAGCAAAGTTTGGGTCGAATTGCTGTCCTATGCAGCGTGTCGTTGCAGAGCCATTACCCATGCCTCACAACTCAGCAAAGGTGGGCAGCTCATCACTTTGGTTTGGCTGTTGATGGCTCATTTTGGGTAATTGCAGGTAATATGCAGTCCCCTTCATCCCTTTCCCCGCTTGCTAATATATATAAACTAATTTCTATTCTTTTCTGTAATTTAAGCGTAACTGACATGTGGATAATCGATGTTTCATTTCTTGAATCTATTGGCATTCTCTAAGATCATGAAGAAGTATGACAAGGTTTCACAATTTTGTTTTCACGATAATTGAACTGAACTGTAAAGTTATTAAATTTTGTTGCTTTTCCTTTTCGTATTATTAACTAAATCACAGATCACTTCAAGGAATGCATCGAAAGTTTTATTAGAGATGATAGACAAATCTTATATCGGCAGCTCTGATGAGGTTTGATGCACTTCACAAGTTTCTGTCTAATCTCAGTGGGATTAAATCTCTACTTTCTGATCCATAGAAATGGTAGAGGTCAAATAGAAATTGCAGAAAAAGGAATTAATACTTTGGTTGAGTCTTAAAAATCTGATCTCTAAAAAAAATTCAAAACTAGTTTGGTATAAGAAGGAAAAAAAAACTCAAATTCATATGGTTTCTCTTTTTTGGGACGGAAATAATCTTTGAAAATTGAAAATATCGAACAGAGAATTTCTTGGGTAAGACTTTTGTTGCAAGAAGATATTGGACATTTTTATCTCAAATACTCAGCAGCAAATGCTGCACAAATTTCTGGTATTGTTGTTGTATTAAACAAGTCATGAACATGACTGATGCACACATAACTTAGGGACCATTCTATATACATTGTCAAAAAACTTATCAAAGAGGGCTAATAGAAGAATTTTGGAGAAAACTTAGGTAGCCATGGCCTCTAGGCTCATACATAGCTCTGTCCTTGGTCGTCTGCACACTCACCTCGAAAGAGAAGGAAATTTTCATTGGCTATATATTTCGGCCTCACCAACATTCTATATGAAATTAAGTACGTCAAAACTGGGCGATTCACAAAGGAGTTAAGAAACTTCATTTTAAAGGTTGTGGTACCTTACTTCCCTTTTCTTGAGGCTGATCACCATGAATCTTATAATGTCGTAGCACATTGCCATTGAGCTTTGCTATAATACTTATAGATTCAATGCTAAGAACAGTTAATTTCGTAGAATTTTCTAAGCTCTTGTCAGATTACATGCTATATCTTCTAGTTATGCAGCCTACAATGATGTCTGCAGAGGCAAAGTATTAGCCAAATAAGATTCAGAGATACTTGTGCCGAATTCTTATGCAGGAAGGAAAATATTGTTTAGGGATGGGGCAGGAGGAGAAGCAATCTTGTCTCAATACACTACAAGAAATTCGTTTTTTAGCGGCGTTTTAAAAACGCTGCAATAATCCTGAAAAATGCTGTAATATCTTATAGCAACGTGTAATATTTTCGCCGCTGATACAGCCGCCGCAATAGCTACACAACGTTCGAAAAACGTCGCTAAAAATATTATACGGCGTTTCTTAAAACGCCACAAAATCTTTGACGACCGTCTCGCCTTCCATCCCAAATTAACGTGTGATGTCACAATGACGTCATTTAGTGGCGTTACTTTTTTTTTCTTTTTTTTATTTGCTGCACGAATTTAATGTGTGATGTCACAATGACGTCATTTTGTGACTTTTTTTTCTTTTTTTTTTTTGGGAGGGGGGGTTGGTTCCCTGCTGCTGGTGGAAACTGAATTCACAATTTGGGATCTCATGTTTTATGTTTCCTCTATGCAACCAAACTGCTAGATTTAAAACCAATCCTCAATACATGCCATATACATGCATAATGTAATCTTACCAGAATCATCATTTCAAGTGAAAATTTCACATCTAGTGTCATATACATGCATATTGTCAACTAAGACATCTAAGCAACCATGAGTCTGTAACACATTGTTTCCATAGGACGCAATTCAAACAAAGGATTCCATGTCCATGTTGAGTTTTAGAAACTCAAGACAACCAAAAAAAAATCAAGTCATCAAACCTGACCAACAAAGGATGACAAGAAATGAGTTTCTCTTGGTCATAAATTTTAAGATCTTCCAGTTTTATATCAAGTGAAATGTCTACGTCGACTTTTAGATCGATTTCTGGGCCGAGGCTCGAATCAAGAGAAGTCATGTTTGCAATCCTGTATTTTCCTATTACAATGCATGCGACATGACACCATTCACCGCTAACTCTTCTCTAATAGGTTGGTTCATCCTACTTTCCCATTAAGGAATGCACAGTCTATATTGTAAAAAGTAGCTCATACCGCTCTATCCATCTCTAACGAAATTTCGGCAGCATCTCCCCATGATTCTCCAAGTACACGGCATAGACTAGGTGTACTGCTACACCTTGTCTAGTATGCACTCAGAGAACATGAGAAGCCACTACATGAAATCTCTACGAGATGGACTACATTTAAGCGGTAGAACTACTAATTACAACATAGACTTGTACTCCTGAACTGTCCCAATTGGACAATCCAAGAAGAGCTTCATCAAAGATGACTAGGTATCTCTAATGAAGATTCTTGGATGGGTCTAAGGCTATTTATGTATGTATGGATAATTACTTGCTAAATCAACAGCTGTCATGATTATTGCATCCCGGTGGTGCAACCTGAATTAAAACTATCAAGCATACTAGAAGCATTTCTAGCATGAAGCGTATTAATGAAGAAACTAAAAGTTTCTACAATGCTCTTGATAGATTATGATATAGAGATTCATAAAAAATGACTAGGTATCTCTAATGAAGATTCTACAAGAACAACCAGATTATCACAAGTAAGCAACGAAGTTCTCACTACTACATGAACACCCACACATACCAATATATCTTAGAAGTGTTCTATTTCATTTCTATAACACCATTTTTGTTATGTCATGAACACCCACACATGCTTGGCATCAATCAATAGTGTTGAATATTGTTATGTCATCCTATTGTGATCTATTATAAATTGTATATGCACAAACACAAGAAAATATCACAATTACTGTTAATCAGCTTTCAAAATCTTAAACCACGCCATTTGTTATTCTTTTATTTGATTTTCTAGTGAGCGATTTTTCACACAAGGCCTCTAGATTCAAAATTGCATCTGTATTTGGTTCCTTGGGCCAAATTTATATGTGTTTCATTGACGTCTTGTAGCTGCTCTTAAGTAGTTAATTATTCAAGAAGGATAAGGATTCTGAGTTCAAACATGAAATGCTTCCATGGTTTTCGTTTATCTGAGTTATGCAGTTTTAGAATTGCATTGAGTTATCTAAATAGGTCCCACCACTCATAAGGAGGAAGTATGGGTGCTAAAGATCAATGATTAAGGAAAAAGGAGAAAATTCAAATCTTTTGCCTTTTCTCTAATATATGGTACTATTGCTTCTTATCTAAAATCTTTCTCCCAAGGGTCATTATATGTATCAAAAAACAGAAAAGGAAAGGAACCTACACTATGTTAGCCTTCATGGGACAACTACAGGAGTTGTATAACTGAGGTAGGGTTGGATTTAGCATAACTTTTGATGTATGCAGATAAGAGGTAGACTTAATGGACCCTGTTAAAGGCCCAAGATGGCACAGGCACAGGCTTTGAGGGGTCAGACTATCTCTTTGCAGCGAGGTCAGCCCAGTCAGATCCGTTGGGCTCGCAAGCACTCACACTCACCTAATCAAGAGGCTGACCTGGTTGGGAAACAATTCTATGTAGTGCGTCTAGGAAAGCCGACCTGACCAGGACTATGTTATGTTTTCTGTACGTTATCTCTTACACACTCTTGCTCTCCGATTATCTTCTTCCGCAAGCATATCTAACTTAATTGTTGGAGGGCCCTTGAGGAGGACACCCACCAATGGGTTCTCAAGAGTTTGTTTGTAGGTCTCTCAAGGAGAAGCCCATCACTCGTTAATCAAAGTCCAGCCCGACCACCGATTCAGTCTATTCCACAGACCATTTGATTACTGATATCCTCAACTTTCTAAGCCCAAGCTAGGCTCAAGCCATCTTGGGTTGTAACAGTTGCTTGAAACAACTGTAGAACTCATATATTTGAGAAAGAGTTGGGTTTTGAACATAGCTTTCAAAACCAGCATTAGGCTCCCGCCATGTTTCAATCTTAAGGTTCTACAAATTAGTTTAATTGTATTTCGCATATATATCCTTAGCATGCTTCTGGTGCACCCCTATTCAGATGGAGTTTGCATTTTCCACCTTAAGTTGCAGCACTTGAATGTTATTTAGCTATCCTTTCTTGGACTAAGAAGCTTTTGGGTCAGCCTATCTTAAACTGACCTCATTATTAGGATTTCATTTCCCCACTTCTTTAGTATCATAGTACTAGCTAAGGTTAGCATGTCTTATTCTGTAATTGCTCAACCGAACTGTAAATTACACAGGTAAACCATCAAAGGGACAAACCCAAAACCAACATGACCCACTTATTTAAACTGCAAGACAACCCCAACAACAACAACAGCAACAAAAATTAAACAAACCATTATGTTGGTGTGAGAAAGGCCAGTTTTGAACTCCAGCTTGTTTCACAAGTGCTTTGTAATCAGATTACCACCAGTTCATTCAGAAGAAATGTCAATATAAACTGCCTGATGTAAAGTGCTCCACGCGGGCTGGTGGCATTGTGTAATATTCACAAACTCTAGTAAATACAACTGAACTGACACATATAAAGAGCTACTTTTCTTCAGAAGTGCAATCTATTAAGAGTGATCATGACTTGCATGAATGAATGCCATAAAGAAATTTATACATGGTTATCATACACATCAGGCAAGACAAATGTGGAGAACAACCTCTGACTACTTTTTCTGCATTATTTCAAACTGTTACTAGTAATTCTCTGATCTCTGAAATACATTCTACCCTTTCACATCAGTTCTATGTCACATTTATTCTCCAAATACAAGTCAAACTGCAAAGAAGAAGGTTTCAGCTAGCCTTGTATTTTGAACAATTTAGATTCACATACAAACACAAGCCAATCCAAAAGTAACACCTACTGAAATCTGGAACTCCAACTCAACTCAAATGATTGGTATCAATTATGAATCCAGATAAAAATAAAGCAGCAGCACAATCTAGACTAAATGTAAATGAAAACAAATTTAAAGAGGATTGAGTAGGTTAGAAAGAAACATTAATAGCTTGATGTGTGTGCGTGAGAGAGAGGTGAGATACATCCATCAAATCCAAAACAATGAACTCAAAACAATGAAAAATCAGAGATTTGAGTTCATACAAAACAAATGCATATATAATAAAAACTTACAGATCTGAGTTCTGTAACAAAAAAAAAGTGATCGATTGAGTGAGATCTGCAACAAAACAAAGCAGCAACAAACTTATAGATCTTCAAAAAAAAAAAGGGGGAGGGGGCCTAAACGAGAGGAGAACCAAAGGACCAAAATCGAAACTCACAAAATCCAAAGAGAGGAGAACCAAAATCGGAAGATAAGCGCAAATCTGGAGACCTTCAAATCTGCGACAGGTTTTGAAATCGACAGATCTGAAATCGATCGAGAGTGTTTGAAATCGAGACAGAGAAAGTGTTTGAAATTGAGCGAGAAAGAGCGCTTCAAATCAAGTGAGAGTGAGCGCTTCAAATCAGTGAGAATGGGGGTTTTTGAGCTTCAAATCGAAAGGGTTTCTGAGCGAGAGAGAGTCTGAGTCTTGAAAGTGAGACTGAGAGGGAAACTGAGAGGGAGAGACGTTTTGAAAGGGACGGAGTATTGAACGGTGTTAACAAGTTGACCCAAACGGTGCCGTTTTACTGAGATCAGATACAACGTTTTTAAAAACGTTGTATTTAAATAATCTATAATGGCGTTTTTCATAAACGCCATAAAAGAAGCGTTGCAACAGCCATCTTTTCCTGTAGTGATATTGACAAATGCTACCGCTGTAGGGAATCAGAACAGGGACAGAGACTAGCCACCCCCAAATGTGCCAGCTGATTAGGAATTCTCTAGCCAAGGATAATCATACCAGAAGTCATCGCTCTAAGGGTCGGATTGAACACTTGGTGAGAGTCTTACAGAAGAAGACATTATCTGTTTTGGAGGTTGAGATGGAACTGATTGAACAAGTTCATGGAGTCTATGAAGAGGAGAAAGACAGAACTGTTAAAAGGATTGTGATCATCAAATGAAGAAAATTGGGGCAATTATTGAGATTGAGACACGGTTGGCAAAAGGGTCAAGAATGGCTGACCTGGAAATGAAGAAAAAGGACAATTTCAAATAGGTGAAGACCATGCAAGGGCAAAACTAATCGCAGGGAAGTAGCTGATGTTGGGATCTGGGATCCCGCCCAAGACCTTATAGAAATTATTGCAAGCAGAAAAACACACCCACACTCAAGGAGACACAATATTTAACGTGGTTCGGCCTCAATGCCTACGTCCACGGGAGAGTAGCCGGTTATCACTATAACAATGGAAATATTACAGAAAGATTACAATAGAGGAGGAGCTCACACTCTCCTCACTCACCCACTCACCCGTCTCCCTCGCTCACACCGAGGGAGACGGTCTCTCCGCCTCACATATCTCACTCTCTGTGGCTTGCTCTGCTCTCACTCTCTCTCAATTAAACTCTCCCCTCAGCCTCCATTTATACACTAACAGAATAGGAGATGAAGAGGGGCTGGCCAGCACATGACCAGCTTGTGCCAACTCTCTTGTGTGTTGGCTTCACATGGCCAAAGGTTGGCTAACATGGCAGCTCATGTGTGTGTTGGCTTTGCACATTGCCAACTCCTTCTTCACATGGAGAATCACCCCTCACATGGGGTGATGATATCCCACAGTTTCAACTTTGACAAATATCAAGCAGTTCATATTAAGACTTTGTGCATAATGTATTTTGGGGCCATTTGCTTACGCTAATTGCTTGTTTCCCTTTAAATATGAAATTCCAATTTAAGTTTCATGTGTATATTCTCATGTACTTTTTGGTAGTCCTCGTCTAACAGATATTGCTCTGACCCTGTTTCCATAATGCGTATCCATTTTTAGGCAGAAAACAGAATTTCTGCAATTACTTCTAGCCGCTTTGACTGGTGTATTTCACGGCAAAGGACATGAGAAAGACAAAGTTGAAGTCCACCTGTGGTTGTTGTTGTCTTCGTAGTGAGTGAAGAGAACTCATCCATTTTGATGTGATAGCTTGTAATCAAATTTGGGAATTAGACCTATTTTGAGTTTTAATTTATATAATTAACTATGTTAAAGTGAATTTGGAAACTTTGAGTTTTAATTTTTGTAAAATTTTACTTTCTATATACTCATTATGGTTTGGGAATAGAGTGCCTTTGATGTGTGGATGTCAATTTTTTTTTTAATGATTGGATGACATTTAATTTTTTGCATTTTTAGCTATGAGATTGAATGATTACAAAATTCTCAACTTTGATTTTTAGCGAAGAAAATGTGTTGTAGAGAAAGTTATTTGTCTTTCAACGACGAAATATCATTGTCGTTAAAAATGTCATTATTTTGTTTTTCCCGACCAAATTGGGACATTTTGTGACGAAGTATTAGCGACCAAATGTTTAGTCTTGTAAAATCAAACATTTTGTGACAATATAAAATTGTTCCCTAATTGTCATTTTCAGTGACACTTTCAAAAATTCGTCACTAAAGACTTTTCTAGACGCACTTTTAGTGACTTTTTTAGTGATGAATTTAATTTTGTCACAAAAACCATTTAGAGACCAAAATAATGATTTTAGCGACCAAAATAATTGGTCGCCAAAAGTCTTATATGTTGTAGTGACGTATGAACAAGTATAAATAAATAATCAAAATTAGTTTTTAAATTTAAATAATAATATAAAATTTATCTAAATATGTAGTAAAATGGTTCATAATCAATTAAATTTTATTTATTTTATCAAAGTTACACATAAGAGAGTTTTTATTCTGATATCAACAATTTTGTGTTCTAGATTCTTAATAAAAAATACATGTCATAATTTAATTAATAAAAATTCAAAAATAAATTACAAAAGTTATATTTATGATAAAAAATACATTTTATTTTAAATGTTCTGTAATTTTAATTTGCCATATGATAATAGTAAATTACATTTGTTAGTATACTAATTTTTTCTTATTTTGTAAAGCCTAAAAAATTTTCTACTCAAAATTGTTAGAAGTTAGTTGACTCAATATTTATGTCAATGTGACATTCATCTAATTATTAAAAATTGTCTTGATCTATATCTAACTTATGAATCATTTGACCTATTTATTTATTAAATTGATAAATAAATATCGATAACTATTTTTTATTTTTTAAATAAGAAATGTAACGCCCCACTTTTTATTACTTGGATAACATTACCAAATTATTATTATAACGAATTTCAGAGATAGCAGATAGAAGTTCCAATGGCTTAATATGATAAGTAAATGAAGGTTCTCTTATTCGTATACAAAACAAATGCAACATGTGACATAATCAAAATAAATTTCCCATAGGCTCGTGGCCAATAAATAAAGAAGATCCTCGATCTTAAACCACATCTCGACATTCACCTAAAAAAGGTTTAGCAACATGGGATGAACATAAAGTCCAGTAGTGATCCCAACATGATCCTAAACAATAACAACTTACAGGTATCTATGATCATGAATGCACCATGACGTACAATATAAATAATGTGATGGTTCAATATTCGAAATATACTTATATAAGTACATTTTCTCCAAAAACATCCATTTGAACACCACAAGGTGTAAAACCATTTTTTTTCTTTTAAATTACCTAGTTTAGTTCCAAAAGCATTGCTTCACAACACAACATTGTTTCTCCAAACCTCTACGTTAATATAAAATAATTTTGTCTCCACATTTGTTTTGAAAGCACGTTCACATATACGAGTCATAACCCAATCCCATAACTCAACCTACTATACACACTTATGCAACAACATATATACTATCCTCACTAGCCATATGCCCAAGGGCAAAGAACACCAATAACAGAAATACCAAAAAACATATATTTCTAAATATAACTAACCGAACGTAATACATACTTTTATTACCACCGGCCTACAGAATGGATGGAAAATGATACAACCCACCTAACACTTAACGCTTTACCAACCTCACCCGAAGGGGAACGACCCCAAGGTCACACTTTATCGAGCGCAAACCGAAAGGGAGAGGAACCTATCTCAAGGCGCCATGCTTTACTAGCTTCACTAGAGAGAAACGGACCTCAATTTCACACTTTACTGGGCAGAAACCGAATGGGAGAGGAACCTATCTCAAGGCGCTACGTTTCACCGACTTAACCAGTAGAAGTGTGTGATCTCCAACCACATCACAACATGCTATATAACATAGCTACCACACAAGTGTATTACATATGCATAATCTATTCAACAACAACAATGTCATCCTCCACTGATGACCAAGAACAAAACCTCTAACATTTAAATGCAAGACTCTTATAACTCAATTTCATAACTAATTCCACCATTTCAAATCAACCATTTTCCATTTCATTAAACCCAAAGAATTACCAACATAGTTTTGTTATGAAGCCCAACCCATTCTTCCAAAAACCCTAACACCTTTGTCAAAACCTCTATTCCTTTAATAAAACCCTCTTTAAGATATACAACTTCAACTCTACTCAATGCAACGTAACACAAACAAAGCAATTACAAGGCTTGATTAATCCCTTTTAGCAACCAAGGCATTAATTCAATCCCCTAAAGCATTTGTTCAATCTCATAAGCATTAATTCAATCTCATAACACATAACCCAATTATTGCCCAACTTTACCCCTTTTTATAATATTAAACCCTTAATAAAAAATTAGGGCTTTTCGCCACAATGAACATAGACATGATTAACTACCACCCAACATACCAAATCAACCAACAATCAAACAATTCTAATTCCTAAAACTCAAACCTCAAATCCCCTTTCATGCTTTTGGAAAATCCCTTAACAAACATATTTTTAAATGTAATAAAAAACCACCACATGTCTATCTATAAAGAGGTATTGAAGAGGAGCAAAAGAATCCCTACCTCTTAAATCGAAGATGAGACAACCCAAAAATCACCATCAACAAAACGATGATCTACTCAAATTAAATGGAAGCCCTCACTGAGTTTTACGCTTTGGTATATGGAACTAGGGGTCAAAGATGTTTAGAAATAGATGAAATCAAGGTTAAAGAGCTTGAAAACTCAAAAATGG
>NW_021033053.1:0-11671 GCF_004153795.1 Camellia sinensis | reverse complement strand
ATGTCTTCAATTAGAAAGAGATTTAGTTATGTATCTATGTATGTACGCATAAAAATATATGATATATCCTCATAATTAACCCTAGACAGTCAAATATCCTCTTCTTCTTTCTATACCTCTAGTTAGAGGCTTCATTAATAAAAATGCAATGAATTAAACAGGACTCACACACACACAAAAAAGGTAAGACACAGAAAGGAAAAAATGCTAATCATGAAAAACCAATAGTGACCATTTGTATAAAAAAAAAAAAAAAAAAAATCCTTAATCACATTCTAAATTCTTTCTGATAGGAACAAAGAATGGTAATAAATTTTGCCTTATCAAGGAAGAAAGTGGAATGAGAGAAAAATAACATGCTATTAGTATATTCTAGCAACTCTAAGCTCATGAGACAACCCAAATAGTAAACAAACAAAAAGCAGCTACAAAAAGTTGAAGAGCAATTCAATTAGAATGGAAAGTAACATGTCAATAGAAGTTCAAAATTATGGATCAACCACCTGTTATTTGAAATAGAATTAATATGATAGTCATATGCATGAGCATAAACCCTTCTACATATTGCCATAAGGCTAGTCTCATGGCTAGTTACCTGCAAATTGTAACAATCAATTAAATAATTGAATGTTACTGACTTCAACAGTGTACCAAATACTAATGTGTATATTTTTTATAATACATAAATAAATTATATGATAATTACTTCGCACAAAAAAATAGAAATATGTACAGACACATTAGTGCAAGACATGCCATGACTCAGATTTTAATTCACATTGGATTGATGTATAGTGGTACCCGTCACCTTAAAACTTGTATGGTTGTCGGACTCTTAATATTGATGGGTTGGCAAGTGAACTTTAAATATTAGAATTGAGGACCCTTGGGTGATGTTTGGAACCTTGATTGAAGCCTTAACAAGGTATTTAGATAAGATTAGATAAAAAAAAACCCCAAATTTGAGTTTGAGTTTTCGAATAGCCGTCACTCTTTTGCGCTTTTCTTTTTCCACACTTTGAATTTGGATGTGTGGCTAGGACCATTGGAAATCTTATTTCCAGGGCTTCGATTTGGACACAAGAATGACCTAGAACGGAGTTCGGATAAGAGACTTATGCCCATTTGAAGTTTTGGAATCTGTGCTGGAAGCAATCCGCTCGAGCGGGAAAATATGAGCTCGAGCGGAATGCGCGAATTCAACAGCTTAAAAACGTGATTTTTAGCTCATTCTTTGCATTTTCCTTTTCCTTCTTCATCCCTCTCACCCTAGGTCTGAAAACCCTAGGGTTTTGACCTCAAATACCTTCCATTTCCCTAAGGATTGGCTAAGATCTCTTACAAGGAAATGAAGAAGGCTTGAAGATCATACTTTTCAACCGATTGAAGTTCGAATTTGTGGAAGAATCTCATCAAAGCTTTGCTCCTTTGCTTGATTCTTGAGGTAGGGGTCCTAGTTCTCCTTCAATACTTCCATAAATAGATAGATTTGTGGTATTTTGAGTATATACATATAAAACCCACATTTTTGAGCATATAGTGCACATCATGATTTTTGGGGGTTTAGGGTTTGAAGTGTTGGGGGTTCAATTGTTGGGTTAATAAGGTGGATTATGAACCTTAGGTATTTAATCAATGGGAAGATTGGAATAAAGAGTAGTGGTTTAAGAAGTTTGAATTTTTCCTGAAATTCTTGATTTTCTTGAAATCCCTAAGTTGATTCATGATGATAAACAATGATTTTGCCCAAATTGAAAGTAGAATCATGAAATTGGTAGGTTGAATTATATATATACAAGTTTAATTGGATTTTGGATGTGTTTGAAAATTATGTTAAAAATTAGCGATTGAACCTTTGTTATGAATATTGTAAATTATGCTATAATGTGAAATAAAGACTGGGGAAATGATTTATTAATGATATGGATGGCATGAGCCTTGGGGTGAAATGATGAAATAAAGGTTTAAGAGTTCACCTTGAATTATGTTGAATAGTGTTGATTATGTTGAATAGTATTGAATATATTGAGTTGTGTTGAATAATGTTAAACCGAATTGTGTTGGACTATGATGAATTGTTTTTGAATCATGTTGAATTGTGTTGAGTTGAGTTGTGTTGGGTGTGTTGAGTTTGAGTTGTGTTGTGTTGGGTAATGTTGAGTTTGAGATGAGTTGGTTGAGTGGTGTTGTGTTGGTACCCAGGGGGGAGTTGAAAGATGATACGGAATTTGTGATAAGATGATGAAGTGAAGATTTAAGAATTTTATTGTATAATTAGAAAGTGATTTTATACCTCAAAACTAAAAGCCCAAATTTATAGTTAACTCTAGTTATGAATTTTTATTTTGGAAAATGAGGATACTTCAATCAATATTAAATTTATGAAATTAAGTCTATGTTGGGTTAAGATGAGTATGAATAATGATAAATGGGAGATTGTGAAATATGACGATGTTATATGAATGAGTTGTATCAAAGAAAATTAAATGTTGGAGATTTAATTTATAACCGTGGGTAGTAATTGATAATCAATGTGTTTAAAAAAAAAATTGAATTTGAAGACTTTATGATAATATAGAAAAGTAAAGAAATAGTTTGAACCCAAGAGTTTTGAACACTTTTGTCACGCCCTCAAAAATAACCCATTATATATATATCATTGACATGCATTATTTAAAGAAAACTATAGCGATCCCGGGTTTACCCTTGGTCTGCCTAGATGTATTTGATTGCATGAGCTTCTCATGCGCTTCAGTTATGTGTTTTGTCTTGATCGCTTGTCAAGAAATCGAGTAATACGTTGAAGATAGCCCTAAATGGTTATAGCTGTCCCCTTCCCAGCAAAAAGTTACTCTGTTTATCCAAAGCCATCACCTTGTTATCTACTTATTATTCTCTCAGACAATAGCTCCTTCTCAGTGCATGCAGCGGGTAACTAAACTAGCCCAACAGTGCCACATATCCGAGCGGCATCTGTCTTTGTCTTCGTGTTCTCACGTTTACAAGAGCGATAATATGTACTCTCTGTTTGTTAAGTCATTCATCTATCATGTGAGTTGGTATATTGCACGCGACACATCTTGTTTTGACAGACTCTTCGATAAAATCCGCTCCAACCAAGTTCCAGACTGCGATAACATAACTGATCACGCTGAATCTATTTAGCAGATTTATCTCCCTGCACGAGTCGCCCCGCTTTGTTTTTGTTTGACACATCTGCGTCACGGTGGTTTTGCTACAACGCCCATGTTGGAACGGGTTTTGTCTTTTATCCGTCAAGTACCCTGGGAAGTTTATTTATTGGTTTTTTGAGTATTTGGTCGCAGAACGTGAATATCGTTATTGTCGATATTTGCTGAGTAGTATAGACATTCCGCATATAGATGGCCTTAAGAGGTTTACACGTGCTAGATCCCATTTGGACAAGGTCTCATCTGCCAATGGCTATTATTAAAATGAATTATTAAGTTTATGTATTCTTGAAGACAGTACACGGGACCATATATACTTCTATGCACAACGCCTGTCATTATTTCCTACTATTCTATTCACTGAGTATCCAATACTCTCCCTATACGTATAAGTTTTATTATGAGATATATGTGATTGTTGAGAGGCGTAGAAGCAGAGACTGATCAGGCGAGTCCTATTCTCACTAGCAAACCCTTTATTATTTTTCATATCATCTTTGCACTGAGTATCCAAGCTCACCCTCTCCTATATATTATGTAAAGCGGTTCTATAGCGCTCCTAATGATAGCGTGAATATCGCGAGCTTGTTGTCGGTATTTTGGTGGTCAAGTCACTAGTCGTGAAACAGAGTGTTATCTGTTAATACACGTTCCGTCTCAGGAGTATGTGTCTTTCTTAAAGTTAGTTGATCTTCTTTTCCGATTTGTTATTGTTTTACTGTTTTTGCATAACGCTCCGACTTTCGAGGAAGCCTACTTGATGCCGGCTTTTTGATATATTAGTGCCTATTATCTTCCATATCTTGTACAAGTTTGTCACCCAGGTAAATAGCTCCAAGTTTCCATGGTCCCACTATCCACTCATGAAAGTACAATTGTATTGGAAAGGATTTTATCATCCGCGCATGGGAGTCTACTCTCTGCTATTGATGTAAAAGTACATTTACACTATTACTTGCCATTTTATGCCGTACGATTCAGATTTCAAAGCTGAACTAGATGTAGCAGAAGCCTTGATCAAGATGTAATACAGTACATTACTATCCATAGTTGTACTGAAGTATGATAAGACCCTGATGCGAAGATGTTTTCCATTTCATTTGAATCATGCAGGCCGAGCTCTTATGACACTTGTATTTGTTAATTAATTGCTTCCGCACTTTGTCTAGGCCCCATATGTAATACTCTGATTGTGGGTGAATTTTTGAAAGTGGCCTTCGGTAATCTCGGATTACTGGCCATCACAGCACCATCTACTAGGGGCGGTTTGGGGTCGTGACACTTCATAGTTCTAATCAATAACTAACACATTGGATAGGAAATGATTACATGCACTGCAGGGGTGATACCATATAACATAGGGTGACATTTCATAATTCAAAATATCATTAGTAAAGGTTTACTTTATCTCAAAAAACTATTTTAAACACTTTGAAGAAAAAAACCTTCAGCCCATTAAAAATCATTCCCTTTAACTTTAGAAAAAACCATTATGATTCTTGGTGAAAAAACAACCATATTAAGAAACAACATCAAGTTTAAAGGTTATTAACCAATCCCAAAATATTGCACATTAATTTCCATTTTAATATTCCTCTTTTTCTTTCATTCTTTCCTTTCTACTCATTATATTTATTTAGACTCTATAACTTCAAGTTCATCCCTTTTTGATTCACTAAACAATTCTCCTATACTCAATTCACAACCGTTATTTACACTCTTGAATATCATTTCAAGTGGTAAACCACAAGTTAACGAACCCCGTTCAATTCAGTCTATTATATGAACAGAACGAATACTCATAATAACCTATTATTGATCACAATTAATATCAATTAAGTTCATCATCGCCAATCCATAATCCAGTCAACCACTTTCCAATTCCCATTCTCTCAATTAATTCATATCAAATACCAGATCCAATCACCACATACTGCAATGAGAGCACACCGCTTTACAGATCGACAAGCGGAAAGGAAATGCGGAAGACCTCATTTGGCTTTACCGAGTAGCACCACCACGAGCACGTGAGAGGAACGTGGAACCGCTGCACGCCATGGTTTACCAGGCCGGTACACACCAGGTACAAAGGACACAGGAACCTCACGCTTTAATCCGCACGTCACTAACGGTTTGGACCATAGGACGCAGAACCTCACATACCACGCCTTTACCGGCGCGCTACCTCCGGAAGGAAGGCGGAACCTAATCTTTCAAGTGCCCCGCTTTTGCCGGCTCAAATACGCGGGGAAACGGGACCCAGAAACATCCACAATCCACATTTACCAATTAGGGACATGCACAACACATCTTCATTAATTTTTCGTAAAACACGGTTAATTCCAACGTTCCCAACATCCGAACCATAATATTAATGAATTAATTTACATAACAAGTAGCAAATATGATCCACGACCTTCTTCATTATCCATTAAATCATTCAGTTGTTTGTCACACCAAATAACAAACACATCCATAAAGGCCAAAGACTCATCTTTTAGTAATGTTGCTATAGCGACCCGGCCATGAAACTTTCCCATTTGAATTATTTGTATCCTGGGGAGACTTAGGTTCGTAGATTCTGTCTATTGCTTTAATGTTGTTGTCATTCTTATTTTCCTCTATTTGGAAGTTATAGGAATGTGGTTGGGAGGATTGTTCAGGTTGGTTGGGTTCGGAAAACCAAGTGTTGCTGTCCAGTTTTGTGGCGTGGTCTGCTGAGCCGAGTAAACTTTGGGAATCGCTCGATTGCGAGGGTGTATTTTGTTTGTTTGGGTTGGCTCGAGCCAGATTTTCTTAGCTCGAGCGAGGTGATTGCGTTCTAGTATGGACATGTAGCATTTGCGATTCTTGGCATCGAGTGAGCTTTCTTTGCCTGAGCAAGAGGATTTCGTGTCTGGTCTGGTCGCTGGAGTGACCATGTCCGTGGCCAAATGTCGCATTCGAAGCCCGAAGCGCTGTCCCCAGTGTTTAATTAGACCCCCGGAGCAGCGGGTTTCTCCTAATCAGTTTTTCATCCTCTTTTTTAGCATTCCAAACCTAAGGTCCGACTTCTCTCTCACCCTGCCCTCACCTTTCTCTCTTAGCATTTGATCCACTTTAGGGGTGTTTCCTACCCCTAGATCCTTCATTAAAAGAATGGTGTGAGTCGAGAGGGCTTCGATTTTATCATTTGAATTGTTCGTATTTGGAGCACTTTGGAGTTTTGGTCGGTTCATCTCCATCGTCATGTCTTTCAGTGCGTTATTTCTCTTCGATGCTGGATTTCCTAACTCCATTCTTTAAGTTTATTGTTCTAAGTTTTTGTATTTTGAATGTTGGGGGTACTTGTAATTTTGCGGGAAAAAACCCTAGTTGTATTAATAAATTAATTTGTTAATATAATTCATGGAATTGGGGGGAAGGGGGAGGGGCTAATATGGTTAAATTCTAATGGAATATTGGGGTTAAATTTCATTGATTAACGCATGCTGTGTTGTGGGTGATAAATTTAAATCATTTGTCTATGGAATTGTTGGATTATATTTATTTTTCAGTTCTGTCTATAAACAACTGTCATTAGGCTGATTCGGTGGGAGATGTCGTGCTTTTGTAGACACTGCATGTGGATTAGGGATAACTGAAACTAATCATTGATAAGTCATTCAATTTTGACTGGCTGAATAATACAGACATTATGTGTATTGATTGTGTGTCTGATATGTTATGTATTTGCATATCGATTGTTTTGTAGGGACGGAGGATTAGGGGATGTACTCCACGGTTTAGGGGAAGATAGGCGGTATGGACCCCTTCTTAAACGAATTTTTGTTTGGGAGGAGATAGGGGGATGGCTGTCCATATAGCATCCACTTTTATAGTAGTTCTTATTTATCTATTGAAGTGTTTTTTGATTGAATACGAGCACTAAAATGTGTATCAAGATGGAAGTATGAAGTGTTTGATTTGAAAGCCTGATGCGCAGTCTCAGTGTTCTGGTAAGTTGCTTGGACACCTGGCAAGACAAAAGAACCTGTGTTAGATATGTTGTCAATAACTCAGTTCGAGCCTGTTGTAGATGGCCAGGTTCTGAAGCCCATATCTGATAATGTTGGAACGAGTAAAACATGTCCTTTAGACATTAAGTTGTCATGAAACCTGGGTCATAATGATGTAATTGATTATCTGGGTAACCAGCTATTGATGCTATTTGCCTTTATTCAATGCTTTATATTGGTTTAGTAATATTTGCTACTGGGCTGGTGGGCTCACACCTATATGGGAACATCAGTTTCAGGTTCAGGTGATAAGCTCCTCGAAGAACTTAGCTTGGAAGGACTTGATTTGAATGACTATTTTCAGTTATTTGTATTTCATTGTTAGTACATGTAAACAACTCAAGCCTAAGGGCCTTATTTTGTATTTGAGTTAGACCTCATACTTTTGTTGTCCAAGCTGTTGGCTTCGGAAAGATGATAAGGACCTGCCTAGGGCATTGTAATTTTTGATGTTACTGTAATGTTTTTATTTGGTAATACTCTGATGAATGAATTAATAAAAGTGTTTTTGTAACGCTCCTCAAAATAATAACATTAAAACCCTACAAATAAGAGCGAAGCATTAGTATTCAAAAAGTCGAGCTATTCTTTCATTTCTCAGAGTTTCCATTATAGAGAAAATATTACATGTTAAACAACAAAAGCAAATGCCCTATAGGCTTACAGTTTCCAAGTTAACTCACTGGTTAGCAACCAAAAGAGTACTTAATCATACACATTTAAGCCCTGGCTTTGTATTTACAAATGTAATACATCATATAAGTAAAAACGACACCATTATTCGTCGTCTTAGCCTCCCAAGCTATTCTTGGAGGCTAGGTGGCATGCTATCCGCACCTAAAAAGTGATATTCCCATATAGGGTGAGCCAGCAGAGACCCAGTAGAAATCAACTAAACCAACCATGAACACTGACTAAAATATTAGCAATTGATAGATGGCCAACACTGATACGATCACATAAACACATATTGTATGTCATACGACTTATGAGTCCAATTACTTTTCATTTTTCCCTTTTCAACAGATAGGCAATTATAAGCAAACTACCCACATTCTCAACAGATATGTTATAAACAAAATATCCACAATTCTCAGATAAGGTAAAATAAGCATATCCACATTACTACAACAGATATGCTATACCAAACAATAATTCCACAGATAAGCATATAAAGCTATACCACATTCACAAAGATAAGCATAAGAGCTCTATCTTCACTTCTCTAGAAAAGCATATGAGCTGTATCTACGCGAGTTCATCCGCCTATCTTCTCCCAACACTATCCGGGTTTAGAGTACATCCCCTATCTTCCCCTAAAACCGCGGATACATCCCCATCTCCTCCTCTACCAACATAACGTATACAAACACATTTGGTTCTATATACAATCACTCAATACATGTAGTTAAGATTCTATCAACGTCAAAGTTCCATGAACACACTTTATTGATTAGTTTCAGTTATGCCTAATCATCATGCATCTGTCTACAATCAATCACGGACTATCCTCCACCGATAGCCCAAAGCAGTTATTCTAAACAGAAAAAATAATGCCACAATGGATATTTCCAATCAACATTTCATTTCTTCATATCTCTCAATTAATTATCCAATTAATTAACAATGTAATTAGGTCAATTCCCATAATTAACATTTCCACCCTTAGGTCCACATTTTCATCAACGATTTAAACATTTCAATTCCATTTCTCTATGGCCAAACATGCTTCTAGTATTATGAATAAAACCCATAACTTTGTAAAATTACCACAAAAGTCCACAAACTTTCAAAAATTACCAAGCCAAGCCCAACATTCTCGAAATACCAAAATTTAAGACAAAATCCATAGATGAGGAAGTAGATTATACCCTTACCTCCAAATTCGGGGCGGGGTAAAGAGGTTTCCAAGGAGGAAGCGAGACAAAATCCGCAACCGTGCTTCCAAAACCCAGATTTTCAGTATTAAAATAAAGCCCTCGACGAATCAACAAACTTTTTTTGTAAAAGGACCAAGGTGAGGCAAATCAACTCATACAGATTCAAAACCCCTTAGGAGAAGAAGCGTAGAGTCTAGAGTGAGGGGCTCAACAAGGTGATTTTCGGAAAAGTAAGAGAGAGAAGAAAAGTAAAAAGTGATTTGAAAAGTCACAATTTCGGGACTTAAAACCCAGTCGCCCGCTTCGAGCGTAAAACCACCCGCTCGAGCGGTCACTCAACAGAGCTCAACCGCTCGAGCGTACCAAAACTGTATCCGCTCGAAGCGCCGGCATTGCACCTCTCCCAAGCATTTATACAGAACCAGGCCTCCCGCTCGAGCTTGCCAACTTCTAACGCCAAGATAAGCGAAAGGCACCTTCAGACAACCCTGCTCGAGGCGGCCTCATACCACGCATCGAGCGTTACAACACTGCACAGCGAAAAAAGACTGAATGGGTGTAAACTCATCCGCTCGAGCGCCCAAAACCCAAGCCCATCGAGCCGTTACAGGCCAAAACCTGGGCAACTAGTTTTTGGTTTCTAAAACTACAACCAACCTGTAACAAACCTGCCCCAAACACATCATATAAACTCAATTACGAAGTTAAAAAGATGTAAACAAAATAATAAACAACTACCAACATCCCACCGGACACATGCTCCGGATCACTGTACAACAAGGGTAAACGGGATCGCTATAGTTTCTTTAAATATGCATGTCAGTAGTATAGTATAATGGTTATTTTTTGAGGCGTGACAAAAAGTGTTCAAAACTCTTGGGTTCAAACTATTTCTTTACTTTTCTATTTATCATAAAGTCTTCAATTCAATTTTTTTTTTTAAAACACATTTGATTATCATTGTACCGCACGGTTTCAATTAAATCCTCCAACATTTAATTTTTCCTTTGATCAACTTCATTCATATAACAATCGTCATATTTCACAGATCTCCCATTTATCATTATTCCATACTCATCTTAACCGCAACATAGACTTAATTTCCATATTTAATATTGATTGAATAGTCTCATTTTCCAGAAAAAACAAATTCATACTAGAGTTAACTATAAATTTGGGCTTTAGTTTGAGGTATTAAAAATCACTTTCTAATTTACAATACAATTCTTAAATCTTCAACTTCTTCATCTCTATCACAAATTCCGTTATCATCTTTAAACTCCCCCCTGGGGTACCAACACACACCACTCAACCAACTCATCTCAAACTCAACATTACCCTAACACACCACAACTCCAAACTCAACACACCAAACAACTCACTCAACACATATTCAAATGATTCAAAAACACATTCATCATAGTCCAACACAATTTCGGTTCAACATTATTCACACAAACTTCAATATAATTCAATACTATTCAAACATAATCAACACTATTAACATAATCAAGGTGAACTCTAAACCTGTTATTTCATCATTTCACCCCAGCTGCATGTTCATCCAATCATTATATATGCGAGTTTCCCCAGTCTTTATTTCACATTATAGCATAATTCCATATTCATAACAAAAGGTTCAATCGCTAATTTTTGACATAAATTTTCAACACATCCAAAATCCAATTAGAAAACTTGTATATATATAAATTCACCTACCAATGTCATGATTCTACTTTCAATTTGGGCAAAATCATCCTGTTTAATCATCATGAATCAACTATAGGGATTTCAGAAGATCACAGGAATTGTCAGGAAAAATTCAAAACTTCTTAAACACTACTCTTAATATTCCAATCATTCCCATGATTAAATACCTAACGTCATATCCACTTTACACCCAAACCATTGAACCCCCAACACTTCAACCTAACCCCCAAAAATCATGAGTGCACATATCTATGCTCAAAAATTGTGGGTTTTATATGTTATATATACAAATACCACAAATCTATCTATGTTATGGAAGTATTGAAGGAGGAACTAGGACCCCGACCTCAGAATAAGCAAAGGAGCAAAGCTTTGATGAGATTCTTCCACAATTCGACTTAATCGTGAAAAGTTTGATCTTCAAGCCTTCTTATTTCCTTGTGAAGATCTTAGCCAATCCTTTAGGAAATGACAGGATTTTGAGGTCAAAACCTAGGGATTTCAGACCCTAGGTGAGAGGGAATGAAAGAAGGAAAAGGAAATGCCAAGACAGAGACTAAAATACGTTTTTAAAGCTGTTGAGTTCGCGCATTCCGCTCGAGCTCTATATTTCACCGCTCGAGCGGATTGTTCCAAGCCGATTCCAACTTCAAATGGGCATGTAGCGTCTTGACCGAACTCCGTTCTAGGTCATTCCTTGTGTCCAAATCGAAGCCCTGTGAAATAGATTTCCACCATGGTCCCTAGCCACACATCGAAATTCAAAAGTGTGGAAAAAAGAAAGCGCAAAAGTAAGTGACAGGCTATTCGAAAACTCAAACTCAAATTTGGGGTTTTTTTTTTATCGAATTTA
>NW_021033049.1:0-10696 GCF_004153795.1 Camellia sinensis | reverse complement strand
GTCATTGCCATTCATTAGTCCATTTGTCCATAGTGATATTAAAGTCCTCTAAACAATAAGTGATGTCAAACAAGAGGTAAAACATGAGAATGAGACTACACCGTTGACGATGAATCTTCGAAAAGATTAAGCCATTAAGTATAGGTCTCCTTTACATGCATTGAACAACCTCAATTGGTTGAAACCATTCTCAAGAATGAAAGATATGGAATGATTGATTGATTAATAAACTTAGGCTTCAAACATGGAAAATGAACAAAGAAAGCATATCAAACAAGATGTATGTCAACTTATGAGACCAGAAGTGTATTAAACAAGGCATAAACCAATTGAAAAGACCTAAACAACCTCAAAACAACCCTAAATGCATGAAAATCAGAGGTAAAACATACATGAAAAGGGGTTGAAAAACTAGACAATAAAGATGAGAATTAGGGCTAGTAAACAAGGATAAGGAGGGGTAACCCCTCCACTTTTGAAGCTTCAAAACATGGTTTTTAGCCTTTCAAAACCTCTGAAAATCAGTGTAGATATCAAAGGAAATGAGTGAAATGAGAAGGTTTGAATTATAAATAAAGGTATAGAAAGAGCAAACTTTTTTTACCCTTTTGGTAACTCTTCAAACTCAACTCCAATCACTTCAAACAAGCTCAAAACAATCCAAAACAGCAAGAAGTATGAAGTAAATGATAGAAATGAAGGCAAGAGAAGAGAAGACAAGCTTATACCTTTCAAAAAGTAAGCTTGTTATGGATGCTTCAAACTTAGTTTCAATGCATTTTCAAGCTTGAATTACACTTCTCCAAGATCAACCAAGGCTTTAGGGTGGTAAAACAAGGTTGTATATAGTGTATATAGGTTGATTTTGAGAAGCTGCCCACCCCTTACTTCTGATTATCAGCTTCTGCTATGGACATGTTAATATATGGTTATACTCTTAGATTTTTTTATTTTTTATTTTTTTAAAAATAGAAAAAGACCCAAATGGACTATAGATTATTATTATTATTTTTTATGAGAAATGTAGACAAGTAGTAAATAACAAAAAATAAAAATTAATTGAAAAAGTTATTTCACAGCTTATTTAACAAACACTACTCAACAACTTAAATCTATAATCTAACAGTTACACCAAACAGATTAACAACTTCTGATTAAAGTCATAATCTATAATCTGTTAAGCTATAATCTATAAGCTGTTTTAACAGCTACACCAAACGGGGCCAAGGGCTCTCAAGGTGTATATGTCACTTCCGGAATTTTGTTCAACCCTCAAAACAATCCCAGAGCTTCGATTTTATAGAATTCGAGCTCAAAAGGTGATAAATATCTTCAAAAATGGACAGATGGCAACCTCCCGCCCAGAACAGTGTTTATCGCCATTAAAGGACGGTCGGCCATCACTGATGCACGGCCGGGCCTTGATGGCCTCCCCTGTTTTTTTGGTTCAAACTCAGCTCAAGGTGAGAAATGGTCCAAAAATGAAAACCCATGAGTTCAAACAAAGTAAATATTGAAGATGTGTGGCTATTTCGGAAGCCTGATTGATTCCGAATCGCTGCGAATTCATAATTCAAATTTCATCATTGAGTGCATTGAACCAAGCGTCTAAGTTTTGCAGGCGGTCAAAAATAGGGTGTCTACACATATCTCTTACTTCGAATCACATAAAAGATGTACAAGCATATGACAATTGTGATTTCAGGGCAATAACTGGATCAAATGGTTTAGGTGAAGATGATTGGCAATAAATTAGGCGAAACTTGTTGACTGAGCTGCATTTGAATGTAGTGCACTACGTGCAACTATTTGGTTCACAAGAAAGGGTTGACGACTTTACCTCTATCTTATCCTACTTTGAAGCTGGCCCTGCATTTAATCATTGGATGACTATGCCCGACATGGGCCATTTGATAGCATCATACTACCGAGTCATTCTTTATCATTTATCCATACAACAATGCTTGACATTTCTACCACTTAGAGTAGTACCGTACGATTGCAACACTGACGAAGAGATATCTGATAGGATTTGTAAAATGGAAACCATTTTTGTGAGAACTACTGAGCTCCTTTGATCATTACCATGTTTATTATTGTAATATTTACTATTGATTTCTTTTATATTGTTTAATTTGCAACATTGTATCTAGTACCTCCGATACAAATAATTGGATCGTTGTTCTACCATGTGCGAGTGGATGGAGAAAGCATATACTATCCGTACACTCATTTGTTCTATTGCGGCCCTGATGTAGTAACTACCAACTATCTATATACGATTGTGTAAATGTAGAACATGACGAGATTTCTATAGATGCTTTTATGGATATTCGTAACTAATTTTTTAATGAATAATTTTAGGAGCTGTTTATCTACTGAATTTATAGATACGTGTTTCATTTATGATATGAGAAAAAAGTAAATCTTTCAATGTACAACGCAATGCCTAGACAATTATTATATTTGGCACATGACAAATAATACCCAATTTGGTATAGCAATGTATCAACTGTTATAGACTTCACACCCTATCTAATTAATTTCTTTTATCATCCAATTGCAGACAGGAACTAATTCTAGGAAAAAAAAGTTTGATCTAAGTAACATGGCATTGGATGATTCAAATTTAGTTAGCATTGTATTACCGAACAAGCCATAGTATTTTTGGAAGAAAGTAAATTGTAATTGTATAAGCAACAAACATTAGAAACTATTTTTGCCGGAAATTACACCGAAAGATGTACAATTGTCGACTGTGTAACGAACAACATCTCACAATGGCTCCTGATCCCCTCATCTTCCCATTTTCTCTTTCTCTGTGCTTCTTCTTTTTTCCTCAAAAAATTAGTGTGTAAGAGAGAAAAATAATTAAGTTAGTCTCTTGGTAAATATTAGGTTGTAATGAGATTAACATTTTTTTTAATGATGTATGAAATAAAAGTATAGAATAAAAGTGATATAAGTAGAATCACTCATATTGGTTTTCTTATAGCTAATGCAGCAAAGAGATTGCGACAACATCACCCTCACCCCCCGGGTTGGTCAAACATGTTTTTTTCAGTCATCAAATTTTGTCCAATTATGTTTTCTTATTTTTCTTTTATTTTTAAAAAAAACATTAATATGATTCTGATTTCAATGAAAACGTGTATTTAAATACGTTTTTTTTTTTATTTTCATTTTTACAAAATAAATATAACATATCTTAATATTTTTATAAAAAAATTGTAACGCTTCAATCAATGGATATAAAACTCATTTGTTACCGCCTGACACTACAATATTATGTGATGGCATACTGTACATAAGGGCCTTTTGACGGTAACTTTTCTAAGCGCTTAAAGTTGATGTAAACAAAATAAAAAAAAAAGCCTAAGAACACTTCCTAATTTCAAACTATCAACTTTCAAAAAAATATTAGAGTTATCTTTAATTATTATTTTACGAAAGTTGCACCAAACCCATCAAACACAAATTCTCATATAAGAATATAATACAACAATCAATAATTGCACCCAAAACACGTCATGATATTTCATTATCATGGCCAATGCAATGCAAAAACACAGCTAGCAAGCGCATCAAACAAAAGAATGACACAATCCACACATGTGATTCATGTGTTACCAAATTTTAACTTTGATAACAGATTTAGTTTTCCAATGCGGATCTCAACATAATATAATACTAGTTATGTTAGAATTTACCTTTACACCTACACAACTGGCTACACACCGACACTACACTACCACAATCTTTACCGCTCACCTACTCCTCACCTCTACCCCACCCTCTCCCCTACGATTATGAGCCACTCTGATTGTAATACATACAATCTGAATGTAACAATACAAATCATAAACTACATCATATTTACTTATGGTATCAGGCAGGTTTAGAACGACATTTTTCGCTCTCACGGCGGGCAGGCAACTCCTTAGCCGTCGCCGAACCTCACCATATTCCGTTATTTCTATTAATACATTCCACTATGTTGTAATCTTCGGAGCTTCTGCTCTACACATTCCACACGCACTTTCGAAGCCATACACGGCAGCATGCCGCAACAGCCCCCCGCAACGCTTCTCCGCTGCAGGCGCATTTGTACGGCCGCTCCTTGACTCTCTCTCAACGGACACATCCGACCATGCCTATCATCCTACCATACTTTCATATATCTCTTCCTGACTACATGAAAAATGGCCCGGCAGTTGAAAGCTTGTTGGCTGAAGCCAGCCATCATCATGCGCCCCAGAGCTGGTTTCCCACCTTTTTCTGTGGTAATATGCATTATTCGTACTGTTGTGGTTTTCCAGACCTTTGCAACCGACAACATGCTACACTTGTTTTCCCTTTCTTTGGAGTGACAAGACGACTTCCCAGATCCAACATTTTAGGCCTGGTTGAATGATCTTACGCTTGTTCATGGCCAGCAGCGAGCGGTCAATCGAGATGACATCTCTTCTTAATATTAGTCTGAATATCGCGGAACGAGCTTAAACTCGACATCGGTCACTCCTCATCTTCTTCATCGTCTCTGCAGTTTCTGAATATTCATGCTATATTAACCTTGCGACAGCTACCCTTTTGTTGTTCGGATTGATGTTTGCAATGCTATTCTTCCTCTTCACATTAAGGCTTCATGTTTTGCACTTATTTTACCACAGTGTGAAAATCGGTTCTCACCGATTATCGGCTCCCCTGAGACACTTTGCTATTTCAGTCTCTCTCTTACTTTTTTTCTGCTTATTTCTTTATTTTTTTTTCTTTTCCTCTTTACCACCACTCACTCATGTGCTAGTAAGGCATGCTCCACTGCGCTTGTCTAGCATTTCCTCCTGTTCCACTCGATTTTTTTTTAGTTTTTCTCTTTTTTTTTACTCATCTTTTCGAAAAGCAATGCACTCCTCTTCCTTTTCTTTTGTTCAGATCGTCAAATCAATTACATCTATTTCATTTTTATTTTTTTTTTTTATTACTTACCACTTTATTCAACCTTCTCTTCACTTTATTTATTTATTTATTTTAGTTCTACACAGCACACTTCCTTTGCTTCTATAATTGTTATTATTAATTTAATATTCTTCTTTTATTTTACTCCACAAACAAACAAAAAAAAAAAAACAAAAAAACAAAAAAATAAAATAAAATAAACAAAACAAAAACCACACTCATTTTTATTCATGTTGGCTCACCCATCACATTTACAACCCCAAAAAAAAAAAAAAAAAAACCCCACACTGTGGATTTTTCTTCTCTACTCTGCGCTTGCAGGTCTTTCTTATTCCTCGTCCTTTGGCGCGCCCTTGACGGTTATGTGCCTCTGTGCTTCCTAGAATCCACCAACGGCACAATTATCCCCGCTGCTCCTCCACTGCAGGCATATCGGCCTCCAAATCGGAAATCCAGTGCCATCTCGCTTCCAGCTCTTATTTCCCGCCCTTAGCACGCTTATCTCCTGTCGCGCTACCATACATGCGGCACTGAGAAGCAGGCCGTTGGCGTTTTAGAGCTGCCCTCATTTGGTCCTAACTCTGCAGCGGTTCGAACAAAATTTGTGACCGCCGTCATGCTTTCACACATGCCTTACAAAGTATATGATTGGCAGCTCCAATCCGACGTCCGGCCATTCTTGCTCACAACGCATCGGAAGTTCAACGGGCAAACTCGACGCTGGTTGAGGTTCCCAAAGTGCACCGCACCATTCTCTCTCTCGTGGACTCGTTGACGTTCGGAAAGAACTGAGCAGCCCGGAAGACGATGAAAGCCATTTTCTAGGCAACGAAATGTGGTTACACAGTATCTCTCTCAGCACCTCTCTCAGGACACGAAAGTGTTACAGCAATCTCTCTCAGAAACTCCTCCCTAGAATATCTTCGCAGGTTTTTTCCCTCCGCTTAGCCTCCGTCTTATAGTCGGAGGCAGCCGCGCATCGCGCGCTCATTGACGCCAGACCAAACGGCACCGCCAACAAGGCACTAGTGCCTGCTCCTCATATCTGCCGCCTTTCTGATTGCACGGGCTCGCTTTTGTTGCACACCTTTTGAGAAATTGGGCACGCCTTTGATGCACGCCTTTTGATAAATTGGGCACGCCTTTTGATGCAACTTAAACGACAATGGTACCAGACAAGACCTATAAACTGTCCGACAATTGATTCCGGTTAGCTCCTTATGGGTCGACAAGGACTCTGTTAAACTGTTCCGACATAGATTCGGTTAGTTTCTACAAGGTACCACAGACTCTGCTAAACTTGATCCGAATAGATTTCGCGTTAGTTGTCTACCAGGTCGACAAGACTCTGTATAACTGTCCGACGACTTCGGTTAGTTTCTACAAGGGTCCGGACAGACTCTGTAAATGTCACCGACATTTGATTCCGTTTATTCTACAGGCGCTCCCAGTAAGACCCGTAACTGTCTGCGTACACGGTCCACATGGACCCGTAAACTGTTTCTCACCGGTCCGACATGACCCCATAAAACGTCTTCTAACAACGGTCAACCGACATAGACCCTAACTGTCTCCTACATGGTTAGACCCCCAGTACAGTCCAGTGTCCTCCTACACCGTTATGCCACGACCACATACAGGAAGTTGGTTCCTATCTTTGGTTGATTTTTATGTGATTTTGCTTGTTTTGTTTCTCTCTTCAAACTCAAGATTGGTTAATTATACTATTCCACCTTGATTGCGGAAGGGGCTGTTAGAATTTTACTAACACCAACCACACCTAACTACCACCACTCTACACATTCCACCAATTACCTCACCTAGTCTCACCACTACCAACCCTCTCCTTTACTATAATGAGCGGACAATCTAATTTGTAATACAACATCCTTGTGTAACAATACAATCAAAAAAATACATCATTATTTTACTGTTTATTATACGTAATTTCATTTCTATTTTAAGTTATTAATCCATTAAGACCCACTTCAAACAAACCAATTTACTAAACAACCATGATTATGATTCGCACCCGTTGCAATTACTATGTCTTTCTATGTAATTTAAGTAAAATTAACTGAAATCGGAAATAAATAGAGACAACAAGCATTAGCAGATCAAAAATTATAAGAAGAAAGTCAGGACAGGTTCTGTTTTCAAAGCCGTCATGGTTTGAAAGGATCAAGTAACGGAGAAGAGAACTTGGCGAATAGGTTGAGAGTATAGACCAGTGCGAAAAAACGATCCACCTCATTGCCTGCCAAAGGTTTTGCAACCAACTATGACAGGAAAGCTTCTGAAATGATTCTCACCATACATCCCTAAGATTGTCCTTCCTTTAAGTTCCTTCCCACGAATAACCTCGGCCTTTCTTGAGTCACTTTTCCTGAAATTCATCCCATACAAAGGAGTAAGTACAACATTATTATATCCACGTATTTTACAATGCAGTATGCTCCTTATTTACAGAGAGTTGAGGCATGCATGAGTCCTACTATTGGACAATTTTTGGAGGTTTGTTTGCTCACCGTAAGAGTACTTTCGGCTTAATTGACACATGTGGTTACGCTTTGCGGATTTGATTGTGCATATTAAAGCTTTTACTCGTAGCTTGTATTGGATGATTGGTTTTTGGTCCGTATTACAAACTCAAAAAAATTCTATTTTACTATTAATGATGCTTCGCTAGCCCGTCTGTCCATATTAAATTGATACAAGAAACCTTGAACGACGACTGCTAACCTATTTTTATCCTAGATTTTTATTTTGAGTGAACTTTCATCTTGCACCTAATGACAAACAAACATTCTAAGAATCATATCTTAGAAATACAAGTCACACACAGTCTCACACATTTTCTTGCATAAATATTGAAAGACTCAAAAAACCAAAAGAAATTCCCTTTATTGATTTGGTTTCACAAAAAAAAAGAAACATACCACTATACCAGTGAAGGCACAAACTCAAACATCTATACCCAGGAAAAAATGAAAAGGACTTCGGCTTGATGGATTAGATCATTTCAGTAATACAAAGATTCCACAAGAACATTGTACCATGACATAGGGATGACCTTAACAAGTAATCCAATGCAATATCAACCACTCCTCCTGCATAATCTGGGTGGTGCCCCCTAGGCCTTTGATTTTAACATATTTCTTTTATTATATGAGGATTCTGACGTTCAATTCTTGATATCTATATTAACCCTGCCTAGGCACTTTTCTGAGAAGTGATGTATCTTTAGTCCTCTTTGTCCTCTTATCTGACGGTAGAACTTCCATGAAAGTTTTCCGTACTGTACGACTAGTGGTTTGTTCCACACACTACCACTATTTAAAATTCTAAAAAAAATTAATAGTATGTTTTCTGATTGACACGTAGAGAGTTTGTTCCATTAATTTACTTCTAATTAAAAAAAAGGTAGTTTACATTCTGACGGCATCGAGAGCTTTTTATACAGTTTCTCCCATCACCTTCTTAAATTAAAATCCCTTCTTGAGATCTAAAGTTTTCATTACAGATTGCTCTTCTCAATTAGCTTGCTGTCTAAGTCAACTAATAGATTTTTGTTGATGTTAGCAATTTTAATTTTTTGTAATACCATATTTCCCTCACTTGGTACAATTATTGTGACACCCTACATTTAGAATATGTCAATTTCTCTCCCAAGGTTTAAGCAGTAGAATTACAATTTGCCCCCTCAGTAGTAATTATTGGAAAAATCATCTGAAAACTAGAATAAATCAATTGAAAAAAATTATATAGTTAAATTTAAATTTCTATACACACACGTGAGAATCCAATATTTTCTAGATTAACCGTTTTTTCCTCAAATCACACTGAGACAACCATTATAAACAAAAAAAGACTGTCAAATCATTTTTTTTTGACAGTTTTAAAATTTCTGTTAAATATAAATTAAAATCGGAAACGTGAAAAGTCCATACCAAAGCAGAGTCATCAAATGTAAAATGGTCGATAAATTACAAAAATTACATAAGTTCAACCACATACCAGAATTGGACTTATCAAAAAAATTCACGCTATAAGCTATGTATGGCTTAATTTTTAGAAATTTTTTATTAAAAATTTAAAATTTAAATTTAGTTAAGTATAATATAAAAAAGTTAACAAGACAGGTAAATTAAATTCTTTTTTTATATAATTTATCTTTCATGTGATATAGATCATATATTCTCACAAATACAAATATATGTTATTTCATATTTATTTTTTTGAAAGTTGTAAATTCTTTTTTTCTAACATGTTGGGGAAATCCGTATTAAATTGACATTCAGTGATATCATAATCGTGTCAATTCATTTTACCCTTAAGCAATTGGCAAATTAAGGGTAAATATGTCATTTTAACTTTAGGTTAAACAGGCTCAATTACATTCCCTACGACTGACAAGGATATACAGTTATAATTTTCAAATCTGACAGGGAGAAACTGTAATAACATAACCTCAGGGGGGTCAGTGTAATTATCCTAAAATCGTAGCTCTCTCAGAAAAGAATAATGAAAATAGATTGAGCAAATCAGAGCGAGAGATGTGTTAGAGGAGAGCGCGCGCTCCATATGCTGTTCAACCACTATGGTAGGACACATAGCGATGGACATTCTATTGCGGCATCAGTCCCTTCGCGAAGTCACCTTAACGTGATCATCTCAATACCGGAATCAACCCCAAACTTGTGCGCTTCTGCATATCAACAATTTCACAAATAGAACACCTGAAATCTATATAAATCTAATTCAATGAACGCTTGAGTACAGACTAAGCTTTTGCGACTTCTTAAGACGTACTTTTGCATTCAACTTTTTGTATTGAACATACTCCTTCTCCTTTTGGTGCCTCTCGTCGAGAATCAACACCAGCTAATACTGCACCTTGATCGACAAATTATGAGCTCTCCTCATAAATGAAATCCTACAATATTGTTAAATCAGTCACGAAATCTGCAACAGCTCAGTTAGAAAATCCTCAAAGAGTATGTAAGCAAATAATTCTCCATTCTGCGAGTTTCTACATCCAAAGACAGCAGCATGGACCAAGTTGAATACACCATTCCTCTTTCAGGGCCAACCATTTCCTTGCATTTACTTATCTGTAAGCTGATAGCTTTCTATAATAAGAAGCCACAACATATAGAGTCATTAAATACTGTAAACCTCGGAAAAGGTTGACAATGCTTACAAAGATACCAGGGTCCCACTCATGATGTATCTGCATTGAACGGTATCGAGGAATTCGCGGTAATTAAGTGCGATGTCCTGGCTCAAAAATAGGGACTGAGCTGCAGTCATGACTTTTCTCTAGAGGAACAGCATTCTGAATTAGTTTATAGAAACAAAATAAACCAGCCAAGTATTTTTGAGGGTGAAAAATTGTGGGATACAAGCAAAGCCACATTGCATACCACACTGAATGCACAGCCACAATAACATGAAGGTTGTTTTCATATTGCCTTCATCAGTAGAAACGCACCCTTTGTGAATTCGTTCCTGTGGACTTGGCCATAACTAGGAGCACGAGATCACAATGAGATATCGATTTTGTAACAAAATCTCAATTTAAGAAACAAGCAATAAAATATCCCAAGTCTACAATACTAGGTAAAAAATTGGTTCAATACAATAAATGGGAGATAAAACCCCTAGGAGAGACGAAAGTAAATTAGTAACGTGTAGCAACAGCGGATCAGGGAGCCGACTGTAGGGCGTGCTCGAGAGC
>NW_021033047.1:8244-19175 GCF_004153795.1 Camellia sinensis | reverse complement strand
CCCCCCCCCCCAAAGTTGGGAAAAGGCAATTTTAAAAAATAATCCAACTTTCAAAAACTAATCCCTCTTCATAAATGAGCGCCCAATTTTCAAATTAATATTCCAAACTCAATTTCCCATATTTTTCTCAACACTTGTTCATTATTACAACTAAGTGACCAAAATACCCAAACATGGCATTTGTTTCCCTTGATTCCAATATTGAACTCCAGATTCCTGTCTATATTTAACCCAACAACATCAATATAAGCATCACTTTGATCAACGTGCCGCGAGAATACGTAATTGTTTTTTTAAGGTTCCAAAATAAAACAACCCGTCTTTTCTTCAATCAAAATTAAACGATTTGAACACCCTAGTTTTCCAAACCCAAAACCAAATTTATAACAAAAATCAATACGTGTCAAACGCATAAAAGTGAGTAGAATCCTCCGGGCCGCCAAGGCTCAGACCAAATTTTGGAAGCCCAAGGGAAGGAGATGAAGAAAACCAAAAATGCTCCCAAACTCCAGAGATTCCACGGATCAAAACGAAGCCCTCGAAGATCAACACAACTTTTACAAAGGCTAAAGGAAAGGGAAGCACTCTAACTAGATCAAACCCTAGAGAAAAGGGAGTCTCTAGAGAGAGAGGCTCTCAAAATCGATTTTGGGAAAGTAAGAGAGAGAGAGTGAATGTAAAAAGTGATTCAAAAATGCCTAACTACCTTCCGATATATGACATTCCCGCTCGAGCGGAGAACAGGACACTCGAGCGTCACGCACAAAAATCTAGATACACTCGAGCGCAAGAAGGCCCGCTCGAGCGCCAAGACACAAGAATAAAGTACATCCACTCGAGCACGAAAACCAGTCCGCTCAAGCGTAGATTTCCCCCTCCCAGAACTCACACCAAAAATGTACTACCTGCTCGAGCTCCAACAAGCCCGCTCGAGCGCGACCCGCTCGAGCGCAGGAAATCCGCTTGAGCGTAGAAATCACACCTGCAGAAGTTTTGTAGAGTACCAAAATACTGGGAGTGTGCAATCTCTGCTCGAGTGCTAGACGACCTGCTCGAGCGGAACGACCAAAAAAACTGGCAACAAGATTTTAGACCAAGGCTCAACCCACCTGCTCGAAACATGCCTAACACATCCTAAAACTCAAACAAATGGAATCAAAGGATGACAATAAGATAGATACAACTACCAACTTCGCGGAACCAAAGTCCGGAATACAATAGATATTGAAAGGGAAAATCAGGATCGCTATAACCGTCCGTGTGTTGCTCTCTCTCGTTGGTATGGCGTCTGTCTCTCTCTGTCTCAGTTTGAATTTTATGTGTTTATTGTGTTTGTGAAAATGTGAATGTGGGTACAATGTGGGTAGAATAGGGTTTGTGAATGTGAAAATGTTGTGAATTGATGAAAATGTTGGTAGAATAGGGTTTGTGAATGTCAAAATGTTGTGAATTGAAATTAATATCAATATGGGTAGAATAGGCTTTGTGAATTGAAATTTTGGTTTTGAATTGGTAAAATGTTGTGGTTTTGAATTGTGAAAATGTCCTAGGGTTTTCAATTGAATGTGAAAATTGTGGTTTTCAATTGAATTAGGGTTAGGGTTTTGAATTGTGAAATCAAAAATTAGGGTTTTGAATTGTGAAAATGTTCTAACCCAAATTTTTGTTTGAATTTGTCTGACAATTCTAGGGTTAGGGATTCATATCCGTATCTATATGTATATTTGATTTGTTTGGTATTATTATTATTATTATTATTGTTGTTGTTGTTGTTGTTGTTGTTGTTGTTGTTGTTGTTGTTGTTGTTGTTGTTATGGTTATTATTATTATTCAAAATGAAAGGAAGGTTGACACACTTATATAGTTTCCATTTTAGTGCAAAAATAATTTTTAAAATTAGGAAAGAACTTTTTATTGTTTCCTAAAATGACTAGCTAAAATGAATACTAAAAAAAAGTAACTCTTAAGTTAAAAATATAACTATCCATTTCTGTCTGCGTGAAGTAACGGAGAATGAAATACTGGGGTTTAAAGTAAAAAACATGTGAAACCTTAAGATTTTTTTTTTTTTTTGTAATTAACTCTTTTTAATTTTTTAAAAAAATTGTTATAGCGATCCCAGTATTCCCTGTTGTTATTGAACTGTAATCCGGACTCGGTTCCGTAGGTTTGTTGTTGTTGTCTCATTCTCTTTTCTGTCCCTTACTCTTTATCTTAAAGTTTTGGGTTGTGTTGGACTTGTTGGGTTATGTTGGTTGTGTTTTAAAACCTAGAATCTTTGCCCAGTTTTTGACCTCTCCGCTCGAGCGGGGGTTTCGGCGCTCGAGCGGGAAAATCACCTTCCCAATATTTCCTCTATAGTGTTGGACGCTCGAGCGTGAGGTTTGACGCTCGAGCGGGAGTTTGTGTGAGACGCTCGACCGGGGAGTTGGACGCTTGAGCAGGGGCCTGTTCTACAAAACTTCTGGATGGTTGTATCCGCCGCTCGAGCGGGGTTTTTGGCGCTCGAGCGGGAGTCTGTGAGTGAGACTCGAGCGGGGTTTTCCACGCTCGAGCGGGGCGACCTGTATAACACACCAAGATTCACCTTTTTGAATCACTTTTTGATTTCCTTTCTCTCTCTTACTTTTCTGAAAAAGCCATTGGAGAGCACCTCACTCTAAAACCTAACTTCTCTCTTAGGATTGATCTAGCTAAAGTGTTTTCCTCACCTTGGGTCTTTGTAAGAAGTGTGTTGATCGTCGAGGGCTTCGTTGTGATCCAAGAAATTTGGGATTTGGAGCACTTTGATTTCGGGTCATCTTCTCTATTTGAGTTCTCCATTTGAGGTAGGGATTCTCCTTGTTCTTTTTCAATACCTCGTCTATAGATAGACATGTGGTAATTTTTATATTGCATGAAAATTGTACCATGTTGGGTTATTTGTTTGAAAATCATGAAATAAACCTAGGGTTTGGTTGTGTGGAGAATGGTTTTGGCTTCATTGATTGTTGTCTTGCTAATTAAAATATAAATTAGCATGTTGTAGTTAAATGAAGAAAAGCCCTAATTATATTTGGTTGGATAAATTAAATAGGGGTTTGTTGACCATTGTGTGTAAATCTCTTTTGTCAATGAGTGTGGGTAAGGGTGTTAATGCCTAAGGGATTATCCTGGCTTTGGAGTTGATTTTATGGAAACAAGATTAGTGGAGTTGGTTTTGTGATAACAAAAGGAAATGGAATCGTTTTGTGAAAATGAGGGAAGTGTTTTTCGAAATAAGTTTGAGAATTGGATTGTTGTATCTTGAGTGTTGAACACACATGTAGAAGTTGTTTCTTTAATTACCATGTTAATATTGTTGTTGGGTTTGTGATTCATGATATTTGAGTCTTTTAATAGATGTACTAACTATATGCATCTAGAGGCTTTGTCCTTGTCATCGGTGGAGGATGACACGGTTGTATAGAATTGTCGGTATGCATTTTACCATTGATTAATTGAACATCGTATGTGATGAAGTGCTAGATACATTATGTATATGTATATGTTCGAAGGAGATAGTCATGTGTTCATATACTTTACACATTGCTGGTGTCTTGATAGTTTTATGTATATGCATTATACATGTTGGTTATGCCTTGATGTGCTGTGATTGTTGGTGTTTACCCCGCACTTAAAATAAAGGTACCGTTACCTTCCAGCTAGCGCCTGGAGAACTGTCTGCGCTAATAATCAAAGGACCAATACCCCTCCAGCTAGCGCCTGGTAAACTGGCTTGTTGTTGTAAAAGGTGTATTGTTGGCTAACTACGCACATAGCTAGTAGAGCGAAGTTGGTTGTAGTTATTTCTGTATATCTTTGGCTTACTAAACACATAGCTAGTAGAGCAAAGTGGGATTGTTGTTGTTTCGTTGTAACTGAAAATATCATGAATTTTGATTGGTTCAGTTCGGAGGACCGAGTTACTCCATTGGTTGATTGTATACATGTTGGTGGGTTGTAAATTATATTTTACAAAGATATGCATGTATAGTTATGATAGTAATGGAACGAACCAAAAAATGTCTTTTTGTCTTTTGGAAAGTGTGGAGGAGAACGTATGTTTTAAAGATAACATGTTTGAAAAAGTATATCTAAGTATGTATAGGAAATGGAAGAGAGTATCGGCTTAGTGAGATTACTTCTCTAAGTATTTGTTAATGTTATGAAAGATTGGGAATGGGGGTTAATGAAAGGAAAAAGGAAAGACAAACCACTTGTAGTGTTGAATGAAACGGTTGTTACGGTTTGTTTTCGAGAAAAGTTCAAACATATATATATTTTGTATAAACTGTCACACTACTATTCTAGTATGAGAATGAGTGTTCATGATCATAGCTATCTGTAAGTTGTTATTGTTAAGGATCATGTTGAGTTCCCTACTGGACTATACGTTCATCCCACGTTGTTGAATCTTTTTCAGGTATTAAGCAGGTTGAGCTGCAAGATTTGGATCTACTTGTTTACTGGCCACGGGGCCCAGTTATGTTGGCGGAATGCCATTGTTGTAAAAGGGTTACACCCTTCTTCTTGTACCTTAAGTGATGTAAGCCCAAGGGCAATTTATTAAGTATGTTCATGTAATATTTACTTTGCATACGAATGAGAGTATCGTTAATCACTTCTACGGATTAAATATATGAGTTTATTTCCGCATGTTATCCTTGTAATTGAATTAAGCTAATGAATTTGGTAATGACTTCGAGTAATAAAAAGTAGGGCGTGACAATGGTTAATTACAAAAAAAATTATAAAGTTCTACGTTTTTCACTTTAAACCCCAATGTTTCATTCTCCGTTACCTTATGAAGATGGAGATAGACGAAGAGGGTACATTAAAACAGGATGGAACTCTAGGGTTTAGTTTCTCAAAATTAAAATATTGGAATTTAAAGTGAAAAATATATGAAAACCTTGAGTTTTTTTTTTATTGTAATTAACCGTAGTTTTTTTAGTATTTTTTCTTTATTGATAGTCTATTGAATTATTATTATCATGATCCATATTAAAACAACATATTCTAAACCATAAAAAAGGCCACACAACGACTATAAAATGTCAAAATTACCCTTCTCAATAAGGAAAATAGGTTTCAAAATGGGTAACATTTGTCTCTACATGAGTTGTCCTTGTGTAAAATAAAGGTTAGCACCAAATTGATGTGTTTAAACTATCCTACATATACACATACATATATGTGTTCGTCCTTGTATTTCCTAGGCTTGTTTGGATTTGTTGAATTTGTTGTATGCATGTATTGATTTTATTTTTTTTAATAATTGATTGTTTAGTTTGATGTAAGTGTCATGTTATTTGTAATTTATTCTATCAATTGATATAAATAAATAAATAAACTTTAAAATATTTTCCCAATGAATTTGTTCATAGAATTTTGGAGTGTTTGACTTCAACTGAAATTTACGTAATTCAAACCTTTTTCTTTCTCAATCAATAGGAGATTACTTTCAATAAAGAGAATTACATTCGTAGTCCAACAACTACCCCCCCCCCATATAGGAAGTCAAATTCATCATCCGTTGTGCATTGTCTGTAATGCATTCTGTAGTGCCTCCAAACGAGATTGTTTTAAGACAAAACTTAGAAAACACAAACACAAAACAAAATAAAAAAACAAAACAGAACATGCCCTTTTCCTCTTCCCCTATAGAGAATCACCTAAACTAGTCCAATTAATTCTGAACAATTCAAACTTGAATTTCTCAAGTTAGTACCAAATTTTACAACATTAAAATAATCCAATAAACATCATATTACAAACCCTTTGGGAGGTCTTTGTCATGTGCTCCACACTAGAACCATTCCAAGGATATGATACTTTTTTTTTGAACTTTTGATGCAAACATGATTAGATTCCATAATTTGCAAGTTTGAGTCCTGTTCTTTGAGTCCTATTATTATTATTATTATTATTATTATTATTATTATTAATCTTATGGAGATGCTCTTGCTATAGTAAAGAGAAATTATTTAGTATTCTGAAAACACAACGTGATTATATGTCACTCAATAACACAGTGTAACATTTCACAAACTTTTTAGAAAAAAATAAGAACAAAAATGATTCTTTTTAAATCACGTTGAAATTCTTAACGCACCGAATGATTTTTTAATTATTATACAAAGTATAGTTGTTAATTTGCATCATAGTCCATTGTGGTTTAACTTTTTATTAGATTGTGATCAAAAGGCCACTACTAAATTAATTATTAAAAAAAAAAATTGTAGAAACAATTTTAACACTTTCCATTCCATAATGGGAAAAAGGTAACTCTTAAGTTAAAAATATAACTAAAAGTTTAATTAATCTTATGGAGATGCTCTTGCTATAGTATACAAGAAATTATTTAGTATTCTGAAAACACAATGTGATTATATGTCACTCAATAACACAGTGTAACATTTCATAAATTTTTTAAAAAAATAAGAACAAAAATGATCTTGTTATCGTATCATAAATCACTATGAAATTCTTGACACACCAAATATTTAATTTAGATGTTCAGAACAAAAAGTTAGCTGAATTACTCTTTTTCTTTTCTTTCCAAGTTCCTTTCCAAATAGAATTACTCTTTTTGGGGTCTTTAGCAAAAACTCACCAAATAGAATTTTTGGGTCTCTAGCATAATTCTTTTTCTTTTTCTTTCCAAGTTCCTTTCCAAATTCATCAACCAAATTGTCATGACCCGAACCCGCCCCGTGGTTTAAGGACATAACGGCCAGTAATCATAAGATTACCTACGGCCTCAAACCAAAACAACGTATTTTAACAGAGTTAATGGGGGCCAAACGGAAGCACTTAAAACTTTGTCCTTAGAGCTGTGCTTACATGGCACATTAAAACAAACCATACACATATACTTAATAACTCACAATAGATACACAGTACCATAAAGTTCTGTACAGACAAGATCATCAGAATTAAGTCAACCCATGTAAACTATAACAGACATATACAAATACTTCGCCAACATAACAACTTAGAACAAAATGGCAAAAGGCGAAGGTGAGTCTCATGCTGAGACACATAGGCTGACTTTCCAAAACTCGGTTATTCCATACGGACTTCATTGGGGTTGGGTTTGGGCCTCTCTTGGCTCACCTACAAATACATGAATGAGCATGAGCGAAAGCCCAGTGAATAATTATCAAATAAAGTAAATACATTGGAACATTATACATCAGACGGCCTTGGGCCCAATTCATCCATGTCAAACTGGCCTTTGGCCTTTTCGAACGTTCATATCAGACTGGCCTTTTGGCCTTACAAACTTTCGTATCAGACTGGCCTTTTGGCCCTTCCAAACTTGTCATATCAGACTGGCGTTTAAGCCTTTCAAACTCGTCATATCAAAACTGGCATTAAAGCCTTTCAGACTTTATTTCAAACTAGCATTTAAGCCTTTCAGACTTGTCATATCAAACTGGCATTTAAGCCTTTCAAACTTGTCATATCAAACTGGCATTTAAGCCTTTCAGACTTTCATTTCAAATTGGCATTTAAGCCTTTCAGACTTGTCATATCAAACTTGGCATTTAAGCCTTTCAGACTTCATTTCAAACTGGCATTAAGCCTTTCAGACTTGTCATATCAAACTTTGTCCACCATTCAGCATTAATGAACTTTACAAAACTTACATAGAAGTAAGCAATTGGACAACAATATGTATTCAAATATTCTCACAGTGATCGGTTGATTGGTTTGCCTTGGAGCTCGACCCTACACATTTCATGAATACAAAAGGGTCACCAACAGTTCAATCCTTCTTATATTCACATTTTTCTCTTTAGGCTTTATTCTTATCTCTTTAACTCATTTACAATGTTAAACACATGCCTAAGAGTGCTTTGCAAGTGAAAGAGAAGAAAACAGAACACAGAATGCGAAAACAAAATTTCAATGCAAAACAACAGGGTCCCGCTCGAGCGTGAATTACCCGCTCGAGCGGACCCAAGAGGCCTGCAAAAGTACTGGTTACCTCAAAATTACGCTCAAGCGTGAATTAGGGAGCTCGAGCGGAAGGCCTGTCGACAAAAGCTTCCCGCTCAATAACCCGCTAGCGGACATCCAACTTTGCAAAAAGTGTTGAGAGCACGAAATTTATGCTCGAGCGGTGGTTTACCCGCCTCGAGTGGACACTAAAATTCTGGAAATTCCAAGATCGTGTTTCTTAAGCTCCCTTCAACCATTCCAACCACATTTTATGCATAACATGGCTCCAATTTCACATATATTTGTACTAACATGAAATAAACACCAAAACACATCATCATGGAGCTCAAATTTCATGAATTAACCACATGCATGTCCCAAATTGACACTAAACTCAACTCCAAACATACACCTTCATGCATTCAAAGCTCCTATTGCCATAAATTGTACATGCATGTGATAAATTAGCCACACTCTCAACTTAGATAAACACAAATGGTGATCAAAACATGAGTTCCAACCCAAAACAGACATGACTCATGTTTTTCAAGCTCATACATGCTATTTCAAAAATTTCTTACATGCATGTATATATCAAGCTTTAATTCCAACAAAACCAACTTAACTCATGCTCTTGGTTACAAACAACCCTTGAACACACAAGATCACACATTAAATTCATGAATTCAAAGAATCAATGCTTACCTAGAAAGCCCAATCTATGGTTAATTCTTGAACTAGACTTCAAAATCTCCAAGCTTAAGTCAAAATTTACACAATTCTCTCCCTCCTCTCTCTAACAGTGGCCCTCCTCTTTCTTCTTAGAGTTGATCAGCCAAAGTCATGTAAAATGAGGGAATTGAACTTTATAAGGCTTATAGTATAGCCCCATTCACATACATATTTTAACATAAATATTGTTGAGATTAAATCATTAATTAAATCTGATTAATTTGACTCGAATCAGGTTTCAATTTAAATTTCACTGTAGGTTCCAAAATTATGCCAAACTCAATGGCGTGATCAATTTCGGGTTTTGTGGCCGATAAGGCCCTCAATTTAATTTCCAAAGCAGAATAATCAAACAGATATTCCCTACGTGAACAGATAAAAATTCAAAACCTACATATTTTCACATAATGGTGCACACAATCATGTCAAAACACATAATCACATTCATATATAAGAAACCAATTAGGACATTACGAAACAGGGGTATCACACAAATACAACATTAGTGACTAAATTTTGAAAAAATAAATAACAAAAGAAAAGAAAATAACAACTTCAAGCCATGAGATTAGTAAATTTGACAAAACTTGGAGCATAGATCAAGATTTATCAAAAAGAAAACAAAAAATATTTTTTTTAAATTGCTCCCACTTACATGCGTACAATTATAATCATTGCCTAAATTAAGGGTTTGTGTAGAGTATTTATTTATTTATTTATTTATTTTATTTGGATGTCAATGCCTTTTAGAAATTGATCATATTGAGGGAGGAGGGAGGCCTTGCCGCAATGGTAAGGTTGTTTTTGTTATGTTGATAAAAAATAAAAATAACCTAATTCTATTATTATTCGAGTGTTATGGATTCAAATCATAGAAAATAATGTTCTTGGATACTCAATAAGGCGCATGCATATATCTGATCTTCCTCTAAATCTCCATGACTGGAAATCTTTGGAATTGCCCCTTTAACAGATCTTATAAATCAAAATGGGTCACTAGCTAAAAATCTTATAGTTTTGTTATAAAACAAAAAAATTGATCGTAAAATTGAATACAAATACATATATACGCAATAAAATTTTATAGAGTTTGTTAGCATTTTGAAAAATCTTATCCATCTATAATTTGTGTCCAGTTCTATAACCATTTTTGTGGTTTTTAGACTTATTCAAAATCTGAAGTTATTGCTGCTATGTGAATTCAAAATTTCTTTTGTTTCAATTCAATAACATTTTTGTATACCGACATCTATACATCTGTATGAATTCAAATGATCATATGAACAAAGCATATCCCAACCTCAAAAAGAATGAGAGGAAAAAAAGAGCAATGAGAACAAAGAAATTAAGAAAGAAGTATAGTTATTTTTATGTTTTCACATTCATATACAGCTGTAAAATGAGAAAAGTTCTAGAACTATTTTGTATGTCTTAAAAAACAACACAAATTGCCTAAATTTGATTAGGCCTTCAAGTTTCTTTTGTACTTTGGTAGTTGGTAACAAAGTTCAAGCACTTAGACAACAATTTGCATGAGTTTTATTTTTCAAGAAAAGCAATGTTTTGCGTCTGGCATAGAGTGACTTATCATAACAAAAGTTACCATATTATAAAATTAATTAGGGCTTTTTTAAAATATAATAAAATTAAATTAATGGTACTGCTTGGATGGCTCCACTCGTTTGATGCATTTAAGCATTTTAATAAATTTATTTATTTATATAAGGATGCTTAATCCATGGGGATGGCTTCCATTCACATGTATTTAGAAAAAAAAAAATTGTTAAACAAAGTAACTGAGAATGGACATGAGTGTAGGTTGGTGACACATAATGAAGTTCAATATTTAAATTGATGAAATTAAAACTTTCAAGTTTAAATTAAAAAATACGTAAAACTCTGGAGTTTTTTTTGTAATTTGTTCCAATATTTTAAACATGTTTATGTTCATTTTGTTGGCAAAAATGAAAATAAAAATATATTTAGTATACACTGTAATGTAAAAATTTCATGCCAGTAATAAATGTATTTTGAAGAACCAAATAATTTCATGCTAAATGTATAACCTTTTTAAAATAAAAATTTTGGTCTTGACAGGATAGTAATTCATTACCAAATGTCTAATTTCATTCTTAAATAGTAGAGAAATTGGTGAAAGTTTATTTCAAAGGGGTATACACAAAGAAAATTCTCTCTATACCAGACAAAAAACAGCTCAATAGCTCTGT
>NW_021033045.1:7793-21316 GCF_004153795.1 Camellia sinensis | reverse complement strand
ATTTGAAATCTCGGCATACTGAATCTCTTTGGCGCCTCAAATCTGTCTAATTCCACCGAGAATGGTGTCCTCGGCTTATCTGGGGAGGTTACCTCGACGTCGGCATTCTGTTGCTTCCTCTTGAGGTAATCTCTTAAGTCTTCTTTGCTCCGCCCAGGAGCTCGGCTATCTTTTGACTTCCGTCGTTTCGGTATACTACTCTCGGCCTCGTGGTGAGCCCTTTTCGACCCTTCTCCATAAGTTGTGTCGAAGCACAGTGTCTGCCCCTGAACATGCCGATGTCCTCTGGGGTCTGCTTCCTTTGTGCGGTGCGTCCTTCGTGATTCTTCTCTTCTTGACTCTCTTCGTCCGCCTTCCCTAGAAGGTCGGTGAGAGTATCTTTCGCTCCCCTTGTGCTGAGGGGCTACGGGGATTGTTTTTTGCCCTCCCTTCTAAGCATTGGCTGCTGGGATCGGCGTGTCCTGCAGCGGGTACGGTGGCTGCATGACGTTATTTTGCATCACGAAATTGACGACCGACTGCAGGTCTGCCAATTTGTTTGCCATCTCTTTTACCTCTTTGTCCCTCCGTAGGCACCTATCCTTCCAAACCTAGAGGTCGTCCTCGTTGTAGTACCTGCTTTGATCAGGTTTCTTTGGTACGTCGTTAGTCAGACCGACGTCTTTCGCTCCGTGATTTTGGTCACGAGTTTCTGCATTGTATTCGTCTCCTGTGATATCAAGGTCAATAGGTCTCCCACTCCCAACAGGAGTGTCGTCCCCAACCTTTTCTTTATGTCCGTTACTGGCCATCTATTCTCCTTTCGTTTCCACAGACGGCGCCAAATTGTACGGGTGATTTTCTGACCACATTGCCCGACTCAGTATTCAGCTGGACAACACTGGTAGAATAGATGACACCTGGCTAACCTGCAACAGAAAGAGAAGCTTCCGGCGGTGGTTCATCCACTCGGGACACTCCGACGATCAAGTCAGTATATCTCTCAAAGATAATCAATAGTGTTTAACTCACTAGACAGAATATAAATTGCGTACCTTAGACCCATGGGGGTGCCTCTCTTTTATAGTTACCTCAATCCTAATCTCAATAGAAGCCTGACTTTTATGGATTCCCATTCAGTACTTACTTTGGACTCCTCAAGAGATAAAGATAAACTCTCTAAGAGCTTTATCCTTATCTTGGCTAAGTCTCTTCTTTATTCTAGGACTCTTGTCCCTTATCTCTTATCCCACTTATCTCAGATTCCAATATCTTCGGAGATAACCTCGGCCTAACCGAGATGACCTCGGCATAACGACTAAGACACGTGGCACCTCGGCTGAAATGTCAGCGTCACCTTGCCACGTGTTGGTGCTAAAAAATATATCCCCCAAGAAGTATACAAAAATATAAAAATAGAGATAATTAAAGAAAATGATAGTTTGGTCTCTAAAAATATATAACATTTATAATCTTTTCAATTTTGGATGTTTTTTTAAGATAGATGAGGGCCAAAGCCCAAAAGATTACAAAGATGAAGCTTCCAACAAAATAATGGAGGAAATGGGATCAGGCACATCCTCCATCCAAACTCGAGGAGCACATTTATTTTTATTTTTTTGATCAGCATAAAAAATAAAATAAAATAAAATAAAATAAAATTATTGATAAAGAAAGCAATACATGCGAAAACTTACATCAACAAAGAGGGAAGTGCAAAGAGCATCAACGCTAACCTTAACAATCCAAACTCGAGGAGCACATGAGACACAGCCATCCTAGCCAGCACTGTTTTCCTCACGTCGAACATGAGACACACTAGAAGATCGAAAGCACCTCATATCCATTCGAACTTGTTCAGCAACATGGCCAAATGAAGCACAATCAAGAGAAGAATCCAACAAAGCACGCACCGCCGTAAGAGAGTCGCCTTCAAATTGAACATCACGCATATACAAATCAATATCGAACTGAACTGCATGAGAGGCCGCCATTAATTCTACAAAATCAATATCCGTAGCAAATGGAATGAACGCGAGTTGACATAGACGCAAGCACAACAAGGAGGATGTCACCACAAGATTTCCAAATAAACACCTTGATTTTTGGTGACACTTGAAGAGTCCAAACAAGCCTCCAAATACCACCATCACCCATGCCCCCTGTAGAAGAGCTCGCTTGCATCTCCCGATTACTCCGAGACAACTCCAGTTGATACGCCGAAGCCATCGAAACGGGAATGTAGGACAAATGGGAATACTTAAAATACAACACAATGATACAAAATGTAAAATGTATATATTTCAATATATAAAAGATGACAATATTTTTTTTTTATTCATATGCTTAATGAATTTTTGATAAAAAAGGGACCAATTATTATATGAACTAAAACCTTAAAGGAGATCAGTAAAATTATGCTTAAACTTGTAGGATTTATTAATATTGTTAACTATTAAACAATCTCTAGACCAATACTTTTTGTCTCCACTACTTTTGTGAGTGTGTTTTTTTTTTTTTTTTCCTCAAAAAATTTCTTATATCCTTCTCTCATATTTTTTACTTATTTATTCATCCAAACATGATAATAAGAAACTACAATAATTTATTTTCTCTTCTCACCTAAATGAGAGAGCACAATAATTTCCTTTCTTTTGGCACTCTTCAATCCAAACAGAGTGTTAGGGAATAAAAATATGATGGGCTACCACATATATTAGGCTATGTTTGGAAAAAAAAGTTATTTTAACCAAAAAAATTAAAAAACAAAAATCGACTCATACAAAAAAAATGAAAAATTCATTGCATTTCCCTGTACTCTTTTTGCACATTTAAAAAAAAATTAAAAATTCTTCTCAAACGAATTATTTTAGCAAAAAAATTACTTATTAAAAAGTCATTTTTCAAACATACCAAGTTCTCGGATGAAATTATAATTTGGGAAAATTATTATCTAGTGGAAGGTTGGGGAGGTGGGAAATTACCAAATGAGTGCAACTCTTATTCTCTACACACAAAAAAATTTCACCTCCATAATTTTATAAATATTTTTAGTCAAACAGGCTAAATTATATTTTTCCCTCCCACAATACAAGTAGAGCATATACAAAACAAAATTGGGTTATATAACTCATTGACTGAGTTGACCCGCGAATGAGTCGGAGGATCTAACGTGGGATGGAACATTCGAATTAATTAAAAGGACCAATCACGAACCGAGCCGAATGAATCTTATCTTGGGCCCCAAGCCCAAGCCAGATGTCCATTTGCATGCAACGACACCGTTTTGACTGGAACAGAAGGCACTGCAGATAGTCTTCTCCGGCGATGCTGGGGAAAACTGTTTTTCCACTCGTTGCAATCAAAACATGCACCCGGCAATGATTCGCGTGAAAATACATTGGTGATGTCGAAAAATGACGACCAAGACAGTTTTGCACACATTTCATATTGCCATGAAAATACATTAATTGGTGCTTCTTTAAATTTATTACAGTATTTTTCATGTCATACATATAGATATAGATATAGATATAGATATATACATATATATATATATATACATGTGCAGTGAAATTGACCATGAGGGTTTTTGTTTGCTATATCAGTGCAAGCAGCGTGATTGGAGTAGGGGTTTTGGGATTCTGTTATCCTTCATTTTTTCTAATTCAGAGTTTCTTTCTTTGTTTCTCTCTCTCCCCCTTTTGTTTCTCTCTCTAAAACTATCCCCTATCTCCTATAATCCCTTCCCTCTCTCTCTCTCTCTCTCTCTCTCTCTCTCTCCATTTTGTTGCTTCTTCTCTAGTGTCACCCATACTATTACACACATGTCCTCTGTTCTCCCTTTGCGCAAGGAAGAGGCGCAGCGTAGCTTTTGTACTAGTCTTTTGGTTATCTTTGTACAAATCATACCCTCTCTCTCCCTCTCTACATGTGCATCCTCCTAGTCTCTCTCTCTCTAGAAAGAAAACGCCAAAGATTTATTTGCTCTTCGTTTGTCTTTTCTCTCATCCTTCCCACTCTCTTGCTCTCCTCCACCATTCTACTCCTGTTTCGCTAAACACTAACTTTTAACTTTTTATATGAGTTGGATTTTTTTTTTTAACAATGTTAGGTTCCATGAAAAAAAAAATTATAAAAATAATCATGAAATATTTTTTATCGTTAAATTACATATAAAGAAAAAATCACACATTAATCAAGGGATGAAAAATCTTCATGAATCATTTCATGACATTTTTTGATAATCCCTAATATTACTTTTTTTTATCCTTTATACTTTTTCAATGATGATTTGATTTTTGAACTATATTAATCAGTTTCCAAATGCACCTAAAATAAAATAAAAAAATTAGTCAAACTCATTGCCTAACAAATTGAGCACAAGCAACATTATTGCCTTGACACAGTATGCTATGTTCAATTTCTTCTCTCTTGATCTATCTCAAATCCCATTTATAACACAAAGATTTAATCTTATTTCACAATTGATATAGTTTATTTACATTTGATATTGCCTACTTTAATCAATTTAAAGTGAATTTTTCTTGGAAAAAAAACCTAAATGTTCAACCATCATGAATGAAAAAAAGAAAAAGAAAAAAAAGGAGAACTATGAAAAGTTGTATGCAGGCAAAAATAGTTAATTGATACAGATGGTAAAAATCACAATTTTATTCTCAAATGATAAGCTACTTTGTGTTTGAATTATAAATTTTAATAGAGAATTGAAAAGAAAAAGAGAAATTTTACTCAATTTTTTTTATTCCTTTCTCATTTCAATTCCCTATTTTGATCCGTGATTCAAATATTACTTTAATTATTTGGCATTCAAAAATAGGTCAAGTCCCTTCATTACCCTCTACCCCAAAAATAAAAATAAAAATTGGCTTTGGTAGAGCTTAATTTGCTGCTTATTTTTCTTGAGCACAAAAGTTATCATTTTTCACCACTTGCACTGTCACCTGAAATTTTACATAAATCCTTAAATCTAAATGTTCTAATTGAATTAATATATTTATAACAATTTTTTTGTATGTACAAATATTAATTATAAAACTAGACATAATTTTTTTTTTATATGAGTGGAGTGGAGTGCAAAAAAAGGTGAGATTCAAGTATATAAGAAAGTTTTATTATTAAAGTTTTACCTTAAAATTAGAAGACAAAAATGCTATGATCATGTTATTAGTGAATTCTCATTTGACTTACAAAGAAGAAATTCTTTAGTTGTTTGATAAAAATTTCAGTAGAAATTTTGTTATATTATTTTTGTACTTGATTTTTGAAGAGGGACTAATATTTTGGGACAATAAAAAATGGGATAAGGGACTAATATTTTGAGACGGAGTGAGTACTAATTTTTTTACCTTATATTTTAACTAAAAAATTAAAAAAAAAATTACTAAAATAACATGTTCTCAAACAAAGCCAAGTGTTATTCGCTCAATTTTTTTATACGTAGGGAAGGCCTACATATAGAGTTTGTTTTGTGTTCCAAAAAAAGTGAGAGCGGACCTACTCCACAAGGAGTGGTGATTCATCCCATTAATTTTTAGACCACTAATAGCTCTAATGAGCTTAAAAAAAAAAAAAAAAAAACAAACAAACTCAAGCCAAAACATCACATCACTTTGGTGGGGGCCACTGTGCCACATCATTAGTGATGCTCTAGAACTCCCAATTTAGTGCTCTAAAACATTATTCTTATAAATGGTGTCGTAGAACCATAGTTGATGTAAAAATATATAAAAATGCTCAATTTCATAGGCTAATTATGTGCATCTATGATTTAGGATTAAACTTAATTGACAAGGGTTGTCTTTTCTTTTTTCTTTTTTCCTTGTTTGTGTTGGACAATTTTCACTGTATTTAAATAAATTAAATTCTGTTGTGTACTTAACAACAACTAGAATACAAAAAAAATAAAGAAAATGAGAGAATTTGTTTGATTACAAAAATCAAATCAGAAAAATAAAATAAATAAAAACAGATTTTTATTTTGTTACAAAAACAAAATCAAAATCTGATTTAAATAAATAAATAAAAACAAAAAATAAAAAATCAACTTACTTGATTAATTTGTTGAATAATATTCTGATCAAGTCCAGTGTTCGACATTGTATCCTTCAGACAGATTCGTCCTCTCCACGGTGCTTTCAGAATACGGACGTCTATCTTCCAGGATAAAATGATTAATCAACGAATAAATGCAGCACTACAATTTATTTGTACAACGAACTCACTAAGTATATATACTCTTTCTCACAGAAAACTAATGTAGCAATATGAAGAGAATAATAGCAGAATTATTTGGGACGAAAATAGTTGAAAGAAAACATCAAATGAGGGCTAGTCTATTTATAGATGGATTGGTGGCTGCTGATTTTGAATTAAACAAGTGCAAACCTATTTGGTTTTGAATGAACAGATTAAATCTGTTGAGTTCAAAATTCAAACAGATAAAACTGTTTTGCACATATTTAAATATGTCCGGGTTTTCTGAATTTTAAACAGATTCAATTCTGTTTGGGTGGGAGAAAAACGGACCCAATTTTAAATTCAAAAAATTGAAATTTAAATTGGACAAATTTTATTTTACCAAAAAATAAAATTGAATTCAAATGTTTTTTGCCCAAAAAGATTAGTATTGGGCCGGACAAGCCCAACCCAACCTCACACCACGCACCTGCGCCTAAGCCCAGCCCCAGCCCCAGCCCACCCGACCGGACAACGGCGCGTGGTTATTTTTTGGGTCCAATGGGTCTAGCCCATTTTTCCCATAACCTCCCTCTCTACAAAACTTGGGTACCCCTTGGGGCACACCCCAAGTTCCAATCCCATGCCTTATAAACCCACTCAAAACCTCTCACCAAATCAATGTGGGACAAGCCATTTTCCAAACTTTTAAGGATTTTCCATCAAAACTCCATTTCCATGGAGCACACTTTGGCTTCAATTTCCCATTCACTTGATGATGGTTTTGAGCAACCAAATATACCACGTGAATCACAACGCGGCATAGAACGCGTTACCACTTAGACCTGCCAATGTTGGCGTACGAGTCCCACCTAAATAATAGACCAGAGTTAGGAAAAATTCTGTTTTTATACCCATAATTTCCAAACTATTTCTAACAATTTGTCCTCAGCACTAAAGTTGAGTCAGAGAATTCACAAGCTAAGATCCTTGAAGTGCAGCGTCTGTCTTCTAAATAAAACTTGTACAAGAAGATAAGTGAGTTCATAATTGGTGCTAATTTATCAGAATAAATGACTATGGCAATTCATTTCCAACAGATTTCCTAGTTGCCATGAAAACTTGAAGGTGGTTAGTCCTATATGTCTTCACTGGTTGATTTTCTATTCAGACTCTGTCCAACACTTTCTTGGCATTTATGTCTTTATGAACCCATGATGGTCCTTGCATAAGTTGTTGCTACGTCTTTGCTATTGCTACGCTCCTGTTCATCATTTTTTGTGCAAAATTCTTGTCCTTGCTATTCACATTGGCACCATAACCCAGCCCTTCTTTGTCCATCTGTCTAGCTTTTTGTATGATGTTAGGTATAATCTTTGTTATTAGAATCGTACAATTCATGATTCGAATCATATGATATAATTCAATGTATAATTGATAGTAGACAAATAGGTTGCATGAATTGCAAATAGCTGTGAATTGAGGGTGAATTGTGAATCAATCAATTTTCGCTAAAATTGAATTTTAGCCTTCTTTTTTGGTTTTTTATTGTTTGAATTGAGATTGTTTTACTATACGCCATCTTTTGATTTTCTCTCTCTATATTTACTCTCGAAGACTTAAATCCTAAGAGAGGGGAAAAAAAAATAACCTTCAATATTCTAGGCTTACATATTTAACTTTATCCAAGTGTTTGCACTTATAAACTGAATAAATCTTTTGAAGGCATCAAGTGAGATTTTTGAAAAGAAAAAAATGGAGATTTGTGTTTGTTTACTCCTATTGAGGTGAGAGTTTTTATTACTTTAGTTGTAAGAAGTTAATAACTATATATGTTTTTTTTCTTTTTCTAATGATTTAGAGGGTTGTTTGTGATATACATAGATTGTGACTGTTTGACCTTTTGTTTTCTCTTTTCCTTTTGTTGTTTCCTTTGAGGACCACTTGTCCTCGCCATACTTTTTTTCTCTTCTAATATTTCTTCTTGTTGCTGATTAAAAAAAATAATGAAAACATTTACGTTGAGCCTAAGAAGCATGGACACGGACACGTGACACGACACGAGTACGACACGGACACGCCGACACGTTAATTTTCAAAAATGCAGGACACGACACGAGGAGGACACGCATGAAATATATAATTTTATATATTTATTATATGAAGCAGCCATCTCATTTTTACACCAGGCTGATGTGCACCACAGATGCCTTCGTGAACTTCAGCCATAGCTATTAATGCTTCTTTTTGCCCTAAACATTCCAACAATAGACCATCTCCCCCTCTTTTGTAGAGATCATTGTTATATATGATGTATTGCATAGATTGCAATTTAACTCTTCTGCTGGCTTTTGAGGATGGGCCAGCCAAGTATTGTATTATTGGATGTCTCCAATCTTGTTCCTGCAGATCATTATGATTGATTTCCAGGACCATGTTCCTTTTATTTAAAGGTGGTATAGATTTTTGGTATGTTGTTTGGCTTACATCCCATTGGGTACCATCCCTTCTCTTGAAATTCGAAGCTTTCTGAGCCACATCATTAGCTCTATTATTCAAGAATCTTGGGACATGAGTTACATTTGCTATTTGAAACTGAGAAAGCAGATGTAATGCAACAACATAGTATGGCAACATGCTTATACTTTGACATTTGAAAATCCCTTTTACTTGGTTAACCACCAATTGAGAATCTCCAAATATGTCAACTGCATGAACTTGTAATTCAATAAGAATTTCCAATCCCACTATTAAGGCTTCATATTCAGCTTGATTATTAGAATAAGTAGCTTCATCCACTCTAAAACCATGTGTGGTTTCTACTCCTCGTGGTGACTTAATCACTATACCAATTCCAGTTAGGCCATTGGCTTTTGATCCATCGAACCACATTTGCCATGACTCAACACTAGCCATACCAAGTTCCATTATCTCTTGGCTTTCTGTTTAAGATGGATGGTCTGTCAAAAAATTAGCTTAAACTTGTGCTTTTACTGCCTTTTGGGGAACATATTCTAAACGAAATTCTGATAAGGCTAGTATCCATTTGCCAATTCTTCCCCTCAATATAGGTCTAGATAACATATACTTAACCAAATCTGTGGTTGTCACGACCCAAACCCGGCCCTATGGGTTTAGCACCGTAACCGGCCAGTAATCCGAGATTACCGAAGGCCTGCTTAACAGCAATACAGTAAAACAGAGTACAGGGCCTGGCGAAAGCCAAAACAGTAAATAGACAATGTCCAATGAGCTGTGACAGTCTGTATGCAAAAAGACTTTTCATACATATATACGATCAGAGTCAAAACAGTATGTACAACATATATAGTCGATCAGAACAGGGACCTAATCCCCATCAAACAGTACAGTACAGTGCTATCAGTCTATACAGTTATTACAAAACAGATACAGAGACAGACGGGGGAAATTAAAACACCCCTAAGCCAAAATGTGAAGAATTCAAGCTTTCTCTACCTCTCACTCTCTTAAGTCGGCAAGAACAAGAGAAATGGCTGATGAAATGTTTTGTTTACATGTATGCAAGCCTCTAAGTGTGTAAGGTAGTGGGCCACTAGTGTGGTGTTTTGGTAATTAAGCCAAACCATGCAATTTATCAATATTTAATCTAATTAAATCACACCAAATCACATTTTAACTGAATATGCCATAAAATCACATTAATTCTAAGGAACGCAAATCATCAATCAATTTCAGATTCGGCCGCCGATAAGGCCTTCAATTCGCAATTTAAACACAAAGGCATGAAAAGATAATCAAACAGTCAACAGATAGACATACAATTAAACAGGTATACTCAGTCAATTCAGTTTCAATTTCAGTCAGTCAGTTCAGTAGTTTATTCAGTTCACTTATCAGTCATAATCAGTTTCAGTTTAACGGTAATCAGTGGTTGTTCGGTAAACAGTGACGAGGGTTGTTACAGTCTCCCTACTTTATAAAGAGTTTAGTCCTCTGAACTCGAGTTACCTTCGTTTTGGAAGAAAACAGGATTCAGTGGAAACAATTCAGGATATCTTTTAGCCATGTCATCTTCCCTTTCCCAAGTGGCATACACGCCACCATGGTTTTGCCAGTCGACTTTCACTAGCGGGATCTCTTTGTTTCTCAACTTCTTGATCCGTCTGTTCACAATCTGTATGGGCCGTTCCTCGTAAGTGTAGTCATCACTCAGCACTACACGAGTAGGCTCTATCACATGGAAAGGATCCCGGAGGTAGTCCCTCAACATAGAAATGTGGAAGACGTTATGCATATGCTCCATTGCAGGAGGAAGCGCAACTTGATACGCCACCGAATTAATTTTCTCAATAATCTCATACGGTCCGACATATCTTGGTGCTAACTTGCCTTTGACTCCAGAGGACATACATTCATTCTATTAACAGTATCAATTCAGAAATAGTACAGTTCAATTGTTCAGAAGATAATCATTTTGAACATATCTTTACACAGTTGTTACTCACAGAGTTCTGGGCTACAGTAAGCTAGAGCGCGTCCCCAGTCGCCAACCTTACACAGTGACAAATTGAACACACACTAAGCTACACAGTTGGGAAGGATAAACTTAATCCCTAATTGCCTCAGTGTGTTCTACATCTATATCCTCAATAAGATGCCTTAAACTAGGCCTAAGAATGCCTAAGATGAAATGAGGATGCAAAGATGCACTTGAAAAAGCATTTTCAGACTTTTCAGAAAACAGGGGTCACGCTCGAGCGTAGGTTACTCCGCTCGAGCGGACAAGATTTGAAAATTGAATTTCTGGTGGCCGGGAATGAAGAAAGAAATTGCCGATTTTTGTATCAAAAATGTCTTAATTGCCAACAAGTTAAAGCCGAACATCAAACGACCCGCAGGCTTATTACAGCCCTTCCTATACGGAGTGGAAATGGGAACATATCACCATGGATTTTATTGTGGGAATTGCCTCTCTCAGTAAAGGTATGGACTTAATTGGGGTTATTGTTGATAGACTGACTAAATCTGCTCACTCTTACCTGTTAAGACAATTTATAATGCGGACAAATTGGCTATACTCTATATTGATGAAATTGTTGACTGCATGGAGTGCCTGTGTCCATTGTTTCTGACAGGGATTCGAAGTTTACATCGAGATTTTGGCAAAGCTTATAGACTGCATTGGGTACTGAATTAAGACTGATTAGTGCCTACCATCCTCAGACAGATGGCCAGTCAGAAAGGACCATCCAGACTCTGGAGGATTTACTGAGAATGTGTGTCCTTGATTTCCAGAGGAAACTGGGAAAGTCATTTGCCATTGGCTGAATTCGCCTACAACAACAGCTTCCATTCAAGCATTGGTATGACGCCTTTCGAGGCATTGTATGGCAGAAAATGTAGATCGCCGATTTGCTGGGCAGAAGTTGGAGACGGCCTTTGTCTTGGGCCCGAGATTGTTTATGAAATAACCAAGAAAGTGAAACTGATACAACGGAGACTGAAAACTGCGCAGAGCAGACAGAAGAGTTATGCTGATGTTAGAAGACGAGACAGAGAGTATGAAGTGGTGATCACGTTTTTGTGAAAGTGACACCAATGAAAGGCCAGACTCGTTTCGGAGTCAAGGCAAGTTAGCGCCAAGATATGTCGGACCGTACGAGATTATTGAGAAAATCAATCCGGTGGCGTATCAAGTTGCGCTTCCTCCTGAAATGGAGCATATGCATAACGTCTTCCACATTTCTATGTTGAGGGAATACCTCCGGGAGTCCTTTCATGTGATAGAGCCACTCGTGTAGCGTTGCAGTGATGACTACACTTACGGGAACGGCCCATACAGATTGTGAACAGACGGATCAAGAAAGTTGAGAACAAAGAGATCCGCTAGTGAAGTCGACTGGCAAAACCATGGTGGCGTGTATGCCACTTGGGAAAGGGAAGATGACATGGCTCAAAGAATATCCTGAATTGTTTCCACTGAATCCTGTTTTCTTCCAAAACGAAGGTAACTCGAGTTCAGAGACTAAACTCTTTATAAAGTAGGGGAGACTGTAACAACCTCGTCACTGTTTACCGACAACACTGATTCGTTAAACTGAAACTGATTATGACTGATAAGTGAACTGAATAAACTACTGAACTGACGACTGAAATTGAAACTGAATTGACTGAGTTATACCTGGTTTAATTGTATGTCTATCTGTTGACTGTTTGATTATCTTTCTGCCTTTGTGTTTAAATTGCGAAATTGAAGGCCTTATCGGCGGGCCGAATTCTGAAATTGATGATTGTTTTTGCGTTCCTTAGAATTAATGTGATTTTATGGCAATATTCAGTTAAAATGTGATTTGTGTAGATTTAATAGATTAAATATTGATAAATTGCATGGTTTGCTATTTACAAAACACCACACTAGATGGCCCACTACCTTACACACTTAGAGGCTTGACATACATGTAAACAAAACATTTCATCAGCATTTCTCTTGTTTTCTTGCTCGACTTAAGAGAGTGAGAGGTAGAGAAAGCTTGAATTCTTCACATTTTGGCTTAGGGGTGTTTTAATTTCCCCGCTGTTCTCTGTATCTGTTTTGTAACTCAAGACTGTATTCACTGATAGGACTGTACTGTACTGTTTGATGGGGATTAGGTCCCTGTTCTGCGACTCGACTTATATGTTTGTACATACTGTATTTGACTCTGATCGTATATATGTATGAAAAGTCTTTTTCATACAGACTGTTCACAGGCTCATTGGACATTGTCTATTTACTGTTTTGGCTTCGCCATGGGCCCTGTACTCTGTTTTCTGTATTGCTGTTAAGCAGGCCTTCGGTAATCTCGGATTACTGGCCGGTTACGGTCTAAACCCATAGGGCCGGGTTTGGGGTCGTGACAACCACAGATTTGGTTAAGTATATGTTATCTAGACCTATATTGAGGGGAAGAATTGGCAAATGGATACTAGCCTTATCAGAATTTCGTTTAGAATATGTTCCCCAAAAGGCAGTAAAGCAACAAGTTTAAGCTAATTTTTTGACAGACCATCCATCTTAAACAGAAAGCCAAGAGATAATGGAACTTGGTATGGCTAGTGTTGAGTCATGGCAAATGTGGTTCGATGGATCAAAAAGCCAATGGCCTAACTGGAATTGGTATTAGTGATTAAGTCACACGAGGAGTAGAAAAACCACACACATGGTTTTTAGAGTGGATGAAGCTACTTGTTCTAATAATCAAGCTGAATATGAAGCCTTAATAGTGGGATTGGAATTCTTATTGAATTAACAAGTTCATGCAGTTGACATATTTGGAGATTCTCATGGTGGTTAACAAGTAAAGGGATTTTCATAGATTCTCTCT
>NW_021033043.1:0-15840 GCF_004153795.1 Camellia sinensis | reverse complement strand
AAGCAAATTCTATGCAGAATCGAAAGAAAGCATATTCTATGCATGAATCATAACGATGTGCGGCACGCATGTCACAGAAGTATATATGAAAGTGCACATTCTATGTAGTAGAGGGGCATCAAATACGTACTCTGGTGCCTCTGATTTACCTCTTAGAGGACTTTGCAACACACTCAGCTCAAAAAGGGCACACCCTGTTCATATTGGCGAGAGATAACATCTGCTACTGCTGCTTTAATTGCCGTTCTGGCTTGAAGCATGCTTAAGCTTGGAGTAGAGGCACACTCATTCTTCAGAGCACTGACAAGGCCTGAAGAGGTATATATGGAATGCAATCTCAGAATTTTCTAAAGGTGAAACACACTCAGATGCTCAAAATTTTCCCTATTTTCTTTTGCTTCGCAGTCCGGAACTTATATTGCTTCGGATAGGTCCTTGTTTTACCGCTCACACTTATCGGGGGTGGACCCTGTAGTTTTATGAAAGAACAAATCTTGTTTTGTACAAATGTGGAGAATGGCACAACACTCTGAGCACAAGATGATTTTTTTGAAATTGAGAAATGAGTTCTTAACCGGGTATTGAGCCTACGACTGCACACAGTGAAAAAGACTCAGCAACGGAAAACAAAAGGTAAACAACCTAAACACATCGAGTAACACTCGAAGCGACTCACAACTAGAAATGAGACAGAAAAAATAAACTACAAGGCTCAAATGTGCACATGGAGCCTGTTTCCCCAGGTATTGTTTCCCACCCTTTCTCATTTGTGATCCTCACATCACTCAGCCCTCAAGCTCTATTTTTCTGAAAAAGCCCTCTTCTCACTTTTTCTCTCATCGCACATCTCTCTATTCTTCAATCTCTCATTTTTTCAATCCCTCCCCTGGGCGGTTGATGGATAAACAGGAAGTCGTGGTCCCTTGCCCCTGGTATTCTACCAGCTTTTGATTCTTGTTCACAGCAGTGAATTTCTTCCAAAGAAAGGTTGCGCTACAATTGGGTGTGTAGCAAATCTGCAGCTGGCATCGGTTGACGGTGGTCTGCTGGGGAGTTTGGTCGTGATCAGACTTGTCTAGATAAAGGAGTGGAATATCTTGTCCCATTCCGGTTCGTGCTTCACACTTGGCTTGATACCTTGTCGCTTGGAGGATGAGGGAACCTTCAGCCGTTTTGCTATTAACTTCGGTTGTGCCCTATTCTGGCAAGTAGAGTGCCCTTCTGGCAAGTAGAGTTCCCTTTCTGGCAAGTAAGTTGACAACAGGAGGAAGACAGAACATCTGACTCAACTGTGCCCCTATTTCATCGTTTTGACCATTTTTTATTTTGGTTTTAAAACAATTTTGACCAACATGAAAGTTAGATTAACATGCTTGTTCAATTTTTGATTTGAAAATCATGCAAGTCAGGCTATGAGCACTGAGAGTTTTCCTTTTTTTTGGGTCCAAGAAATGGTCCAGTTTTGAAAAATGGAGTACTTTTCGAGAAGATTAGTCAACCTCAGTAAAAATTCCCAAAAACTATTTTTGCAAACGACCACTGCTCAACGAGCACGGAACCTACTCTTGAGATGCACAACTTCGGATCTATGGCAATGGAAAATTACCCCTTGTCTGAAGGACACTGCATGGCAACGGAAAGTTGCCCTTTGTTTGAACGGCATCGCGACGCATTGAATGGCGACGGGAAGTTGCCCCTTGTTTGGATGGCACCGCAGCCCATTGAATGGCGACGGGAAGTTGCCCCTTGTTTGGATGGCACCGCAGCGCATTGTAGGCAGTCCTCAGAGTGACGAACACAACCAAACTCTCGGATACAGAGAAGACAAAGATGACCAAAACCACCGCATGGACACAATCGAATTGTTTTACGGCTGGACTTCAGAATGAAGTTGCCTAAGTATCCCAAAGATGGGAATCAAGCCTCACGTAGTTCGGGGTTAAGGTACACTCGGGTATTAACCTCTCTTTTTTAGGCTCTAACGTTTGCCAAGGCGCCCGTTGCGGGTTTTCAACCTTGCGAGCTTTGTTCTTCTTTCTTTCTCTTTTCAATTCTTTTTCTTCTTTTTTTTTGTTCTTTTCTTTGCATCTTTCTTTTTTGTTCTCTTTTCTTTGCATATTTTTTACTTTTTCTTTTTTTTGTATTTTTCTCTTGCTCTAACTTTTGCCTGGGTCGCCCTTCCGGGTTTTCGGCCCAGCGAGCCTCTCAAAGGGTAAAAATGTAATGAGTCCATGCCAAATGGTTTTGAGATCCTGAAGTCATCTGAATCCAGAAGAATGGCTACTGTTTTGCAAGAGGACTCATCTTCAGCTCTTCGAGCATGTCTGATATCTTTGCCCCTAGTTCGAGGGGTACTTCTGTTCTAGCTTTGCAAGCTTCTTCTGATCTTCTGATCTTTTGATCTGACTTTCCTGGCCTCTTGTTCGAGGGCTGCTTCAAATCTAGCCACACAGGCCTCACATCGTAGTTGACCGTCGAACCTTCTGATTTCAAGTTCAAGGTTTGGAAGCGAAGGGGTTGAGTCTCGAGGCTGAGAGCGATCCTAGGCTGCACAATCTCAAGAGCGATTCCACACAGGTCTTCGCAAGACCGCGCAAAACATAGATGAACAGTGGTCGGCAGCCCAAAAATGTCATTTCGACAAAAAAGAGTGCCGACCGGCAACAAAATATGCCTACCGGCCATAAAATGTGCCGACCGGCAACAAATAGTGCCGATGGCAGCAAAAAATCAGCCGGTGGCCTCTAGCCACTGCCGGTTGTGTGTGGGGATGCCTCACAAGGCATTCCCTGCCCCTCAAAGGCAAAACATAAGTGTTTGGTGTGAAACCAGACACTAAACGATCAATTTCGGAGATCCTGAGGCAAGGCGCGCAAGCCGAGACCTCCGGGAATTCCAAATGAACACAAACATGGATGATCACCGAGTGTTCAAACGGTGACGTCCAAGCCTTGGGGACGGTCAAAAATGGGGTGTCTACAGTTGCCCCTCTTTGACAGAACTCGAAAGTCATAACAATGACGGGAGTGAATGTCAAAGCCCAGAGACGACCCATTTTTGACAAGGCCGAAGACTTAGACAAACATGCAAGACAAACAAGATATGCGCCCGAAGGCAGGGGCAAAATGCAAGACAATGCAGAGAGCCGGACATAACTTATGATCATGCAAAGAAAGCTGTAACGAAGCATACCGATGTTTCGGAAAGGTATAAGCATTGGAACGTATTCCAAATGTTCTTAACCAAAGAGAGAGAGGAACATAGGAACGCATCCCTGTGTTCTGGAAGAGCGGAAGAAACATAGGGATGTATCCCAGTGTTTCGAAAAAGTGGAAGAAACATAGGGACGTATCCCGGTGTTTCGAAAAAAGAAGATGAAACATAGGGACGCATCCCCAAGTTTCGGAAGGAAAGAGAAACATAGGGACGTATCCCGGAGTTTCAGAAGGAATGAGAAACATAGGGACGTATCCCGGTGTTTCGGAAAAAGAGAAAGAAACATAGGGACGTATCCCGGTGTTTCGAAAAAAGAAGATGAAACATAGGGACGCATCCCGAAGTTTCGGAAGGAAAGAGAAACATAGGGACGTATCCCGGAGTTTCAGAAGGAATGAGAAACATAGGGACGTATCCCGGTGTTTCGGAAAAAGAGAAAGAAACATAGGGACGTATCCCAAAGTTTCGGAATGGTGTGAGCATTGGAACGTATTCCGAACGCTTTTAACCGAAGATGGAGAAACGAAGGGATGTATCCCAAAGGTTAGGGACGTATCCCAAGGTTAGGGACGTATCCCAAGGATTAGGGACGTATCCCAAAGGTTAGGGACGTATCCCAAGGGTTAGGGATGTATCCCAAAGATTAGGGACGTATCCCAAGGATTAGGGATGTATCCCAAAGATTAGGGACGTATCCCAGAGATTAGGGACGTATCCCAAGGGTTAGGGACGTATCCCAAAGGTTAGGGACGTATCCCAGGGTTAGGAACAAGGAGGAGAAACATAGGGACGTATCCCAGTGTTTCGACAAAGGAGAAGAAACATAGGAACGTATCCCGGTGTTTCGGAGAGGAGGAGAAACATAGGGACATATCCCATTGTTTTGGAATGGAAAGAGAAACATAGGGACGTATCCCAGTGTTTCGGAAAGAGAGAAGAAACGCGGGGACGTATCCCGGTGTTTCGAAATGGAAGAAGAAACATAGGGACGCATCCTGGTGTTTCGGAAAAGAAAGAGAAAGGGAAACGTAGGGACATATCCCGGTGTTTCGAAAGAAGGGAGAAACAGAAACGTAGGGACGTATCCCGGTGTTTCAGAAAGGTATAAGGACGTAGGGACGTATCCCGGTGTTTCAGAAAGGAAAAGAAACGTAGGGACGTATCCCGGTGTTTCGGAAAAAGAAGAAGAAACATAGGGACGTATCCCGAAGTTTCGGAAGGAAAGAGAAACATAGGGACGTATCCCGGAGTTTCAGAAAGAAGAGAAACATATGGACATAACCCAGAGTTTCGGAAAGAAAGAAAAGCAGAGGGACGTATCCCGGTGTTTCGGAAGGAATGACAAACATAGGGACATATCCCAGTGTTTCAGAATGAGAAGGGAAAACATAAGGACGTATCCCAGTGTTTCCGAATAAAAGAGCGTGCAAAACAATGCAATGCAGGTGCACATGACAGTGTGATAAAATGCACTTTCTATGCAAGTATGGAGGCATTTTCTATGCAACATTGAAAGCATATTCTATGCAGAAACATAACAATGCGCGGCACGCATGCAACCAAAGTGTATATGAAAGTTCACATTCTATGCAATGGAAGGGCATCAAACACGTACTCTGGTGCCTCCGATTTACCTTTCGGAGGACTTGGCAACACAACTCTGCTCGAAAAAGGGACACCCTGTTTTCATTGGCGAGAGATAACATCTGCTGCTGCTTTAATTGCCATTCTGACTTGAAGCAGGCTTAAGCTTGGAGTAGAGGCACACTCATTCTTCGGAGCACTGACAAGGCCTGAAGTATATCCGGAGAACAATCACGGAGTTTTCCGAAGTTGAAGCACACTCAGATACCCGATATTTTCCTCTTTTGCTTTTGTTTTGTAGTCTGGAACCCATATAGCTTCAAATAGGTCCTGGTTCTACTGTTCTGACATGACTTGGGTTGAAGCCTGCGGTTTTAAGAAAGAACAAATTCCAGTTTTGCACAAATGTGGAGAATGGCACAGCACTCCGAGCACAAAATGATTTTATTTTTGAAGTTGAGAGATGAGTTTTCGACCAAGTATTGAGTCTATGACTGAATACAGCAAAACGACTCAACAAGGAAATAAAAGGCAAACAACCTAAACACATCGAGACACGCTCGGAATGACTCAAAGCAAGAATCAAGACAAACAGAACAAAAGACACGACACACAGACGTGCACAGGGAGCCTGTTTCTTCGGGTATTGTTTCCCACCCTTTCTCATTTGTGATTCTCACATCACTCGGCCCTCAAGCTCTGTTTTTTCTGAGAAAGCCCTTTTTCTCACTTTTTCTCTCATCGCACATCTCTCTATTCTTCAATCTCTCATTTTTTAATCCCTCCTCCGGGTAGTTGATGAATAAATAGACAGTTGTGGGCTCTTGCCCCTAGCATTCTGCTAGATTCTTCTTCTTGTTTACAACAGTGAGTTTCTCCCACAGAGGGGCTGCGCTACAATTGGGTGTGTAGCAAATCTGCAGCTGACATCGGTTGACAATGCTCTGCTGGGGAGTTTGGACGTGGTCAGATCTGTCCAAATAAGGGAGTGGAATATCTTGTCCCATTCCAGTTCGTGCCTCGCACTTAGCTTGATACCTCGTTGCTTGGAGGATGAAAGAGCTTTTCAGCCCTTTGTTGTTAACTTCAGTCGTGCCCTTTCTGGCAAATGCATTGACAACAGGGAAAAGACAGGAAGCCTGACTCAATTGTGCCCCTAATTCATTACTTTGACCATTTTTTGTTTTGGTTTTCTACTAAAACAATTTTGACCAACATGAGAGTTAGATTGACACACTTGTTCAATTTTTGATTTGAAATCATGCAAGTCAGGCTATGAGCACAGAAAATTTTCCTTTTTTAGGTCCAAGAAATGGTCCAGTTTTTGGAAAAGATGGAACAATTTTCGAGAAAATTAACTGTGCCCCTAGTTCATCATTTTGACCATTCTTTGTTTTAGTTTTTTTTTTTTAAAAAAAAAAATTTGACCAAAATGAGAGTTGGATTAACATGCTTGCTCAATTTTCTGATTTAAAATCATGCAAGTTAGGCTGTGAGCACTGAGAGTTTTCCTTCTTTGGGTCCGAGAAATGGTCCATTTTTGAAAATGGAATACTTTTTGAGAAGGTTAGTCAACCTCAGTAAAAATTCTCGAAAACTATTTTTGCAAACGACCACTGCTCAACGAGCACGGAACCTACTCTCGAGATGCACAACCTCGGATTTGAAGGAAGATTGCCCCTTGCTTGAGGGGAACTGCATGGCAACGGAAAGTTGCCCCTTGTTTGAACGGCACCGCGACGCATTGAATGGCAATGGAAAGTTGCCTCTTGTTTGGATGGCACCGCGGCGCATTGAATGGCAACGGAAAGTTGCCCCTTGTTTGGATGGCACCGCAGCGCATTGTAGGCAGTCCTCAGAGTGACGAACACAATCCGTCTCTCGGATACAGAGAAGACAAAGATGACCATAACCATCGCATGGACACAATCGAATGTTTTAAAGAACGGCTGGACTTCAAGAAATGAAGTTGCCACGTATCCCAAAGATAGGGAATCAATCCTCAACGTAAGTTCCGGGTTAAGTACACTCCGGTATTAACCTCTCCTTTTGAGGCTCAAACTTTTGCCACAGGCGCCCCGTCGGGTTTCGACCTTGCGAGCTTTGTTCTTCTTTTTCTTTTCAATGTTTTTCATTTCCATTCTTTTTTTTTGATTTCTTTTTTTTTTTATCTTTCTTGCATCTTTTTTTTTGTTCTCTTTTTTTTGTATTTTTCCCTTGCTCTAACTTTGTCCTGGGTCCCCTTTCCGGTTTTCGCCTGCGAGCCTCTCAAAGGTAAAAAGTTGTAACAAGTCCATGCCAAACTGGTTTGAGATCCTGAAATTTTCTGAATCCAGGAGAATGCTCCTGTTCTAGCTTTCGTAAGCTCCTTCTGAGAGGACTGATCTTCCTGACCTGACTTTCTTGGCCCTTGTTCGCAGGGCCTACTCAAATCTGCCACAGCAGGCCTCCACATCGGAGTTCGACTTTTGAGCCTTCTGATTTCAGTTCAAGTTTGTAAGCGAAGGGGTTGAAGTCTCGAGGCTAGAGCGATCCTCAGCCGCACAATTCAAGAGGCGATCCACACAGGTCTTCGCAGGACGCGCAAAAACATTTTGTTTTTTGAAAAATTTTTAAGAAAGCGACAAATCGCTCGCGCGAGATGTTAAACCAGTCTGGATCAAGCCCAGGTCTCTCAGTACTCAGGCTAACAGCATGACATTCATCATTAAGGCTTAGCATGTCTCTCTTTCTCTCATTGATCAACAGTTTTGCAAATGCCCGAAACTTCTTCTTCCTTGTGTCACCGAAAAAACAGTGTTTAAAAAAAAGTTTGAAAAACTAGGTCAATCAATGATTTTGGATCAGAAGAGTAGGCGAAAAGTACTGCCGTTTCATTCAAACTTTCGTAGCACAATTGGCACAGCTGAGGCAAACACAGAGCGTGAAAAGCCATTGATGTTTTAATTCAAATTTTCGCACACTTTGCTCCGGCAAAAACAGACTCAAAACAAAACGAAAAGACAGACATAAACAAAATGGTTGAACGCCCTGAGGTAACAGCCCTCGAATCACTGCCGACTCCTATCTCACAGGACTGATACCGATAACAACAAGACAGACCCGAACAAAAGGAGAAAATAACTCAAAACAAAAAGACAGACTCTAAACAAAACAACAAGACTAGACCGCAATACCCGAGTCAAACACTGGCATCCAAATGCTCAAAACAGAGCCTGCATTTCCCACATGAAGTAATATAGTGCCACCCGCAGCTGATTCAATCTCGATCAATCAAATATGCCCCCGGCAATTCACTGATTCGATGCCGTAGCACTTTGCTGGATCTGGACGGGGATGACCCGCATGTCCAAACAGACATCTGTAATCATGGTAGAACCGAAACAACTGTCGGTGTCATGAGACCGTTTGTTGATGGTGGGACGCAAGTATTGTAGTCAGATCATGCTTTGCAGGGATGAGTATCTGGTCAAAGGCCGTGTTCCAATGGCTTCAGATGTCCTTTTCGATAAGGCCTCTATTTACGTTTGTGACAAGGGCATATAGACGGGGTGAAAACCCTCTTGACTCGGGTGGATATTTGCTTCCTTGCTGACTACTTCCGGACGCACCGTAATGGGTAGCTGTTTTGATACACTGGTAAGTCACCATGCCCATATCAGAAATTCTGCAGCTGAATCACCACTGGTGGATCGTCATTCGAACTGCGGACAAAGCCCCTCCAGGCTGCCCTTCCTACCTGGTCAATAGAGGCCCTGCACATCACATTCCTGATCTGCAACTCCATGCGTCGTGTAAATCCTGAGAAAGTAGGAAGGGATCACGATTCATTTTCTGCTTAGCTTGGGGCTGGAGATTTCGCACAATCATCCGAATTCTGTCTTTCCCGTTGGCCTAATGGTCATCATGAGCTTTGGCTCTCCAGTGGTCCACAGATCTGAAACTCTCCTTCGGCTCCTGCCCATCCGTCTCAGATCACGGTCGTAGAATCTCGAGTGGGTATTGTAATATGTGCGACTAAGGCCTCGGCCAATTCTCCTCGCCACTTTGTTCACTGAATCCTCTAAATTGGCATACCAGTGAACTCGCAAGACCCGTAACAGGGGTCCCTGCCATAAGAGGGGAGAGCTTCTGCCAATCTTGTCAAGGTCCACGGGCGCAAAACATTTAAAACACGCTCAAGTGGACCAATTGGGAATCTCCTGAACCCATGCAAAGACGGTCGATGGAGCAATCTTGAACCTGTCGCAAGTTACAGCTGCGTCGGGGACCCGTCTCAATGCCCGGGATGGACTTTACCCCTGGGATTTTCTTGACAGCTTTTTTTCGAGCTGCTCAACTCAACACTTTTGGGGGTCAACCGTCAAGAACTCGGAGGGAGTGCCCGCGTAGATTGTTGTGTTTTTCGATAGTTAGGTAAAATTGGGGCAAGCCGCCCACCGAGAAGCCGTATTCCTGGACATGGCGTCTCCCCAGGTGCGAGCTCCTCTTGGGGAGAACTTGTTGTGAACGACGTGCCGCTTTGCTGTTGCAACTTTGATGAGAGCTCGCTGCTGCCATGATCGCAGCCTGCTGTTGGAAAATTCCTCCTGAGGCGCCATCATCCTGCTGGCATAGTTGTCAACTTTCTTGCATCTGGGCGATCATGGCCTCCATCCCTGACTCGTTCTCTATTTCCATCTGACTGATGGTATCTATCTGCATAGGAACGAGACCCAGCCACTGTTCACGGTGAGTGGTAAGGCCACTGAAACGGTAACTGCTGGAAGCCCGTGATTTGTCCCGCTATCCCTTTTTACCTTGCCCTTTGCGAAGGAACACTGAGCCGCTTGAACTGAATCCTCGACCTAGCAAAATGTTAATCACGGCACTAAGTTCGCATGAACCGCGGGATACTCGACCTTCTAAGCTTAGTTCCAGACTACCCTCAGCAAAAGAGAAAACAGACCATCTTTATCCATTTCCACGAACAGATACGAATAGTTGAAGAGTGTGCCCTCAGTACTGAATTCTGCCTCCACTACAATTCGGCCTGAAAATCTATCTGATACCCACAGGTAAAGCTGACTCCCTAATACTATGATGCCCGCGGCTTGACCACAAACTGTAAACTGATACATGCATTCTGTAGAGACCACTCTAAAGCACATAACAGATAAGTGAAGCCAAATACCCTCTATGTTGGGGGTTTCTCGTCCTATTTCTGTCAGGACTAGTTCACGACGCACAAAGCGGTTTCAAACGACCTATAAACGGTAAAGCACCTGTCCTAAGTTTGAATAGTCACTATAGATCCGAATATGCACTAGTGAATGTCAAGAGGTGCCTGCCGGTAAAAACCGGGTTGTGTTCCATACTGGCACGACCACAACCGTCAGTCCTTATGGTCATGCCTTGACAAGACAACCGTCCGGTAAAACCTTCAGGAATACAGATGGCAAACACGGTGTCCTAGGCCGCCCAATGCAAATCAATGCAAGAAACGCACAATGTAGTAAAAGAACAGATATATGAGGTTCGATCAATTCTTCTAAATCCCGCAAGCAGAGTCGCCAGAAACGTGTAGACGTCCCAACGCTCCGGGAGGAACGAGCTCCGTTCCGTTCATTTTGGGGTCACTGCACAGCTCAGGACTCTCAAATTTGTTACGGTTTAGTCTAACCAACAGTCCCAAATCCCGCAAATGTCGTTTGAAACAGATTTGAAAAAGAAGTGCAAACCATGGAACTGCTTTGCACAGATACAGAGATCCCACCTAAATGTTTTTTTAATGGAAATTGAGGAACCCTGACTCGTGCAAAGGCCATTGCCGCATCACCAAAGCCCTCGGCTCGAACTTGGTACGATGGGAAGGTCACTTCGTGGAGCACCCCCCGCTGCCCGTCAAAGATCGCCTCCCTAACTCCATGATAAATTGAAAACTTTGTGTGTCCCTTATTTCGTTATAGCCCTAGGTACTATTGAATCCACACACGCATATAAGTATAGACTGAGTTGCCTAAAATGGATCAAAACATCATTTGTTTATTTGAAAGTGTTGATGGTGCTACCCGCAGTAGGGCTCAAGACGTGATTTGCCACCCTCGGTGGGCTGAACTCATGAATTGGGCCACACTACTAGTGGACTTAAAACACACATTTATGAATGAGTTCCAACAAATAACCCAACCTCACCACAGGCATAACAGGCAGTTAATCTACATAAGCAATTAGCCTCAATGGTAAGCATGCTACAATGAATTCACTCACACGCATGCAAGGATGCTAACAAAACTTAACCGACGTACTCCACGCCAAAACCAGAACTAATGTAGAAATCATGCATGGTCCCCTAAACATACAGAAATGCCCTAATGCACGACATGCAAAACCTGCAAACACATACTAGAGCTCGGCTATTCTCAAATGGCATGTGAAATGCTACAAACTAACATGTATCGCGAAGTTGGAATTGAAAGACAAGCAGTAGTATGATCACCGACCCGTGCCATGAAATACAAATGAAATAAGCAAACAGCGATCATACTGTATGCTAATTGAATATATGCCCTAATATACCTTCATAAGCGGATAAATAAAAGGGAAGAAAGACGGTGTGGTAAGACATACATCACAGCTCACTCTCCACTTATTACAATTATGCCTCGGTAGAGGTCCGACAAATTTACAGTCCCAAAAAAAATATAACATCCCATAATATTACAAATCTTAATAATTACAAATGACTAAAAATAAATAAAACTGGCATGCAAGCCGGACTGCCTTGCTTCTATGGATAATGCTGTCCGGGTGGTCTTGCGCGGAAAATCCATCGACCCCAATTAGCCCTGTTTACACCTGTCTTGATAATGCGTGCCCAGGCCCCAAAAGGTTGCCCCTGATCTTCTTTGCCTGTCAACAAGAGAGTGAAAGGGGCCAAGCATTATCTCACAAAGTACGATTGCAGCCTCGATCCCGTCCACCAATCACGCGATACCGAGGCATGAGTGGCCGAGCGAGTCGAAATGCAAAACTTCAATAAGGAATGAAGCACAGAAAAATACAGACAGCTAAAACCTAACTCCACAGGATGGATCCGGAGTGTCGCGACCGGCGAATGACCGTACTTCCTCACTCGAGCACCCCCAGCAGCCCGGTTCCCGTGCCCGCGCTAACTCCTATTCCCGAACGATATGCAATAAGCGATGATATGCATGAAATGTAACTAAAGATAACAATCCTAATAGCACATCTGTAAAAATGAGAATGCCTCGAAATGCCGGCACACGGGCACGCAAACCGAGCAAGAAATAAGCGATCAATGACATGGAAACGGCATACAGCACGCAATCCATGGACTTACACTAAAGAGAGACCATCATCCACCTCACATAAAGAGCCGATGGATAAAAAGAAGTGTCTTCGAAATCGTCACACAGCACGCAAACCGAGCGATGCAGAACCAATGCAAATACATGAAAACATGATATGGCTTATACCAACAGAGTGAGCCTCAGCACACTCACAAATAGGAATGCGGCGGATAAAAACGAGTGCCGTCGAAATGCGTGCACACCGCACGCAAACCGAGGGCATGGCGAAATGGCGATGAAGATACATGAAAATGATGAGTGGGCTTTATACCAACATGAGAGAGCCTCAAGCCAACACCACATAAGGATCCGCGAAAAAAAGGAGTGCCTCAAATGCGTACACACGGCAACTGCCAACCGAGGCAATGGCCAAATCGATGAAAATCGAAATGAAAAAGCATGATTGGCTTATACCAACAATGAGAGAGCCTCAAGCCACAACTCACAATAAGAATCCATCGATAAAAAATGAGTGCCCTCGAAGCATGCACACGGCCACGCAAACCGAGCAATGGCTAAGATCATAAGCATGAAAAAGATGTGGGCTTATACGCAACATGAGAGAGCCCAGCACACTTTACATAGGATCGTGATAAAATGGAGGGCCTAGAAAGCGTGCACACTGGCACGCAAACCGAGGCAATGGCAAAATGCGATGAAACGACATAAAACATGATGTGGGCTTCAACAACATGAGAGAGCCTCAGCACATCTCACATAGGAAATGCCGCGGATAAAAATAAGTGCCTCAAAATGCGTTGCACAACGGCACGCAAACCGAGGCAATGCAAAATGTGATGAAACGACTGAATAACATGATTGGCTTATACCGAAACAGAAGAGCCTTATCCACGACTCCACATCAGGAAGCCGCGGATAAAAACGTGAGTCCGTCGAAATACGGCACACGGCACCGCAAACCGAGCAATGCAAAAATTAACTAGGATGGAAATTGATATGCAAACATGGTATGGGATTTAAAGTCCCTGAAAATGGGGAAAAGCACCCCGAAATGATGGCAAATGACCCAAATGCAGAAATAGTCCCGAAAGGCAATATAGGCACCCTGACTTGGCCTATGCTATTCCAAACATCAAAAAATGGACACAATCCAAACAGAAGGCGACAGTCCCAAAAAAAAGGCATTCACCAGTATAAATATGGCCAACAAAGCATAGCTATGCAAAAATGCGCATGCAGAATAGGGCCAAGAAGAGGGGTAAGAAGCCAGTGAATAAAAAAATATCACAAACTGAAAAATTTCTTCTACACAAAATTGAAGAGGACAAAATATGAATAAACAGTATGTGGCAAGCTCGAATCAAATATACAAACAGTCTAAATAAGCAATCAAAAGTAAAGGCTAAAAAATGCTAGAACATGAAGTATCAAAATATTCACCAAACAGAAAAAAGTTAATAAACATGAATAATATGGCCAAAATAAGGCCACTTCAGTCGACAAGATCCAAAAAACAGAACAAAGCGGGCGCAATTTAGTCAAAATGGGGCCAAATAAGGGAAATAACTAACAAGTGACACATTGAGACACCAAAATGGGAGGGCCCTCAAGCAACATGTTGAAGAAGGACCAAAATAACACATTCACAGATATATCAATGCTCACAAAACAGATTAATCATGGCCAAACAATAGCATGCAAGGTTATGCAAAGGAGGATCAATGAATCAAGTGCAATGCATGAGGCTCAAACAAGTGAGCCCTTAATGAAAAGTGAAATGACCAAAAGAGGGCCCCTTATTCAGTTAGGCCGAGCTTGAAACAAAAAGAAAATCGGCTTACAAAGGATCAAAAGAAAAAGGGTCAAAGAGAAAAATGTACCACCTGAAGACTAAAGCTTTTGTGTTGGCCTTGGACCATTTGCAGCTCCTTTGCCTTTGAGACCTTCCTTGTTGCGGAATGAATAGTGATGTAGAACTTGTGGTGTAGAAGAAATGTGATAGGAACTTAGAATTTCAAGGAAATGAGAGTATAGAATGGAGTGTGTGTATGGAACTTGAAGGGAATTTTTCTAACCCCTAACAAGTGAAGCCACCACGTTATAAAGGTCCAAAAAGGGTTAACAGTGGGAAGGAGACAACTTTCCCCCAACAAAATATATATCCCCCGTATATTATATTTCTGGGGAAAGGGCTACAGACACGTAAAGTGCAAATCGAGAGGAAGCAGCCGCCATTATTTTCGCTGTGCGCCGCGCCACCCCCCCGCCGGCCGTTCAGGGGTCAAAAGGTCAACTTGAAATAGTCCGCTCATGACACGGTGTGGCTCCCAGTCTCAACTCTTCACAACCCTGTGTGTCGAATTTGGAAACTCTAAAACAGTGAGAGAGAAACAGCCCATTTTAAAGGATGGTTCAAAAGGTTCAAATGAATTTAATGGCCGCCATAGAACTTTAGGGTCCTCTCATGTGTTACATTCACAATATGTTCAAAGTTCAAGAAAAAGGGTCCAAGGTTGTTCAACATAGCCCGGACGGAGGGGTCAGAAAGGTCATACATAATCGGCCGCCACCTTTTTTAGGTCCTCCATGTGTGTACATCACAAATAGTGGCTGCAAATGAAAGAAAATGGGCCAAGTGTCAACATTACCCCGGAATGTGCGAAAAACGTGCGTCGCGAGGGTGTATAACGGTTCGCAACAATTACGGCCCTCCCCCTCAGTGACTCCTGGAAAAGACAGTGTACTCCAAAAACGAACTAAACCGATCAAAAACATGTTCGGGGGCTCAAAACCAAGACGCATTCGGTGCCCGAAACTGCGTTAACACCGGAAAATGGTATTCGAACCTCGAATGGTTCTCTGACCCCAGGTCCCCCAACAGGGATAAAATAAGATTATCAAAACGAGCAAACGAGAATGTTAGGCGTCCCTGAACCGAGCACCGGCTTGATGGCTGCCGAAAAACCCGGAAACAACCGGAACGGCGCTCCGAAATGGCAAAATGGCTACGCCACAGAACGTAGCCTATCGCCACTGAGAAGATGCACAGACCTCTCTCCCACCCCTCGAGAAAAGAAACAAGAAAACCGGAGTCTGGTCGTAACCGAGGCATGAGCACAGGAAGGGTGAGTCCGAGCAGGGCGCACGGCCGCAATGCTGAAACTTCTGAACGAGCACGATATGCAACACACCAAGCGGCTCAAATCGTGACGCTGAGTCTTATGCGGTCAAAATGGGGTGTCTACACTATGCAACTTGGAAACCGAGAACGACAGATGAGAGATATCCGATTGGTCCCAATTGGACCCGAAATGTTATTTCAAATGAAGGAATCGAGTTTAGACGGACCAAACTCTTTTAAGGGGAAGACGTAAAACCCGACCTCCGATTAAAATTCTAAAGCCATGATTAATTATGCCCTAACAGTAATTAAGAAGAAATCCGGAAACTTAAATGCATAGTAGCGCATTATCCTTAGTGTTTATATCTATTGCCATGAATATATATCTGTTCATGTTTAAACTTTGAACTGTGAATTGAAAGCCTTACGCACCCGATTCTTATAATACTTATCTATTATAGTGTGTTAGTGTAGATTAAATAAATTTAATGGTAGGTTAATTAAAATTCATCGAACGATCAACCGCATAAAATAGTATTATACTTTTGATCATTACCACTATGGACCTTTAGAGACTCCCCTACTCACAGTCATTCAATCTCCTTC
>NW_021033040.1:0-12955 GCF_004153795.1 Camellia sinensis | reverse complement strand
ATTTTGGACGTAATATTCTTTTATCGACTGTAATATTTGGCGGTATTATTATTTGGAACCCTCGCGCAGAGGGCACAACTTTGTATTAAGTGTGCAGTCATGATGTAGTGTGATGTCTTCCAACCCCAGTCTTCTCCTTTTAATATTCGCTTTTATGGTTAATTAGGCATGTCTTAAATTAGCATACAGATTATTGAGCAGCATGTTTGCATCATTCATTGATATTGCATGCACCAAGGCTCGGCGCACATACTAACTGCATTGTACCTTCAATTCCAAGTTGAATACGATGATAGTTGTAGCATTTCATATACCATTTAGAAATAGTCGACGTCTGCTATAGTTGCATTTCCTGCATGTGTACATTAGGCATTCTGTATTATAGGATCATGCTGATTCTCTAATAAAATTCCTATTGGCTGAGTACTCGGTAAGTTTATGCTTTAGCATCCTTGCATGTGTGTGATGACTGCCATGAATTAGCATGCTCTTACCATAGAGGCTATGTGCTTATGTGAATATTGCCTGAATGCCTGGCGGTGAAGGTTGGTTACTTGAATAGGACAAATTCATTTCAATGTTTGTTTTAAGGCCACCTAAATGGCAAAACCATCTTTCCAAAAGCCCACCTGAGGGATGCAAATCCGGGTCTAGCCCACCTGCGGTGTAGCACCATCAAAACCATTTTCAATAAACAAGCATGAAATGTTTGTTCCATTCGAGACGACCCAGTCTATATTATATTAGCCGAGATCACATAGTACTAGCGGCTAAAACGGAATAAGAACTCACAATTTCTCAAAATTGATATCATGGGTTAGTAGAGGACCGGTCTAGATGACCGTAATGCGAAGCGGGGTGCTCACGAGTGACCTTCCCCAATCGTTACCAATTCCCGAGCCGAGCAACTTGAGTAATGACGGACATGCCTTTTGGCCGAGTCAGGTTTCCTAAATTCCCAAAATAAAAATATTAAAAGGAGGTGGCGACTCTGTATCTGGCAAAGCAGCCATGTTAGGCACTATTCTTTTCAAAAATCAGTTTACCTAAACGATGCGGATTTGGACTCTTTGGTTCAGATTTTTAGAACCGTGACTGCAAAAGTCAGAGTCCGAGCTGAGCGAGGTTCCCCCGCGGGCTTGTACAGGGTGTTGTGTTGGCTGTCTATGGTGCTGGTCTATTGATTTCAGGTACCTTTAGTGTTGGTAGTCTGCTGGATGTATGAGATTGTCTGGTCTGGGCAGATAAACTTGAGGTTGTCCTTAGACTTAAGTGTTTGGCGTCAGGAGTCAAGCCATTGGGATATGTTTGCTGGAATTGGTCTGCAATGTGGTGCTCTGTTGGGTAATATGTATGCTACTGGTGCTCCTGCTGGAGATGATATGTGGATGGTTGCTGTACTGTGGTATGTTGCTTTGTTGTTTGCTGTCTGGTTCTTGAGGCCGGAAGTAGGTAATGCTATGCCTTTCTGTATGCATGAGAACTGAGTCAGGTGCTGCTTGCATTTGAGATGTAAGTTTGGATGGCTGCTGGTTCGGAGATGGGAGCTGTTGGGCCTACTGGTGGTAAGTTGCTTGTTGTTGCCTGTGTGCCTCTGTCAACAAATGCTTAGCAGGGAGTGGAAATGCTAATGCTGCTTAGCAAGCTTTAGGAATGTGATTGTGGTGTCTGAATGACACCTCTTGGCTGCTGCTGGAGGGAATAGAGTGACTCAGGGATAGTTTTGAACACACGAGCACCCCATGACGACCTTAAGCTCAGACGTCACCAGTTGAGCGCTCGGTGCATGTGCATTGCTCGCTAGGTCAGATTTGGCTATGAGCCTTACTCGATTCGGGTCTCTTGCGCTTTTGCCTCTGTTGCAATCCAGGTCTTGTTTTCTACTGTTTCTCTTCCGAATAGGGAGAGGTCTTGATAGACCATCTTTCAGTGGCCGTAGCTACCAGGCGTAGGGCCAACTGGAACCCATGTTTTCCTGTTTTCGGGCCGTCGTGCCGTGTGCCTCGGTTCTGGACGCTTAACTACTCCTTGCTCCGGTTTTGGCACACACCTATTTCCTCCCTTTAGAGGGACACTGTGGCCCGAAAGACCACCTTCGTGGTCATACGCCACTTCGGTGCCTAAACAGCCTTGTTTTCGGACCTCGAACGCGCGTTTTGGCCTTGAACCTTCGTTTTTGCATCCGTTTTGGCCGTTTTGCAGAGACCCTATTTTCACTGTTAGGAGGTGGTGTATGGTGGCCAGCCACTTTTTTTTCCCCTGAAAAAGCCAGTTTTCTCTTTTCTCTCTCAAAAGCGTGTTTTTCTGGACCAAAAGCTGGTTTTTTCCCACTTTTGAGCCATATTTTCTGGCTTTTCATACTCACCATTGTTGTTGTGCTCATTTGGAAGGCCACCAATATGGGTTCTAGGCCGGCTAGAAATTCATCTTAACCCTTTTGAAACCCCTCTAAAAGCTAGCTTTTCTCTTCCTTGGGTCACATTTTCTAGCTTTTTCTCCACAGGCTGTGGTTCTACTCATCTGGGAGGCCACTTTCTGGGATAGCCGACCGGTAATTTTGCGTTTGAACCTTTTGACCCCTGGTCGGCCCACCAGGGAAGTGGCGGCCGAACCACTTTGAAAACTGGCCGTGCCTACTCTTGCTTTTGCCCTCTCTGAGTACTTTATACAGTTGTGCCAGCTGGGGGGCATTGGTGCATCCTCACACACGTGTATGGAGGATTCTTTGAAGCTTCCAAGGGAAGCTTTGGCCTCTCTTCTCTATAAGAGAGGCCCTCCTTCTTCATATCTAAGGGTTTAGACATTTTTTTGGCTTAAGGCTTAAACCTCCCTCTCCATTATCCTATTCCAAGCTTCCAAAACCCAATTTTCTTGTTCCATTTACACACAACCCTTAGCACCACACCTCCATCACCATTCCAGACCTTGGAAAGTCATTTGCAGACGGTTGGAAAGCTCACCAACTTAGTTCCAAAAGCTGCTGGAGGTCGGCATTTCAAGGGTTAAGTGTCTATTTCCCTTAACTTGCATTTATTTTGCTTCGATTACTTAGTTTCACTTGCAAGTATTTATGGGCTTGTTGATAACTTAAAAAGTGTCATATTTTTGAGTCCTCTCAACTTTTGTTTAGGGCACTTTATGTTTGAGTCATCTACTTCCCCTTACCCTCTATCTCTCTTTAGGGTTGTTTTTTGCATCATACTTTAGCCCTACTTGTGAACATTTTAGAGATTTGTTATTAAACTAGAAAAAATCCCTTTTTTGACCTCCTCTTTAATTTTTCTTGAGGCCACTTTTCTTGTTTGGAGTCATCTCCTTCTTTGCATGCTTCATTCCTTCATATTTTAGGGCTATGCATGAGAGCATTGCATTTGGACTATGTTTTGGCCTCTTAGCCACTGAAAATCCAGGGATTTTAGTGGCTTGATGAGGTTTTGAGCTTTGAAATGATAGAGTGGGATGGACCGTCTCACCGCTATTTTTCTTTACTAGCATCATTGGCCTTTTCCAAAGGGGCTCTACTTTGCATCACATTGAGTTACTTTTTTGGGTCCAATTTGTGGTTTAAGGTCTTGCCCTTTAGTCTTGTCCGGGGCCCTTTTTGATCATATTTATATTACTAACAATGCATGTGTAGAGCATCCCATCCAAGGCTCTTCAAATAGGAGCCTTTCTTTGCATGTTTCCTTAGACTGCATTCCAAGGCCTATTTTGGCTGAGTTTTTTAGCTGTCATTAAATCCATTTCCAGAGTTGGTTTTTGCCATGCTAAGTGTCTATTTATTATGTGCTTAACAACCCTTGGAATGACCTTCCAAAGAAGCCCCTTTCATTTTTGCATGCATGCTGCATTTCAGTGATTAATTTGAGGCATTATTTGGCATGCTTTTTATTCACTGTTTTTGGCTGGGTTTGATGAGTTCTCATACACTTTCATATAATGCCATGTAACCATGCTTGTTAGCTAATGTTTGCGATCTATGTTAGTCCATTCATGTTAGCATATTTTGGCCATGCTTTAAACCAAAATGTGGCATATTTTGGACTGGCCTTGGCTCGTGTCTTTATAACTTTTCCGATGATCAAATAATGCTTGCTTTGTGCGCTTGTGGTTCAATGCTTGTGCTTAGTTTTTGAGTTTCGGGGCTATATTCCATGCATCGGGTGCCATATTTTCCATGTTTTCGGGACCATTAGAAATCCATGTTTCAGTGCTTTGAAATTTACATGTTTGTTATGCCATCTTTCGATCCCTTGTCATGCTTTGGTAGAGTGGTATTTTATGCCTTAGGTTCGGTCCTCGGTGTGCGGTGCACGTGGTGCACGCAGTTCAGTTGTCTTCTTTTCCATCTAATTGGCCACTGATGTGAGTGTGGCTGAGGTCCACTCATGTTGGTGTAAGGTCCATTTAATGCATTGTGTATGCCATTCAAGCATTGCGTATGCTAGGTTGTTTATGTTAGAGCATTGTGTATGCCATGCTGCGTCGTGCATTGTGTATGCCATTTCTAGCATTGCGTAGCCTTAGGTTGTATGTTAGCTCGCTTGTGTATGCCATCTCATTTGCATTATGTTTGGGATAGGAGTTATCCCAAGCACGGAAACGAGGAACGTTTGTACTCCGAGTGCGGAACATGTCTCAATTCCTCCGTGCCGACACTCCGGTTACCCATGAGGAGTTTAGGTCTTGTTGTGTTTTCATGTGCATTCCATTTCACATCGGTCGTGGCAATTGACTCTCGGCCATCATGCATCGGTGTGTGTGATTGGTGGCATGAGGATCGAGGACTTACACTCTCCGAAGAGTAGTAGTTCATGCATACATATGTGAAAATACTTTGCCATGCCTTTGTTGCTCTCTGTTGCAGTATAATCAGAAATCGCGGCCGAAATAATTGCAACAGAGGTGAATCGGGGCATCGCAGATGATTTCCTGCGCCAGGCAATTCACTGGCATGCATCATTCCACCATCGGAACAGAGCTGAGGCAGCCCATAGGCTTACATTGCTAGTTTATCGCTTTCCTAGTTAATTTGTTAATTAAATAGGATTTTGTTAATTATTTAATTATTCATTCCGGATTGTAATTATTTATTCAGACTGTATTATTCTTTTGGAACCCTCTGAGCGAGGACGCAATTGTAAATAATGTTTGTGCTGTATGTATGTCTTTCCAACCTCACGTCTTTCTCCCTATTATTTGCTAGCACCCCCGAATTTGGTGAACAACCAACCAAAAAACCAGAAAAAAAACACCTCAACAACTACATAGCAAGCTGTCCAACAGAGCAACCACCAGACTTGCATTCAACTTATTCTTATACAGGACCAGCAATTCAACTCTCATTGCATATTATACTGAACCACCAGCAGAAAATCAGAGTAAGCATAACAGTTCCATCCATCATCCTTGTCCATTACTCCACCAGCACAAGATCGAGCAATATTCAGAACATGATCAGCAAGATCAGCACAGAGATCAAGACTAATGTGCCACCATTCAACAAACTAAAAACTAGCAAAACACTTTTGATGATTTCCAGCATAGCAACATAGCATAACACCCGCCAGGACCTGTTGCCAAAAAACCCCCAGGACAGATTAGAGAAACTAGCATACTAGCACCAAATCATGAACCTTAACCACCCAAAATAGAAGCTATCAACAAACTATGAGACTTCCAGCATTAGCCATCAAAGACACCCAGACAACAACAGACCTCAAAGACATTAAGCAAAGTTATTTTAGCAAAACTATGCGACCTTCAGCAGTAACTATGTAGACTTCAACACAAATTAAACAAACACCAAAGTATTAGCAGCATTAATGATCCAAGCCTAAATAAAATTCATAAACAGGTATTTGCAACCTCAGAGACAGCATCAAAACAGCAGCAGAACCTCGTTAAATAAATTCATTCCCATAACATTTGTCTATACCCATACATCGGAACAACCAAAACTACTAATCAAACCCTACCTGCTTGCTGCCCAAAATAGAACAATATGACAGAACACCAATTAGACTGAGAACTTCCAACAAACTGCAATCCCCCAACCACAACCTGATCAGAGCAAACCAGGTCACTAACAGGATCACACAAAATAGATCAAAGTGGTAGCTACCAGCAAAACAGAAGCAAAAGATCAACAGCAGACAGCAGCACACACCTTTTCTCTGTTTTCACCCACACAGAACCCAGCAGGCACTATACGCAGTGTACACAGACTCAGCCAGAAACTATTAAGAGATTCTGACTTGTTGTATATTGTAAGACAAACTTCATCCAACTCCTACCCTTGCCCAATATTGATATGCTTTCATCCAAATGGCCACTTTAATTTAATTAACTTCACATAAGTCCCACAAATGGGCTGCAGCTCACTCGAACAAGCAGTCATTCCTGGCATTTCCAAAGGGACCACAAGCCAGCATCAAAACGGCTCTCCACAACTGTTTCTCCCTTTTCCTTATAAGGTCCAACCTTAACCACCAGTGGCATGAGCCATAATCACTGAACTAGGGGAGGCCCATTGCAGACCCACCACTTGTTTGGTATACTAAACTTTCGAAGCAAATGGGCATAACAATAGAACATGATTAGTGATTCAATCTCCGCATGACAAAACACAACTCAAATTACTAACTTTCATCACTTAGATACAATTCGCTGTAAATAATCTGAAGTCTTTAAACCTCCCTTTCTTAGACTAAACCAAGAGATGAAATTGGGCCTATAGGTAGGAGAGGGATTGTGCCAGATCAAGTCAGGAATTATTAGGGTAGGACCATTAGAAGATTCACATCAATTAACGTGCCTTTACTTCTAAAAATATCTTGCAGATAGCTTTCCACACGAGACTTTCATTAGGAATCCAATCTCAAATCAGGACCCTCACTAGAGAAATAATGGGAAGTCTCTGAATTCAGCTTTCCCCCAAGCCAATAAGGGTCTTCCTGAAATTGAAAAGCCAACTGTTCTAATTTCGGGCCCTAGACCACTGCATATATAGGAAGATGTCTCTATCCCGGATAAGGAAAGTATAAATCTACGGATTTGGAGACTTTTAGCACTGGATGGCCATCCAATTATTCAATGCCAAAAACTAAGTCTTTTCACCATTGCAATCTTGTTTTCAATATGTGAAATATAGTTGAACAGGCTCATATTTAGAGGGATCATTAAAAGTAGAATGTCACTCCTACAAAATTTGAGATATTGTTGTGCCTCCCACATTGAAAAGGAACCCATCTTCCCCTATCTGACTTGTGCTTGATGCAAATGAGCTATTTCCAAAGTGAGTATCTTCTCTCTCAAATTCTCACCACCCACTTGGCAAGCAAGCCATTGTTCAAAATTCCTTAATTTCTAAAACCCCAACCCTCATGCTTTTTTTCCCTGGTTAAATCCTTTCATTTCACCAAGTGGACTTTTCTTCTTGCCTCAGAATCTCCCCACGGGAAGGTGCTTGAATCTTATTCAATCTCTTTTCCCATAACTTCGAGGTAGCCTAACAGAGACATGAATAAACAGAGTGTAGGGACAGTACAAAATTTGATCAGTGTTACTCTACTTGCAAAGGGACAACAACCTCTTTTTCCAAACCTGTTAGTTTCTTCTTGAATTTCTCCACCACAAGCTTCCAGGTTGCTCTCTTTGATTGGATTGGCCCTGTGGCATTTCCAAGGTACTTCAAAGGGAAGCTTCTGCAAGTACAATTTAGAATTTGAAGCAAAAGTTTGGCACAATATCATCAGGAATGCTTACACCGCATAACAAAACCTTTGTGAAAATTGATCCTTAACCAGAAATAATCTCAAAGCATCTGAGTATTCTCTTTCAAAGTTAACACTTTCATGCCAACTCAGTTTCACAGAAAAATAATGTGTCATCCGCAAATTGAAGATGAGAGATATTAATGCCATTGGAACCCAATGGATATCCCTTTGACAATCTCTCTCTTTTGCTTGCTATGTGCTTTTAGAGTGTGCCTCTACAGGAATACATGTATCGGTTTGCAAGTCTGAGTATCAGGCCTGCAGGCATCAGTATTTTGAGAATCAGTTATATCTGCGAGTATCGGATTCAGTTTTGGGGCAGTAATTTGGGGAACGGTGATCAGTGGTCGAATACAGTTATTTAGCTTTGCTCATATCAGTTCCAGTGAAATTGGGCGGAGATGCCGCATGTTTTCCCTTTTGCTAGGTAGTTCTGGAACCATAGCTTCAGAAGGCTCCAACATCCCCCGGGCACATTGGACTTGTGTTGATAGACTTTGTCAGGTCAGAGATTCAGTTCAAGGACAAATCAAAAATCGGAATAAGAACACATAATGTTTTCAAAACTTGATATCATGGTTAGTAGGGGCCGATCTTTGATCGGGCGAGCGGGGGTGCTCACGAAGTGACCTTCCCTAATCGTACCCAAGTTCCCGAGCCGATGCAACTTTGGTGATGACGGACACGTGGCCTTTTGTCACCGAGTCAGGGTTTCCTAAATTTCCCAAAATAAAATATTTAGGTGGCGACTCTGTATCTGGCAAAGCAGTCCATGTTTGGCACTTCTTTCAAAAATCAGTTTTCCTAAAACGATTTGCCGGATTTGGACTCTTTGGTTCAGATTTAGAACCGTGACTGCAAAAGTCGAGTCCGAGCTGTAGCGAGGTCCCCCGCGGGCTTGTTACAGGGGTGTTGGCTGTCTCATGGCTGCTGGTCTATTGATTTCAGGTGTGTGTGGTAGTCTGCTGATGTATGAGATTGTTCTGGTCTGGGCAGATAACTTGAGGTGTCCTTAGACTTAAGTGGTTTTGGCAGAGGGTCAAGCATTGGGATATGTTTGCTGGAATCTGGTCTGCAATTGTGGTGCTCTGTTTGGTAATATGTATGCTACTGGTGCTCTGCTGGTGTGATATGTGGATGGTTGCTGTGTGGTATGTTGCTTTGTTGTTGCTGTCTGGTCTGAGGCCGGGAAGTGGTAATGCTAATGCCCTTTCTGTTATGCATTTGAGAATCTGAGTCAGGTGCTGCTATGCATTTGAGATGTAAGGGTTTGGATGGCTGCTGTGTTCTGCAGATGGGGGAGCTGTTTGGCCTACTGGTGGTAAGTTGCTTTGTTGTTGCTGTGTGCCTCTGTCAACAAATTTGCTTAGCAGGGGAGTGGAAATGCTAATGCTGCTAGCAACTTAGGGAATGTGATGTTGGTGTCTGAATGACACCTCTTGGCTGCTGCTGTGAGGAATAGAGTGACTCCAGGTAAAGTTTTGAATCACACTGTAGACACCCCATTTTTGACTGACCTTAAGACTCAGACGTCACCAGTTGAGCGCTCGGTGATGTTGCATATTGTGCTCGTTCTGAGGTTTCAGAGTCTTGGCTATGAGCCTTACCTCCGGACTTCGGGGCTCTTTTGCGCTTTGCCTCGGTTTGCAAACCAGGTCTTGTTTTCTCTGTTTTCTCTTCCCGAAGGGAGGGAGAGGTCTTGTAGACCATCTCTCAGTGGCCGTAGGCTACGTTTCGTGGTCGTAGGCCATTTTTCCTGTTTGGAGCCCAGTTTCCGGTTTTCGGAGCCGTCGGCCGTGTGCCTCGGTTCGGGACCGCTTAACTACCTCCGTTTGCTCCGGTTTTTGGCACACACCTTATTTCCTCCCTTTAGAGGGACACTGTGGCCCGAAAGACCACCTTCGTGGTCATACGCCACTTCCGGTGCCTAACAGCCTGTTTTCGGGACCTCGAACCGCGCGTTTTGGCCCTTGAACCTTCGTTTTGCATCCGTTTTGGCCCGTTTTTGGCAGAGACCCTATTTTCACTGTTAGGGAGGGGGTAGTATGGTGGCCAGCCACCTTTTCCCCTGAAAAGCCAGTTTTCTCTTTTTCTCTCTCCAAAAGCCGGTTTTTTCTGACCAAAAGCTGGTTTTTCCCACTTTTGAGCCATATTTTCTGGCTTTTCATACCACCATTGTGTTGTGCTCATCTGGAAGGCCACCAATATGGGTAGGCCGGCTAGAAATTCATCTTAACCCTTTTGAACCCCCTCTAAAAGCTAGCTTTTCTCTCCCTTGGGTCACATTTTCTAGCTTTTCTCCACAGGGCTGTGTTCTACTCATCTGGGAGGCCACCTTTCTGGGTAGGCCGACCAGTAATTTTGCTTGAACCTTTTGACCCCTGGTCGGCCCACCAGGGGAAGTGGCCGGCCGACCACTTGAACTGGCCGGCCTACTTCTTGCTTTTTGCCCTCTCTGAGTACTTTACAGTTGTGCCAGCTGGGGGGCATTTGGTGCATCCTCCACACACGTGTATGGAGGATCTTTGAAGCTTCCAAGAGAAGCTTTGGCCTCTCTTCTCTATAAGAGAGGCCCTCCTCTTCATATCTAAGGGTTAGACATTTTTGCTTAAGGCTTATAACCTCCCTCCTCCATTATCACTATTCCAAGCTCCAAAACCCTAATTTTCTTGGTCCATTTACACTACAACCCTTAGCACCACACCTCCATCATCCATTCCAGCACCTTGGAAGTCATTTGCAGAGGTTGAAAGCTCACCAACTTAGTCCAAAAGCTGCTGGAGGTCGGCTCTTCAAGGGTAAGTGTCTATTTCCCTTAAACTTGCATTTTTTTGCTTCATTACTTAGTTTCACTTGCAAGTATTTATGGGCTTTGTGATAAACTAAAAAGTGTCATATTTTGAGCTCCTCTTCAACTTTGTTTAAGGGCACTTTTATGTTTGAGGTCATCTACTTCCCCTTACCCTCTATCTCTCTTTTAGGGTTGTTTTTGCATCATACTTTAGCCCTACTTGTGAACATTTTAGAGATTTGTTATAAACTAGAAAAATCCTTTTTTTGACCTCCTCTTTAATTTTTCTTGAGGCCACTTTTCTGTTTGGAGTCATCTCCTTCTTTGCATGCTTCATTCCTTCATATTTAGGGCTATGCATGAGAGCATTTGCATTGGACTTGTTTTGGCCTCTTAGCCACTGAAATCCAGGGGATTTTTAGTGGCTTTGATGAGGTTTTGAGCTTTGAAATCGTAGAGGGGTGACCGTCTCACCGCTCATTTTCTTTACTAGCATCATTGGCTTTCCAAAGGGGCTCTACTTTGCATACATTGGAGTTACTTTTTGGGTCCAATTTTGTGGGTTTTAAGGTCTGCCTTAGGTCTGTCCGGGGCCCTTTTGATCATATTTTATACCTACAATGCATGTGTAGAGCAATCCCATCCAAGGCTCTTCAAAGGAGCCTTTCTTTGCATGTTTCCTAGACTGATTCCAAGGCCTATTTGGTGAGTTTTAGAGCTGTCATAATCCATTTCCAGAGTTGGTTTTGCCATGCTAAGTGTCTATCTTATATGTGCTTAACAACCCCTTGAATGACCTTCCAAAGAAGCCCCTCATTTTTGCATGCATTGGCTGCATTTCAGTGATTATTTGGGCATATTTCGGCATGTTTTATTCACTGTTTTTGGCTGGTTTGATGAGTTCTCATACACTTCATATACATGCCATGTAAACCATGCTTGTTAGCTAATGTTGCATGCTATGTTAGTCCATCATGTTAGCATCTTTTGGCCATGCTTTAAACCAAAAATGTGCATATTTTGGGACTGCCTTGGCTCTGTCTTTATACTTCATGATCAAATAATGCTTGCTTTGTGCGCTTGTGGTTCAATGCTTGTGCTTAGTTTTGAGTTTCGGGGCTTATTCCATGCATCGGGTGCCATATTTCCATGTTTCGGGACCATTTAGAATCATGTTTCAGTGCTGAAATTTACATGTTTGTATGCCATCTTTCATCCCTTGTCATGCTTTGGTAGAGTGGTATTTTATGCCTTAGGTTCGGTCCTCGGTGTGCGTGCACGTGTGCACGCATTTCAGTTGTCTCTTTTCCATCTAATGGCCACTGATGTGAGTGTGGCTGAGGTCCACTCATGTTGGTGTAAGTCCATTATGCATTGTGTATGCCATTTCATAGCATTGCGTATGCTAGGTTGTATGTTAGAGCATTGTGTATGCCATGTTGCGTCGTGCATTGTGTATGCCATTTCATAGCATTGCGTAGCCTAGGTTGTATGTTAGTCGCATTGTGTATGCCATCTCATTTGCATTATGTTTGGGATAGGAGTTAGCCCAAGCACGGGAAACGAGGAACGTTTCGTACTCCGAGTGACGGAACATGTCTCAATTCCCCGGTCGCCGACACTCCGGTTACCCATGATGGAGTTTAGGTCTTGTTGTGTTTTCATGTGCATTCATTTCACATCGAGTCGTGCAATTCGACTCCTCGGCCATCATGCATCGATGTGTGTGATTGGTGGCATGAGGATCGAGGACTACACTCTCCGAAGAGTAGTCATGCATACATATGTGAAAATACTTTGCCATGCCCCTTTGTTGCTCTCTGTTGCAGTAAATCAGAAATCAGCGGCCGAAAATAATTGCAAACAGAGGTGAATCGGGGCATCGCAATGGATTTCCGCGCCAGGCAATTCATGCATGCATCATTCCACCATTCGGAACAGAGCTGAGGCAGCCCATAGGCTTACATGCTAGTTTATCGCTTTCCTAGTTAATTTGTTAATTAATTAGGATTTTGTAATATTTAATTATTCATTCCGGATTGTAATTATTTATTCAGACTGTATTATTCTTTTGGACCCTCTGAGCGAGGACGCAATTGTAATAAGTGTTTGTGCGTGTGATGTATGTCTTCCAACCTCACGTCTTTCTCCCTATTATTTGCTAGCACCCCCGAAATTGGTGAACAACCAACCAAAAACCAGAAAAAAAACACCTCAACAACTAGCATAGCAAGGCTGTCCAACAGAGCAACCACCAAGACTTGCATTCAACTATTCTTATACAGGACCAGCAAATTCAACTCTCATTGCATATATACTGAACCACCAGCAGAAAATCAGAGTAAGCATAACAGTTCCATCCATCATTCTTGATCCATTACTCCAC
>NW_021033037.1:0-13866 GCF_004153795.1 Camellia sinensis | reverse complement strand
AGGTTGAATATCAGAGAAAGGTAGAGAAGAAATACTGGTTTTCTCTCGGTTCTAACTCTGATTTACAATTGACTAGAATGACTGATTTATAAGCAAGAAAATAATTATGCAGCTTGTGACTTGAAAGGAGCTGACGAGGCACATGGGTGCTGTCGGCTGCTTTCGACTGATTGACTAAAGCTGATTGACTGATTGTTGCTTTTGACTGTTGTTGAGCTGTCTTGTTTGGTAAAGTTTACTATTCATTGCTTTCGGTAGCATGTGACTAAGGGGAATCAATATACATACAAAACAACAGTTTTTCTCAAAAGTAGAGTAGTTGATGAAGCTATTATGTATATATATCGAATCCAATGTTGACTGGTTGAGCAAATTGTTGACTATGAGCTATGCATATGGGCCCTGAGCATCTTGGAAGTGGGCCGCATATGTGTCATAGCTGGTTGACTGTGCAGTTGAATTGGATGAGCTAAATGAACTGGATTTTTTGGCCGATTCAGAAGACTTATCATCAAAAGGTTCATCTTTTAATTGGGCCTGGGCCTAATCCATCAGGAGACGGGCCATCTGGAGCAGTTGATCACTAGATGATCCAGGTTTAACCTTGGACTTTGACTGAGCTGACTTAGATTTATCAGATTTGGGCTTTGACTTGCTTGATTGATCCATCTTGGATTTAGATGACTTGGGCTTGGAAGAGCTAGATTGTGGATCATTAGGGCTTCCAAGATTGACTGGGGAACGTGGGCTTCCTTGAGTGATTGAAGCAGTTGGGTTCTGCTGAGCTTTAACCATTGTAGGAGTTGGAGCATGAACATTTACTGGAAACTCAAGTTGAACTTGTTCAATAATGCGGGGCACTTTGAAGTTATCTCACCATTTAACAAAATGTTGAGGGGTGGCTATGTTATTATTTTCAATTCCATATTGCCATTTAAATATCTAGGAAACTTTGTATTTGGACATAAAAATGAGCAACCATGGAAATTGCCGTTGATGTTGACTACATTTGTAAACAGTTGCAAAGTAGTTGACTTGTTCCATCAGAGAGGGTGGAATGATCTCAGGAATTGCACCATGAAGAGACCACCATCTAAGGAACCGTGTAGGAATGACTAATTTGAATTGGTGATCAAACTGAAAGAACCAGGAGTTACTATATGACTCATTTTGATACAAAAGGACTTTAAACCAAACATTCATATAGTCATAATAACTATATTAGATGGAGTGACCAGGTAAATCTCGAAGAAGGAAAGGAATTCCCCATTCATCGAGAGATACAATGTTGTGAATATAAAGTGAATGGTAAACAATTTTAAGATGGTTGACTTTATCACGAATTGGTTTAATAAGAATTGACTTGTGGTGAAACAAGATATCCTTATAAAAGGAAATTGACTTATCAGGATGGAGTGGAACAAAATGCCATCCTGGAGGAAAGTATTTCTAGGTTAAATCAAGAACATCATGGATGTTCTTATGAATAGGTTCTTTGAAGAATAGGTTGACTGAATAAAATTGAACATAATTAGATTTAGCAGTGGTGACTGGATTGGGTGGATATGGAGTAAGTGTTTGACTAGAAGAAGCAAAATGGTCTGAAGCAAGAGTAGAAGTATAACTAGGTTTAGGAATGTTACCAAGAACTTGGTAACGGTTGACCATTTCAATAGGAGGAACACATAAAGGTTGACTAGATGAAATTAAGGCTTTGGAATGAGGCTTTGGGCGAGACATCTGTGGAAATAAGTTTAAACAAAGATTAGCATCCACTAAGGATATCCAATTTACTTTGATGATAATCTAAACATTTGTAATAATGAGCAAGTAAATGGCGACGACTTTGAATCTGATGGAATTGAATGTATTGAGCACGTTGAGTAACCTTTTTGGCTAATTTGAGGCAAGCAATTCGGTAAGTAGTTCAGTGAATAACATTTTTATAAAAAGTGACTTTTGATTTATGGTAAGAGATAAAAGGAGTGGCCATCCCTATCCCCCTTGTAAAAATTCTCGGGTAAGGAAATCAGGAATAGAATTTTGACTACCAGGAATATATTCAATATCAAAATAAAAATACTTAAAATAGATTGTCATCGAGCAAAAATTTATTTACTAGCAATATTTTGAACATCTTTTTCCAAAACATATTTGGCACTTTTGCAATCAACACGGAGTAAAAATCTTTGATTTAAAATGTCACCTTGAAATTTACTAATACATAAAACAAGAGATAAATTTTCTTTTTTAATAGTACTATAATTTTGCTGTGTTTTGTTCCAAACACCAGAATGGAAACGAACAATTTGTTCAGATGACTTGGGGGTAATCTTTTGAAGGAGAATATCACCATAACCAATATCAAAAGCATCAGTTTGACTAATTTTGAATGAGTCTTCAGTAGGAATACCAAGACAAGGCAAAGTCTTGACATATTTTTTGACTTGTTGAACAATGGAAGTGTGAACAGAAGACCATGGAGGAGGATTATCTTTCAACCGATCAAAAAGTGGTTGACAAGTTTTCCTAAGGTCTTTGTAGAAGTCAGCAATGTAATTGAGTGATCCTAAGAATCGTTGTAATTGAGTTTTATCAAAAATTTCATCAGGGAATTTAGAAGCAAATTCTATTGATCGACTAATAGGAAGAATAGTACTCTGGTAAATATCATAACCAAGAAATCTAACTTTGGTTTGGAATAGTTTAATTTTAGGAGCAGAAATGACTAGACCATTATGTTTAATAATTTGGAAGAAGGCATGGAGATGTTTCCAGTGTTCTTCTAAAGACTTAGAAAAGATAAGGATGTCATCAATGTAGACTATAGAGAAATGACTAAAAGGGTTGAATATTTCATTCATGATATTCTGAAATTCACTAGGAGCATTTTCTAATCCAAAGGGCATTACATTCCATTCGTAATGACCAAAGGGTGTAGTGAAAGCAGTTTTATATCTATCTTTAGGATGAATTTGTATTTGCCAGAATCCACTTTTTAAATGAAATTTACTAAAAATGACGGCTTGACTAAGTCTTTTAATTAAATCTTTTTTTGTTGGGGATTGGATATCTTACCCATTCTAAAACTTTATTTAATGGTTTGTAATTAATGACCAGGCAAGGGACACTGTGTGGGTGATTTTCCGACCACACTGCCCGCTTAGTAACCAGCTGGAGAGCACTGGCAGAATAGATGGCACCTGACTGACCTGCAACAGAAATATAAGAATCCCGCGGTGGTTTCGACCACCCGGGGGCACTCCGACGATCAAGTCAGTATATCTCTCAAAGATAAATCAAGTACTAAACTCACAAGCTTGAGTATCAAAAAACATACCTTAGACCCATGGGGGTGCCTCTCTTTTATAGCCAACATAAACCTAGTCCCAATAGAAGCCTGACTTCTATAGACTCAAGATTACTGCTAATCTGGGACTCTCAGTGGGATTAGGATAAACTCTCTAAGAGTCTTATCTTTACCCAAACTGAAGTCTTCTCCCAATCTAGGACTCTTGTCCATATCCAAGTTGAGTTCCCTCTTCATTCTAGGACTCTTGTCCCTTATCCGCTTATCTCGGTTTCCGATATCTTCGGAGATAACCTCGGCCTTACCGAGATCACCTCGGCATCACGACCAGGACACGTGGCACCTCGGCTGACACATCGGCGTCACCTTGCCACGTGTTGGTATTCAGAAAATATATCCCCACAACTGCCCCCTAGGTTCTATTACCTCGACATTCTGAGTTGATGGAACCTACACTGTTCGTTCACCTGTGCCTCTCTGTCCGAGATCAAACTCGCCGACCTCAAAGTTCCCTGGACTTTACTGTCCACTGGTGTCAAGAGTCAAGCTTCATGCTTTCTAAGCAGCTTGAAATCGTACCTCCTAGCCGAGGTTCTGGTTTCATTAATTCATAAACTCCAAGAGCTTTGCAACTGCTCTACTCACACTCTCTGGTGAGTTTCTGATTTCCAGTCACCTATTTGACTCCGGCGATCTTCATATCGGCATTCATTTCACTTTGTAGGTTCATAAACTTTTTACTTGCTATTAAGCTCAATCTTTCATAACTCTTCTGATTTACTTTAAATCTGTTTATTTGTCATCTGTTGCCTTCTATTTTCATCTGTCTTCAAGTCTTGAATTGTTTGAATGCCTGGCACTTGTTCTTGTCATATCCGCTTTCTGTTGCTAGTATCATGTCTGGTTCATTACTTTCTTGTTCTTCACATACTTACTTAGTGCCTGTGCACTTGGCTTTATTCTTTGAACTTTGTCATCTTCTTGACTTCTGCTTTTCTCTTTTTTCATTTAATCCTCTGGCTTCTTCTCTTTCTAGCTCTTGTGCTTAAATCCGTCATTGTTCCAAGCTTTCAAGCTTCTGCAACTGTCTTCCTTCCTCTCCTCCGGTGGAGCTTACGTCATTCTGTCATTGTCGTCAGATTTCGGCAATTCTCATTCCAGCTTTCCTCTTTCTGGTAAGCCACTGTTCCTTCTTGGTTTTATTTCTTGTTGCTTACCATTGCTTGTTTTACCCGTTATTTCCAAATCATCTTCTTGAATACACACTGTTCACACATCCATTGATTTCTACCACTTTTCTTGGCTTGACACACTTGTGCAATCTTTTTGTCTTGATTTCTTGATAGCTTCTCATCATTCTTGATTACGAATTACATTCTTGTTTCCGTTTTCTGTGTCTTTTTCCAGATTTTTGTTTTCAATCTTTGCCTTCAAACTCCAAGGTGCCAATCGCCAAGAAGAGCTTTGATCAAACTCTTCAGGAGGTTGATGCTGAGCTCGTGGCTGAGAAGGCTGCTGAGAAGTTCTTTCCAACTGTCTTCTGGGGGTGAGACACAACCTACCGCTGATGCCGAGTAGTTTGCTTCCTTCTTGAAATTGATGCCGAGGTAGTGGTAGAGAAGCTCCTCCAACTGTCTGCCGAGGCTGAACCATTGTCGTCCGTCGAAGCAGATTAGTCCGACGTTCTTGCTTTCAGTCCCTAGTTCTTTAAGGTCTTCATTTTTGTACTTGCCAACCTTCTCAGCTCTTAACAAACTAGTTGATCATCCCGGTTCATCATATCTCGGAAACGTCTTTCAGTGTTTATCTCGGCTATACCAAACTTGTAAATTGCTACAAATTTTAACAAGTGGTAGACTTCATAATCTTCGGTTAACTCATTTTGTAAATTGCTCAAAAATTTCAACAAGTATTCCTTGCTCCTTAATTATCATTCCTTCCCCCTACACCTTCTCCCTGCCCCCTAATGTGAACGTAAGTTGTACTTAGGATCACATTAGGGAAGTGGGCTTCGTGCTGTAGTCACAGACCTGATGTGTTCTTCTTTCGCCGATGTATTAAAACTTCTGGTATTTAATTCACCCCCTTTAGACCCTCTTTCTGTTGGCCTTTGCAAACTATCATCGCTGTTTCTTGAACCATTTATTCTTTTCACAATTCTGGTCACCACTTCTGGCGTGCACTTAGTGGTTCTAATCAAAACGACGTTTGACTCTGGCGAATCTTTTGCCGACATTTAACTTTGTGCACTCTTTAGCTTGTAAATTCTCTCAGAATTTCAACAAGTGTTAAACATCATGTCGGTTTAACTTCGGTTAAGTATCATCTCAATTTAACTTCAGTTAAACATCACCTCAGTTTAACTTCGGTTAAACATCATCTCGGCTTAACTTCGGTTAAGCATGATCTCAGTTTTTGAAGTTTTTCCTTTTTTTGTTGCTTGTACTCTTGTACCTTTTTGTTCTTTAGATAATGTAAGCTCTGCATATGGCCGATGTGCCTCCTTGTTCTTCAATGTCTAATTCAACTTTCCTTCTCTGAATGAAGCGCTCTTCATCGCCCTCCTGGACGAGGATTTTCTTCAGTGTTTCTTCACTCTTTTTAGCTGGCTCCTTGTCGACATCATCTAGGACCTCCATGTCCTCGTCTTCAATCTCTGCCTTCCCTGGTTCCCGAATGTTGCAGGTAGTTTTCATTGCTGCCATGGAGCAATTCTTTGCTTGCAGTTGGTCTCCTCTGACTTCTTCAATCTCATGTACTGTGGGGAACCGCAATAGTTGATGCAACGTTGAGGGAACTGCCCCCATTGCATGCAACCATGGCCTTCCCAAGATGATGTTGTAAGGTGAAGGCGTGTCAATCACCATGAATTCTGTCTTGATCTTCTTCTAACTACTCTTGCATGATTCTATACTTAGAATATTTTGCATGCCTTTCATACTTTGCCTCCTTTGTGCAATATTCTCAGGGTTACATACCTTGGGTATAATAGCTACAAAACTTTTACTTCGGCAAGATACTGAGCTGCAAACTTTTCATAAATTCTAACAAGTGTGGAACATATACTACTCAATGTTAACTTTTGCAAACTTTTTCTCAAGTTTCAACAAGTGTTTAAACGGTGATCTCGGTCTAGCCTACTTGTAAATTGCTACAAATTTCAACAAGTGAAGACATAACAAGTGTTAAACAATAATCTATTTGTAAATTGCTACGAATTTCAACAAATGAAGATAAACAATTATCTCGGCTTAACTTCAACTTATAAATTGCTACAAATTTCAAAAAACAAAGAGAAACAGTAATCTTGGCTTAACTTCAACTTGTAAATTACTACAAATTTCAACAAGCGAAGATAAGGAATCCAGCTGGACTCCCAACTTGTAAATTGCTACAATCAACAACAATTCACAAGTGAGACAAGGAATCAGCTTGACTCCAACTTGTAAATTGCTACAAATTTCAACAAGTGAAGACAAGGAATCAGCTTAATCAACTTGTAAATTGCTACAAATTTCCAAGCAGTGGATAAGGATACTCCAGGCTTAAGCTTCAACTAAGCATTATCTTCGGCTTAACTACGGTTAAGCATCATCTTCGGCTTAACTTCGGTTAAGCATCATCTTCGGATTAACTACGGTTAAGCATCATCTTCGGCTTAACTTCGGTTAAGCATTATCTTCGGCTTAACTACGGTTAAGCAACATATTGGTTTAACCAACTTGTAAATTGCTACAAATTTCAACAAGTGGTAAACGCGTTCTTCTTCTCTCTGCCCCCCAGTGTGAACTTAAAATCCGCTTGGGTTCTCATCATACATGTAGCTTCGACCTTGTCGCCGAGGTTTAATTCAAGCCGAGGTTGTCGGCCTTGGTTTCTCTATTGATCTTACTTGGCTCCAACCTGAGTTTGATTTTCGGCCTCGCATCGGCGAGCCGTTTCTCTTTTCTTGTTCCGATGCCTTTGTTCCCGGTATATCTTCCTTGGCCTTAGCATACTTCTGGGCAACTTTAGTTTGATCTTGTGTGTTTCCTTTTTATCTTCTGGGATCTGCTCATTGTGCTCTTCTCTTCTCGGACTCAGGTGTCGAGATCTTATCTTCTGGCATCTTGGATCTGCTCACTCAGGTTGAGCTCTTCTTTTCTCGAACCTACTCATCTAGGCCGAGATCATGTCTTCTGAGATCTGGGATCCAGGATTTGCTCACTCAGGTTGAGCTCTTCTATACTTGAATGTTATCTCCTTGGGAGCGCTCATGCCCCATGTCTTTGCATCCCTTTTGGAAGGGTCTTCGTTCCTCTGCAGGTATCTATCCTTCCATACCTGGAGGTCATCTTCGTTGTAGTATCCGCTTCGATTTGTTGTCTTTGGTGCGTCACCTTCCTGGCCGGCGTCTTTTACTCCGTGACTCTGGTCACGAGTTTCTGTGTTGCGGTCGTCTCCTTCAACGTCGAGATCGATAAGTCTCCCACTCCTAGCATGAGCGTTGTCTCTAATCTGATCCTTCTGCCCGTCATTGGCCATCTATTCTTCTTTCTTTCCCACAGACGGCGCCAAATTGTGTGGGTGATTTTCCGACCACACTGTCCGCTTAGTAACCAGCTGGAGAGCACTGGAAGAATAGATGGCACCTGACTGACCTGCAACAGAAATATAAGAATCCCGCGGTGGTTTCGACCACCCGGGGGCACTCCGACGATCAAGTCAGTATATCTCTCAAAGATAAATCAAGTACTAAACTCACAAGTTTGAGTATCAAAAGCATACCTTAGACCCATGGGGGTGCCTCTCTTTTATAGCCAATCCAATCCTAGTCCCAATAGGAGCCTGGCCCTAATGGACTTAGGATTACTACTAATCTGGAACTCCCAGTGGGATTAGGATAAACTCTCTAAGAGTCTTATCTTTACCCAAACTGAAGTCTTCTCCCAATCTAGGACTCTTGTCCATATCCAAGTTGAGTTCCCTCTTCATTCTAGGACTCTTGTCCCTTATCCGCTTATCTCGGATTCTGATATCTTCGGAGATAACCTCGGCCTTGCTGAGATCACCTCGGCATCACGACCAGGACACGTGGCACCTCGGCTGAATTTGGATTTGCCAGAATCCACTTTTTAAATGAAATTTACTAAAAATGACGGCTTGACTAAGTCTTTTAATTAAATCTTTTTTTGTTGGGGATTGGATATCTTATCCATTCTAAAACTTTATTTAATGGTTTGTAATTAATGACCAGGCAAGGGACACCACGCTCTAATTCAGCATTTTTATTGATATAAAAAACAGGACAAGACCAAGGTGTTAAAGGTTTAAACAAATTAAAACTTTAGCCAAAAAAAAAAGTTTAGAACTTCTGCCAATGCCACCATGAAAAGAAAACAAAGAAAGACCACATTTGTTCATCCCCATGCAATAAAAAGATATTCGGATGCGGGATCACTGCGGTCACTCTCGCTATTGTGCAAGCCTATTGCGCCATAACGAGTCCAGATCATCTGTCGTCTTTTCTTGTGGCCCGCCAAAACGACGTTGTTTTGTTTTTTGTTTTTGTTTTGTTTTTTTTTTGTTTTTTCCTTCTTACTTTGCTTTTCAGCTCCTTTGCGTTTTTGAACCCTAGCCCCTCTGAAAGAGATGAACAGAGAGGCAACAAACGGAGAGGGCTGCGCAAGCGACGTGGTTTCCCAACGAGGGGATAGAGGCAAGGCGAGGCGAGGCGGCGAGAGACGAGCTGAGAGAGACGGTGAGAGATGAATAGAGTGGGCGACGAACTCAAGGCGGTAACGAGGTACGTTTCTCTCCCTTTGATCTTCATTATAATTTTTGCTACTGATATATATTCTCTCCCTTTGATCTTCATTTTCTAGACTAACAAACATTTTCTAGACAAAGAAACATCTTCCTACAATAAATGTTTGAGTTGGTCTTCCTACAACAAAACAGACATTACGGTTCGTCCAAAAATGTTTGAGTTGTTATCAATTTTCTACTGGTTACAACTCAACTAAAGCACACATATAATTTCTCTGCCTTTGGTCTTCATTGCGATCTATAATTTTATTCTGATATTCTGTCCAGAAAGTGAAACCACAAACACCAAAATAAACAAAATAACGAAGACTAAAATATGAGCTTACGGTTATTCTGTTTGTGGTTTTAGAATAAAATGATAGATCACAATGAAATATCAAAATATGAGCATTTTTCAAAAGCTAGACTGATTTGATTTCTACTTTTCTATCCATTTTGAAAAATCTAGAAATCCCCAAGATATTTATTTGTGATTATGTATCAATTTTAATTAGTAAATAGCAATCCCAATCAAACAATCAAAGACAAATCAACACAAGGATTTTACGTGAAAAAATCATAATTGGGGCACCTCCAATTGTGATAAAAAAATCACGGGAAAAAGTCACGAAACAATCCACTAAAAATATATAAAGGAATTATACAAGTATACTCTCAATTACCTAGCGAATCCACGCTTGAATTAAACCAACCCCTATGTGCCTCTTCCAGCCCCATCTTCACCTCGGAATTATCTTACCCAACATTGAATCGACAACGCCGATGTTAAATCATGACGATGAGCCACTCCAGAATCCACCAAAGCTTCAGGTTCGAATTTCACAGAATCTATCGAAGAACAACACTCACTTTTGTATTAAATAAACAAACAATCCTTTGATGTATACTTTTTAAACCATGAGTTGAATCCTCAATTAAACATCAAAGAAAACTAGCAAAATAGTCCCAGATATAAACCATAATATCCAAGAAGAAGATCTAGAAGCGTAACCCTAGATTCGAAGCAACTTGAGGTTTTATAGAAGCTGAGATCGCGAGGTCCGCTTGAGCGTGGGAAAGAACACTCAAGCGGGGACTTTATATCGCGTGTTCCAAACAAGGATGTACGCTCGAGTGGGGAAATTGGCGCTCGAGCATAAAAACATGCCTCACAATATTTTTGCGGACATGTCAAACTTTTGGAACCCAACATTCTCTGCTCAAGCGTACAAACGGCCGCTCGAGTACGCTTGAGCGGACATGCAACTTTGAATGCATTTTTGCATTTTGCTTCGGGGGCACTACCCCTTAAACCCCCGCGAGCTGACCGAGCAGCTCGATCCCCATCATAGTCAGCGAAGTGGCAATCATGAAAGAATTAGCACCACAAACTTCTCTGCAAGGCACAATTCAGGTTGGATTCACATCTAAAAACTCATAGTCTCACTGAAATAAAAGTGTGAAAACAAGTACAACTGAAAGAAATTTTGTCAGACAGGATTTCCAAGAATAAAAACCTAACACATTTCATCATAGAATATAATTTTACTTTACAAAGAATGGAATGATTTGTTGAGTTTGCTGATCCCAGAGCTTGAAAATCATAAATTTCACTATAGTTAATGTAGCAATATTAGTCAAATGGCTGAATTTAGCAATATTAGTTAATTTATACTCTATTAAGTTCTCTAGTTTGCATAAATTTTAGAAGAAAAATTCTGTGGATTCTGTGGTGGTGATGCTGAGGAATGTTTATTGAGTTACATGATCATCTTGTGGATTTGTCTGATGTTTAGTTGACCAGGATGATCTTCAGCTCTTGACATTCATAATGAACTATCTAGTGTTTTGTTTTGAATTTTTAAGTTGTTAGTATTGGTTTGGAATTGGAAACCATTTTGATTTATAATAATGTGCAATATGTGATGGGTAGTAGTTAGGATTGATGGGAAGAGATGGCTTGAAATGAATCATTTACCTGATAACAAAGAATATCTCACATTACTCTTAGGGAATCAAGATAAAAAAAAAAAAAAAAAAAAAAGCCATTGCCAAAAAAAAAAAAAAGCCAAGGACCTAGCCATGGCCATGGTATTGGTGGTCTAAACTAGATTTTATTGGTCATGGTAATTTTACCATATGACAAATTAAGGTTATGTTAGTTTGAACTATTCAAATTGATTTTGAGTATTTTATAGTTTGATTATATATATAAACAATTTGGTAAAAACTCATCTCTGATCAATATGTAAAGAAAACAGCTCCTTCAAAACTTTTTCTTGGGTTGAAGTTTGGTAAAAACGCATCCGTATTTCCCTACCTTCCTCCTTCCCTTTTTAAACACTTTGGAAGGATCCCATGATCCATTATTTAGGTTCTCCTTTTACAAAACATAGCATTAGTTGTAGTTTCATATCCTCTCTATTGAAAACTACCCTGATTTGTTATTTAGAGGCATGATGTGAACCTTAAGTTACTTATGTTAGTTTTCCTCGTGTTTGGCGAATATGATTGCATATGAAAATAAGTGGTTCTAAAGTCTTATGATAGAAACAGTGGTTGCCTTATACACAATTTCTAAAATTCCTATAAGTTGCATATGAAACTGATAAGTTGATTCAACAAAAAGTTTATTGGTAACTTGAACATAGATAAAGCAAGAGCTTTAATCTTTTTCTAAGTTGTAATACATAATATATATATATATTTTTTCCATCTCTTGGTTTCTGAATTAAATCATATCTCAATTAGGTTACTTGATGGATGAAATTGATGCAGTTGAAGGCTTTTTGTTTAAACTTTTTTTTTTGGTTACATGCTTTATTAGCTGCCTAGATTAAGGTTCCATGGATATATCTGAATTTGAACTTTGTGTTTACTTGTAATTAGGATTAACATGTCAATGGGTTCAAACAATGATGGCTTTTTGCAAAATAAACGATGCAAATGTGGGAAAAAAACAGCAGTGTACATATCAGAATCAGAGAAAAATTTAGGGAGGTCATATTTAAAGTGTGCAGATAAAATTTATGACTACTATGCATGGGGAGCGGCTCCTACTGGGAATGCATTCAAATATCCAAAGGAGAAGTAAAAGCTATTCATATGAAGAATGAAGATGAGAGAGCGATATGATTATGATTTTGATAGAAATAATGAAGTTATTGGTAAATTGGAATGACTTGAGGCAAACCAATGAGCTATGAAATTCATTATGTTTACAACCATAGTGTGGTTGGTTTTACCATGCTAATGATGTTGCTCAAGTGAATGTAAGCACTTCTAGTGAATGTAACCACTACTTGTAGAACTTGTATTTGGGTTGTTGAAGCTTTAAACTATGGTTTTGATATGTGCATGTAAAATCCAAACAATGCTTAATTAATGAAGTTACATATGCTATATCAATGTGTTTGAATCTAAATGTTAGTTATTTGAGAAATAGTATTCCTAACAAAATCTGTATTCAATTGGTGTTATTTCTAATTAGTAGAATTAATGAGATTAGGATTATTGAATGGGGACTAGCATATTGTGACAAGGGTATGAACTTATCGTACAATTATTTGCAGAACATCATAATGCATAGTTTTCCCAAGAATGAAGATCAAGATCAACCCCAAAGAACATAGATTTCCATGCCTGCATGTATGGTCATTCATTCATCATTATTTTTTATTTTACTTATATTTTTTTTCCCAAAGAAATCAATTGAAGTATTATAACATACTCCACAAATCCAATACTGTTAAATCCTGTACAACATACTCCATGAATTGAAGTAGTGTTTCTCTTCTCCAGAGCCCTGACCTGTTATTGTAGTTATATAATGTCTCATAGCCAAATACATTGTGCATTGTTAAAAAAATCAAACCACAATTCAATCAGAAATGATAACCCCAATACTGCATGACTTTGAAAATAGTAGAACTATCCACCAAAATACAACCTCATAATAATGTCAACCGTATGTAATGTCTACCATACATACATTGTTCCATTGAAAAAACCAACATAAAAAAGGGCCGAAAAACATAAATAAAAAAAAGACCAAAATCTAAAAGATAACATCATCATTGTTTAGTGCAAGCCTTTTAGGGATGTCCATCTACATGACTGTGAGTAAAGACTATGTGAGGCTTGCGACCCTTGGTGTGAGACCCACTGCATTAATAATTAGCATTTAATTAATTAAGGAATTTGAATTTTAATGGCATATTATTCTAATTTAATTTAGGATTTATTGAAAAGTGTGGGACTGATCATATAAGATTCTATGAGAATTTATTTTGGAATTAGAAATTGAAAGCCTAATGGCTCAAGGATTATAATTGGTGAATTGATGATTTAATTATCGCAGTATCGGACCATATGGGAGTTTAATTCAATATTCAATCAGTTTAGTAAAATTGAGAATTTATTAATGGGTCCGATTAGAGTGATTATTGTGAGAATGAGAATTTAAGATTAAATTTAATTTATGAGGTGTTCATGAATATGCAATTTATAACGGAGATTCAGAATTTGATTGAAATTGAAAGCATTAATGATTTTGAGAAACCAAATTGATGATGGTAATAAGTCTTATTTGATAATTTTTGGAGTCTTTTGGGAGTTTGATTAAAATCTTATTGAGATTGAGAAATTTAATTATGATTAATTGGGCCTTAATTGAAGTTAATTAGACTAATTGAGTTTTATGTGGAATTGATCAATTAAGACTAATATGGTTAAATGTTGGTTATTAAGCTAATTGATCTCTCTTCTTT
>NW_021033031.1:124911-132946 GCF_004153795.1 Camellia sinensis | reverse complement strand
TCTAGATCTGTTGTCCTATATATACAGATTAATTTTTTTTAGATCTATTGTTGTAATGGGTGTGTGTGTTCTAGATCTGTTGTAGATTGTTGTCCATATACAGATTTTTTTTTTTTTGTTGAACAGATCTGTGTGTGTGTGTGTTGTTGAACAGATCAGTGTGTGTTTGTGAATAGGTCTGTCGGGGATTTTTCGGGGTCGGGAAACCCGATCCCCGTTAGGGGCGGGGCGGGGGCGGGGGAGGAGATGCCTTTCCCGTCGGGGATCAGGCCGGAGGCGGGGATTTTTTTAACCTTCGAGGATCGGGTACGAGGAGTGTCATCCCCGGCCCGCCCCCGGCCCATTGCCATTCCTATCAACCATGACTTTAAATCACCACCTCTCTATTCAACAGCCAGAATTACCTAGCGTGGTTTGCAGAGTCTGATTATTTTCTTAAAGAGCAGAGCGAAGATGGGATATGTTGATGGGAGGATCCAGGCACCTAGTATCAAGACCCACCTTAGTATCACAGCCCTCGTTATGACCAATGGGAGATCACCAATTCTCTGATTATAGATTGGTTGATCCATTCTATGGTTTCGGAATCGGCGAGGGCTACCTGTCTATGGACATTGCCCAGGGATATTTTGGTAGGCTATCACTACTTACTTACTCCAGAAAGGGAAACTTCTCCCAGGTTTTAAGTTACGTCGCTCCATTGAGAGGTTGGTCCAAGGTGAGATGACTATTCTTCAGTATTTTACTTAGTAATGGGTGTGGAAGCGACTTGATTCACTTCAAGACTACAAGCCTGTCTGTCCCATTGATTTTGTTGGTTATCGGAAGTTTGTGGTATAAGAGCGGGCTCTTCAAGTTTTGGAAGGCTTAAATGTGGAGTATGATCCATTCAGAGCAGAGTACTTGGTATGGATCGTGCTTCATTCTTTCTAGGAAGCTTGCTTTTGTGCAGAATGAGAGTGAGTTTTGCATTGCGATGCTTCCTTCTGCTACTATCTGATCGCTCAGCTTTGGTTTCTGCACCCTCTCGTGATGGTGACCGTGTGACTCGTGGTTCTCGTCCTCCTCTGAGACGATAATCTTTACTGTGACAACTGTTTGTCGACCTCGCCACACACGAGAGACTTGTTGAAGCTGCATGGAATCCCTTTGGTGACCTCGAGGAGACCGTCCTGGTACTCGAGGGGGTAGTATGGTCAGTCTAGAGGCTGAGGGGCCAATGCAACGAGCACATCTTTTTAGATACTGTTGAGTCACCATCTTCATCTTCAGTCGTCTCTTCCGCTACTGATGTTTTAGGATTATTTGCATCGGATTTTGAGATTGCTCTTCGCCATTTGCTAGACCGTCAAAGCCTCCATTCTACTACTAGGTTACCCTTTCTTCCTTTGCCAATTCAGGTAACTTGGCTTTCTCCCCCATGTTGCATTGCTATCTCATACGACTATACCATGGATTATTGTTTCTGGTCCTTCGCACCATATGTCTGGCTCTTTTAATTTATTTTTCAAATATTAACCCCTCCTTAGGTCAGGAAATAGTGCGTATTGCTGATGGTACCATTCCGTTTGTGTCAGAGAAAGGTTTAATTCATGTCACCTCTTCCCTTCCTTTGTTTTTTGTCCTTCATGTTCCCAATTTCAGTGTTAATCTTTTTATTTTTGAGTCGTATTACCCATGATTTAAATTGTAGTGATGTTTTTTCCTGATCATTGTCTTGTTTAACCTTATCATGAAGAACGAGGATTGGCATGGATAGAGAGGGATCATGGTCTCTACATTCTGGATCAGACCGACAAGCTGGCTCATTCATCTATTCTGTTATCATCTCACCAAGGAAGACATTTGGTTATGACACTGTCGCTTAAGACACCCTCTTTTTTATTACTTAAGCATTTATTTTTCTTCTGTTTTTGAAAAAAAATAATGTGTCAAATTTTCAATGTGCGTCTTTGTCAACTTAGAAAACAATACAGAGCCTCGTTTGCTCCTATTAAGAAAAGTTCAGTTCCATTTTCTTTGATCATATAGGATGTATGGGGTTCTCTTGTTTTGTGTCTTTAACGGGGTCACAAATGGTTTGTTACCTTCATAGATAATTGTTCCAGGCCACTTGGGTATAATTTGATGAAAGATAAAAGTGAGGTGTTTTTGGTGTTTCAAACTTCTAAAAATGGTTGTTACTCGGGTTGGGCGTTTTAAAAATTTTACGTTTTGATAATTGGGGGGGGGAATAAATTGACTTTGGTTTTGTCACTTACTTCACCACTCTGAGGCTTATCAATCAAACAGACTTCTTGTATAATATCCCTCAACAAAGATGCGTGCTGCAGAATGAAAAAATCGCCATCTCCTTGATGTCGCCCGTTGTCTATCTTTTGAGATGCGGTTCCTCGATCTATTTGGGGGGAAGCGGTTCTCACTGTCGCTCTTTGATTAATCGCCTTCGCTACCCCACACACAGATCTATATATAGATTATTATTTCCAGAACCAAATACGAGGAACAATGGCAAGGAAGACCACTATCACACACACACACACACACACACACACACATATATAGAGAGAGAAAGAGAGGAAAAGAGATGTTCAGATCAGTGGCCTGGTTTGACAGTTCACGGACCACGATCTGTTAGATCGGTGGCTTCACGCTTCAAATCGATGGCTTCACGGTGGTGGATCTGGATGATGATGATGATGATAACGAGGAGTGAGAGAATGAGAGAGAAATCACCGTGGATCTGGACGATGATGATGATAACGAGAAATGAGAGAATGAGAGAGAAATCAAAGTGAGTGAGTGAGGGAGAGGGAAAGTAAGAGGGAGAGGGAGAGGGAGAGGGAGAGGGAGGCAGATAAGAGACGCTGTGGTGAGTGAAAGGGAGAGGGACACAGAGAATGAGAGGGAGGGAGATGAGAGACGTGGTGGTGAGTGTGAGAGGGTTTGGTTTTTTTATATATATATATATATAGGGGTAAAATGGTAAATTCATTTCGGGGGCCAGCGGGGACGGGGACGGGCCGGGTACGAGACTGGGACACATATCCCCGTCCCCAGCCCGAAACTGATCGGGGATTGAATTTTAAATACCATCCCTGTCCCGTTAAGGATATTTTTTGGAGAGAAACCGCTCAAATCGAGATCGGGGGGTCGGGTCCCCGTCCGGCTGGATTCAAATTGCCATCCCAAATAGTTGAGGTTATCAGTCATAGTGAAAGGGATAATAGAACTCTCGCTCTGAAATGGCTAAGAGGTATGAGATTCACTAGTCAAATCTACCATGGAGACTCCACTAACTATGCCAATCACAAACCCAAGAGATGAGTGGAAAGGACACAATTTCTCCTATGAAAGCATAAAGAAGAAAGAAAAAAAACCTTCTTCTTCTTTTTTACTGCATTTTTTATTATTATTATTTATTTATTTAAAAAATGTAAACAGGACAAAAAGCAAACACGACAAGGATGACCACCCATGACAAAGATCTAAACATGACCAAGATCAGACCAAGGCCACTTGTGAGGCTAGCCGACCACCCAGAGAGGACCTAAGGCCCTAGGCGACCAACGAGGAGGCCACGATGGCCCTAGTCGAACACCCAAGAGCAACCGACAGCCACCAAAGGGCCTAGGCGACCCACTAGGAGATCACGACAACTCTCTAAAAACAAGATAGGGCTGCCGATTGTCCCTGGCAAGGGTTTGGGTGGCCTGGGCAGTCCTACGGTGGAAGAGAAGGAGGTTGTGATTGACTTTAGGTACCTCCTAATGAGGTTCTAATACCATGTGAGTTTAGAGAAAAGAAAGAGCTAGGAAATGAGTTAGACTTCATTCCCTTTTATATTGATAATTCTCAGCAATTACAGAAGTGCCATAAGGCATAATATATGGTCCAAAATATATGGTCCAGCCATTACACCAATCAAGGGACTAAATAAGAATACAATCCATTATTTCCTATTTTAACAATCACCTTTTATTCCACAACTAACAAGAATAAGACTGTTATCTAGCCCGTTACTTGACTACACCTTAAACAAGTTCAGCCCCATTCCTGAAATGAAAAATAAAAAAAATCACAGTGCCTCAAAGCCTTCTCTATTGTACCAAGAAACAGAGCCTAATGAAGTTCGCTAACCCGGGACGCATCCTTATGCCACACGAGATCTTTGCCATAACGAATACCTTCAAAGTCGCAGCCGTCATTTCCGTTTCACCCATAAAGCCCCACCATTCTGCTTCATGCACAACTCTTAGCTGGGAGGAAATAATGGGAGACAAAAAGACAAACAATGAAGATGAATTCAAGATCAAGACTTATTATTTTATTTGGCATTATATTATAATTTTATTTATTAGGTTACAGTTGCAATTCAATTAATGTATAGTAATTTTATTTTAGTTGGTTTGTGTGGAAATCCCTACAGTTTAGGAGTCATATGTAATCCCTATAATTAAGGAATGATTATTGACAGTCCTATTTTAGGTATCCTATTTTAGGTATGTACAGAAGGATGGTGCTGGTGGTCAATAGTGATTACCATGATTCTTGTATATTCCTTTATTGTAGAATTGTATTTCCTTAAGTTAGCTGCTGGTTACAGTTTATATAATAGGGCATATTGTACAATTCAAGGTATTGTATTGAAAATAAAGTAGTTTCCACCAGCTTTCAGTTTGTTTAGAATGCAAATAAATAACCCTGTGTAAAAAGTTTTAGGAGACTTGATATCAATTTGATTATTGAATAATTGAGATTAAGATGTTTGATTTGGGTTTGTGATCCTGTTCTTCCCCCTTTCTTTTGTTGTTCTTCTTCTACTTGTTCACTGCATTATAGTGCCACATTAAAATGACAGCATTAGAATGTACTTTGAACTCACTTAGTTTGGCAAGAAACAAACCCTTAACCTAAACTGAAGCTTACTTTAATTAACAACAACCAACGCAGATGCATCACATGCTCCCAACCATCTCAGAGAATTATGCTAGTCCACCACCATGTAGCCAAAAATGGGGGAGAAAAATGCTACTGTAAACATTTCAGCATTACAAATACCTTGAAAAGATGAGGCTCCAGGATACCAAGGGCGTTTGAGCCTAAGAAATGAGAGAATGAGAGATGATGGATACATGGGAAAAGTTGTCAAAGGCTCAATTTCCCATAACGACACCCGTGGCTGCCTCTCACCTGCAGTAGACTCATCCCAGCCAACCTACAATGAAAGTGAAATGGACAAAAACATAAACAAAGGAAATCAATAACACGCAAAGCTGTAGACTTTGACTCATCCCATCATCTAATATTTTTTACTCCTATAAAATTGCTGCTGATGCAAAGCTTATGAATCATGACAAAAGATGCAACGAAAAAAAAAAAATAACAATTATGTTGATTTCCAATCTGTTTTACCAAAAAGTCAGCACCTAGGAACATCAACATAAATAGATTGATAGATTGAAAACAGATAACGCAATGCTTGCAACCTTTATACCTAGGGTTTCACAGGCCTACCAGACAAAATCAAAATTATAGGATGTTAAGATGCACAAGACTTCCATGTCATGACAAATATGCCACTAAATTTGTTAACTATAGACCTAATTCTCTGTTGGACACTGTTCTAATGATGAACACAGACAATTGGGAGTCGTGTTTTGAAGAGCTATCATCAAGTGACACCATACCGCTTTTGTCATAGGACCAAATATTGTATCCTAAGTAGAAAACTCTTCCACCTGAACCCAAGTTCATTCTTTAGGCCCTGTAGAGACTTTCTCAATGGTCATCTCTTTGCATGTAAATCCAATTCAAAAAAAAGACCAATTTGTGAGTTCAGAGATTGCAAAAGTGAAACAAGGAAGATTTTCATGGTTGGGGTTGATCTCTTGCTTTTCACACATAGGATAGGATCTGTGTAGCAACACTGCCATTATGCATTCCCCATGTATGCTAATCTTGGTCATATTTTAAATAAGGATAAAATAATAAGTTATTTGATTGAATAATTAAATGGAAATTTTTTAGTGAAGTTAAAAAAAAATTGTTGGGATTATCCATATCTTCTTGACTACAAGAAGCAGATAAAACCAGATGCATTAGATCTAATTGATGATGGTGGCGGTCATTCTTGGCAAAGGTACATGATTGTGGAAAGAGGAAGGAGGGTCTAAACAAGAAATCTAGTTGATGGAGTTGAAAGGGTTATGATCAGTGATTTGAGGAGACCAATTCTCTACAGTTCTCAGCCTTCAATTTGAAGGAGATGTATATGGCACGAATGCTAGCATGCACCCTCAGTTGTTTGCAGAGATTCAGATAATCCCTCTGTTAAAATTCACCTACTCTCCACCTACTTCACCCACTTAAACCTACTCCACTAAACCTAACCCACTACACCACTACCACCTCACCTACTCCACTAAACCTAACCCACTACACCACTACCACCTCCACTTCACCTACTCCTTACCTACTACATACCTACCTCCTCTAATCTTCTATATATAGGACTCATTGTAAACACAACAAATATCAATCAATAATACAATTCTCTATTTCTCTTTATACATTAAATTTCTACACCCTCTCTCTCTCTCTCTCTCTCTCTCACACACACACACATTACCTGACATACTCTGGACTCTCTCCCTTGTCTTCTTTAATCTGCAGACTCTCCATTCTCTTTTTATCTCCCTTAATGTAAGAACTCCCATCAAGGGAGAAACATCACAACAAGGTTAATCTCACATATTTTGTTCCTGTTTCTTTTCACTTGTAAGCCCCACCCTTCCCCTCGCTCTCCCCCCTTTTCTTTTTCCAAGTTACTTTTAACACCGTCTCTCCCTCTCAGACAGCACATCAGGAAAGAACGGTAAATCCTGGGGACCAGAGAGGTTTTCTAATGTTGCTAGGGCATATGGTTGTGCGGCTGTTCCCATAGCTTCTTTAGAATATACAAAGAAACGGATGTCCCCAGGCCTACCACTATGGGGGCACATTCAAGCAATAGCTTTGAGGATTGATGATTTCGCTTCGGGTTCTACCCTTGCTGCCACCAGTCCTGTTCCATCCATTCAGGGCCCTACCCCCATGAAGGTTTCTACAATTTTTTTTGGGCTCAATTTTGAATTTTTCTATTTTTGATGTATTTGTTTACTAGAATAGAAGGTTGTATTTATGAAAGAAACCATGTCCCAAAAATAACCATAGATTGTGTCAAGTCAATTAGATAAATGTTTTAAAATAACATGTCAAGATCACACTCAAGATATCAGATACCACATTAAGCCTGTTTTATACATCTTCTAAAATTCCATGGTTGTTGTAGCCTTATAGGTGGACGTGGAAGTAGCAATAGTAATGTTTGTATGACCGGATATGACAAGGATTAGTGTGTGGAACATATGTCGAACCACCATACGCAAATTAAACAATCGGATCCTTTAATTTTTTTAAACTGTCCAGATAAAAAAAATAAAAAATAAAAAAGATCAAGTTTGGTAGTAGAGAAAACTTTCCTCTCACATGGATGGGGGATAGAAATCTTCTTTTTTCCTAAAATCCCATTAAATTTCAACTACATTCCTAAATAAGTACATTTACGTCCAAAAATTGCACAATATATTAGAATGTTTGGGATGTGTCAGCATACCATACCCCAACTTTTGGATGCATGTCCCTGGATCCAATCATAAGATTTAGGGTTTTGAAAGGTCTGACACTAGGACATGTACCCGCAACTGATACTTGTACCCAAGTCCATGTAACATAATTTACAGGTGGAATTATATCATTGGTAAGGGGTTACACCTTAAACCATGTAAATTGTCATTAAAGAAGTATAAATTGTCATTAAACCGAGTGAGTTAGCACTAGAAGAAAATTAGACAAAAACAAACTAGAGGATTAACTAACAAATGAATTTTTCAGATTGAAATTAATTTTTCATAAAAATTTTGATCAATTAACCACAAAGAAATTAATGCAGAGGCAATTAACCACTTAAGCTTCACAATGGAGATGCATTTGG
>NW_021033031.1:67411-119911 GCF_004153795.1 Camellia sinensis | reverse complement strand
GAGCCTCCTTAGCCAATCCACACTTGCCTTTCCGCTCTTTCTCCGGAAGATCCATTAGCGACAAGTTTTTGCTTTTTAGATGTTTGGTGTTTGGTTTTACATTACACAATCCTTATTATGAAGAGGTGCATCAATTTAAACAAAGACAACTTTACATAAGAGTTATACCTGTTCGCCAATGAGTGCCTAAGCTAAATAGATATCAAGAGTAAAATTGTCAAGCACTGAAAATTTTATTCACAAGTGTCCTGTCAGAGACAAACACCCTTGCAGGATTTCATCGTCCATATTAGGTATTTACAATGCAGATCATGAAAACGTGGTCTAGCAATCTTCAAATGCTACAATTTCACCTCTCTACAACTATAAGAGCTCGTTTGGCAACAGGCCGGTTTAGCCAAAAAGCTAAAAAGTTACTAAAAAAGTCAAAAAAGCCAACAACTCATACTAAAAAGTTAAAGATTCTTTTTTCTCTCTACTTTTTGCACATTTTTTCGTAAAAAGTCAAAAAGTCATCCCAAACATGCTAGTTTTTTTTAGCTCATATTTTAGTCAAAAAGTTACTAAATTAGCTTGTTCCCAAACGAGGCCTGAGTCAATAGAGTTAAATGAGTTAAATAAGACACCCCTTATATTACCTTTTTTTAAATAGGTGAAGATACCCACTGTATTTCATAATCATTTTGACCCAGTGCCAAGAGATTTATGTTTTTAAAAGATAAACAATTGGTTAAGGTGCCATATTAGACATAGTCGTTGAACCCTGAGCAATAGTACAAACATTTATGACAGCACACCATACTCAATTAAGAATTTCCTTCCATATAATCCAAAGGCGATACTATTGAATCAGAAGTTTGCTGAGAGATTGAAAAGGTAAATTACTTTCAAATCTGGAAGATATAAACAATTATGACCTACCTCGGAAGATATGCCTAAACTTCCACTCAACGTCGTGGAGATCCCTTGCAATAAGCTCTTGACAAGGTGGCTGCTGAGAGAAATCCTGATGGACCCAAGAAAAATACACATTAGCTTAACATTGAAATCAGAAAAAGAAAAGCATGGGAAGGAGATTACCAGTGGAGGGAAAACTTTCTCTGCAGCACGACGGGGAACAGAGAACCCCCCGTGAGTACTAGTATCACTCGCTGTTAATGTCTTGCAGAAATAATTGGTTGGCTGCTTGCTTGGAATCCCCAATTCAACAGGAATATATGTATCCTTCTGCTCTTGCTACGTTAGTACCACAAAAGATTACTTTTGCCACTAGATTGACACGAAATTGAAAAGGCATCATATAATTTGTTAAATGCAGTTTTAAAATATAACTTAAGACTACCGGCGTCAATGGCTGCAAGGTCATTTGAGCATATACTTCATCTGTTTCAACGTCTGCCTGAAATACCATAAATAAGATATTATCTCTTAAACCCCTACGTGACATACAATGATACACACAACTAGAGATATCCAGAGAAGCAAAAAGAGTATGTGCATAAAGAATAGAACCCACGTGCATTGTAACATTGTGGAGTTGACAGATTAACTGAGGCGGCAAGCTTGGGTAATTGGGTATGTGGGCATCAACTTCTTTGTTAGTTGTCGCCGCAACCTGAGTTGCAATTATAATTGGCGTTATTACGAATGCTTGAAGTATGTTTTTCTCGTAACAAAAGCATATATTGAATTATATCAAAAGAAATAAAGAGTGACTGAACAAAAGACCTGCTCACTATGACCCTGAGGGAAGTAAACCACACGACTCCCGACCGTTGGCAGGGACACGAGAGGGCCAGCGCATGCATGCCATAGCTCCGAATTCAAACACTTATTCTCCCCTTTCACAGGCCAATAAAAATTACCCCAAATGTTGACTACTTTACTTCTCAATATTGATTAAAAATGCAGTAAGAAAAAGGAAATATTTCAAGACATGCCAAACAAACTATCAACAACCCAAAAAAACGAAGGAAAAAAAAAAACTGAAAAAGACACATACATGAGCAAGTTAAAAAGTCTAAAAAACAGAGAAGGCAACGAATGAGAGAAGAGAAAAAGATACCTTCATGAGCCTGCTGACTCAGTCCTGATGTTGAAAGCTTCATGTTTCTTAAAAGTTCGTATAAATACTAGCCTAAACCCTTAAAACTATACCCAAAAAAAAAAAAAATTCAGCTTATTAAAAAGCCTTCTGCAATAGCTGTCATAATCTTGAGCCCTAAACTGCTGTCCCAGTGCACCTTTTTAGTCTTCAACAAACTCCTCTCCTCAATCATGGCTCCACGCTCCATAATTTCTTCCCCCCCCCCTCCCCTCTCTCTCTCTCCCTCTCTCTCTCTCTCTAAGCCCAGAAATTCACACCATACTCAAAATACACCAACAAACCAAGCCCTAAAATTTCACAAAACCACAGTAGACTCCCAATTGCAACTGCTCATCAACAAACAACAAAGTTAGACACTTAACTTTTAGTTCACAAAATCGAAACCCTAAGCTGAGAGGTCGCGTTATTCGAGACCGCCATGAATGAGCTCTTCATTTTTCTCTGCAACCTGGAACCAAATCCAAGTCGCCCCACGCACAGTAGATCTTTTCGTGGCCAATCGCTGTCGAAAGCGATGAGAGAGAAAGTGTTTTATAAAGAAAGACCGAGCTCAGACCTGGTAGCAGTAGAAAGAGAAGATGAGAGAGAGATGAATGGGCTCAATTCAATCTTTCTCATTCTCTCTCTCTCTATCAGTATCATCATCAGAGGCAATGTTTTGGGGAAATTACAATCGGGGGCGTCCGGAGATTCGTACCTGGGAATCCTGACCGTCCATTTTGGACTGATATGACAGCAGGCATGTGCCACCATCCTTCAGTGGTCGTTGTCAGAGTACGGAGCTTGGGATATTTAAATATACTTTTATTTATTTATTACAATTTATACATACATGGGAGAGTGAGAGATACGGAGGGAAAGATTTTGTAATAATTTGTTATAATTTTATTTTATTTGCAAGCTTTTTGGTCTATTGGGCCTTTTTTTTCTTTCCCTCTGGTAACTTTGGTGCTGTTCTTTTTACAACAATTTTGATGGTCCATGCGTCTTCTACTGATGATGATGATGATGATGATGATGATGATGATGGGGGAACCAGTTTGTCAAACTGTATCTTAAACTGGGACTTCATGAAATTGACATATACCCCCATTTTGGGAAGTGAAAAAAAAAATTAGGTTCGTTTGGTTTAATTTTTGAGTTAGATTGGGTCGAGTTTTAAAATTATAATTTGAGAATAAAATATATTTTGAATTTGTAAGTTTTAAAATTATGATTTGATTGTGAAAATAGTGCTGCTATTAGTATTTGGCAAAATTTTTTGGACCCCTCATTTTATAATTTTTTTTATTACATTCATACCTTAAAGTAAAATTATATTAAAAGACATTATTAAATGGAACATCCACATATCAATAAGAACTAATACTCTATAATATTTGACATCCACTCCCAACCCCACCTCTACCTCCACCTCTACCTCCACCTCCAACTCTAACTCCAACTCTAACTATACGTGTTCTATGTTTGTAAACTCTAAACCTATTACTTTTCATAACCAACTAATATAAACCCTAAATCTATTATTTTTCATAATCATCTTAAATCTTGAATGTGTCATCTTCAGGGTTGGTTTGGGATGTTCTAAAAAAGTGCACTTTTTGACTTATTAGCTTATATGGGTTGGGTTTGGGTTGGGTTTGATATGATGTGTTAGAGAAGTGATGTGATTTAAATAAGATAGTGACTTTTTGACTTTTTATATTATTTAGTAGATGCCAAACTTGGCCTCAGTACCATCATCAACGCTATTGAACTTGAAAGTTTTGCTTCAAGTATAATGTATACTTCATCACTTATTTCACTGTGTAGAGCAATGGAGGACGAGGGCAACAATTCTTGTGAGACCGGTGTTCCATTAATAAGTTTATCGGTCTTGTATTAACATTCTCGGTCGTTTTCGATCATTCTTGTTTCGTTCAAGCTGTTCAGTACTGGTTTGCTGACTGTTAGAATTATGTTCAGTAATTATGGCCAAGTTTGGCATCTACTAAATAATACAAAAAGTCAAAAAGTCACTATCCTATTTAAGTCACATCATCTTATTTAAATCACATCACCTCTCTAACACATCACATCAAACCCAACCCAAACCCAACACATATAAGTCAATAAGTCAAAAAGTACACTTTTTTATAACATCCCAAACCAACCCTATATTCGGTAATACAGTACTGAACATAATCCTTTCGTTCAATACATAGGTTCCGAACATTAATACAGATAGTCAGTTATGTAATTTTCTTTGTTAAACTAACTTAGAATGGAAAAGAGTAAATTGGAATGGATTTAAGTTATGTATTTTGAATGGATTTAATTCATGTTATTTTAAGTTGTAAATTGGAATGGATTCAAGTAACATAGTGATGAACAAATTTTGTTCAGACATACAGTGCTGACAGGATCATTATTGTTCGACAAAATAGTTCTGAACAAAATACATTTTTTCGGCTACACAGTGGTGAACAAATTGTTTTGGGCTATATTCAGAATTCTTATGGCGATTCAGACGATGATTATGTTTTTCCTCATCTTGCAAACAGTTATGCAAATCCCGTAAAAATTGGACTATCTTCGATCGATCTCAGCGTTGACGAAGATACAAAAAGCAACGAAGAAGATAATGATGAGAGGATGAGAGAGGCTACTGATTCGGCGATACGGAGAACGTTCAAAGAAGATGAGAGTCGTCGGAATGCTTCGTTGGCGGTTCAGACGGCGACGAGAGTAATGGAGGGTTGGAGTCCAAGAATTCTATACTGGACCAAAGCTCCAAACTCTAAAGATTGAGTGAGTCAGGGAAGGAGATGGGTGAAAAATTAGGTGGGTATGCATTTCATTGTGAAAATATCATGAGTACGGATAGATTTGGTAATAAGTGAGGTGTCCAAAAAATATTATTAAAATTTAGGGTTTAGGGTTGGGGTCCAAAGAATTTTGGTAGGTGCTAATAGCAGCACTCTTATGAAAAATTTGTTTGGTTATGAGTTTTGAAAAGAATTTGAATTGAGTAATGTGACATATAACATTAAAAAGTGGGTGTTTTGAAAAGTGGGTGTGGAATTAATTTTCTAAAACTGTAACCAAACAACACACTCAAACTAAGGAGTAGAATTAAACTTCAAACGCTCTACCAAACAGAGCCTTAAATTTCATTTTATTTTTATGTTTGAGTTATATTTTTAAAGATAAGTTATTGAAAAAAGTTTTAAAAATTAAAAAATTATTTGATTATGAGTTTTGAAAATAATTTTGAAATAATTTGTATTTTTTTTTTTGTAGTTGAATAGATAGGTGTGAGAAAATTTGATTGATGTATAGAATGTAAGAGAACGAGAGAAAAGAAAAAAAAATCAATGTGTGCTTGGTTTCAGTTTTCTGGAAATTGAATTTTTTTTTCTGTGCTTTTTTTTATTTTTAGTGAATAGTTTTTAAAATTTGAAGCAATTTTTTTTACTTCTTTAGATGCACCTTACATAGATGTATCTAAATAATAAAATATTTATGAAAAAATATTTTTAAAAAATTTAAAATACGAGAAAATGTGAAAAATGCATATTTTTTTATATTTTTGGTATTTAGTGAATTTTTTAAATATTTTTTCACAAATATTATATTTTTTAGTGTATTTATGTTAGAGGTGTGTCTAAAAATTTAAAAATTGTTTAAAATATTAAAAAAAATTAGTGAAAACAAAAAAATATGAAAAATAAATAAAATTTTTTAAAAAGTGAATTCTAAAAACTGAAACCAAACAGTTTTGAAAAGAAATTTGAAAATTGATAATTCAAACATGTTTTTTTGATTTTTTAATATAAATTTTAATTTAAAAACTAAATCAAATGGTACCCTAATTATTTAGGTTTTTTTTTTTTTTTTTTTTTTTATTTTTTTTTTTGAAAAAGTATGCAAAATGATAGAAAAGTGATATGAACTGAATAAACCAATAAATTGACTTTTTTCCTAATTAACAAAACAGGCCATAGTGTGAAAACTCATAAAATAGCTTCTTTTTTATTAAAAAAAAAAAAGTTTTAATGGTTGAAAATATTTGTACTATGGCAAATTTACCATTGTGTTTGGTTATATTCTCCAAATATATTTCTATTCTATGTTTTGAGTGTGTTATTTATTTAGAGTTTTCAAAAATTAATTCCACACTCACTTTTCAAAACTCTGTCCAAAGCGGAAAAATTTAGATTAACCGGTCGTCTTCCCAGACATTTGGCAAGTTGACTGAAACAGTACAATTTTTTTTTTTACAATTGACACCTGTTATTTTTTATATTTTAAATAAAAGAAATTCGGAATTTTTTTAAAAGATTTATGTATTTTGAATAGAATTTTAAGTTTTGTGTTTAGTTATAAATTGTAAATTTTTTATATCAAATATTGTATATCACATTAAAAATTTTCCACTCAAATATTTGTAATATGGCAAATTTACAATTCACTCTCTTTATTCTTTTCTCTTTCCGACTAACCATCCCCCGTTCTTCTTCGTTGTTGTCGTCCTTCATCCACCTTGTTCCGGTCTCCCTGACACCTACCTCATCAATTGTACTGGCATAACTCATTGAACATATTTCTAGTGGAGGAGAAGGCGATGATGATTTTAAGTTTGAGAAATATGGGTAGTGTATGGTTTAGTTTTAGAATTATAATTTAAAAATAAAGTTATATTTTGAGTTTGTTAGTTTTTAAATTATAATTGTAGACACCCCATTTTTTACCGTCCTTAAGACTTGAGCATTACTGATAGTTTATTTGGTGGTGAAAGATGTGCAGGGCAAAGGTTCGATTTCTTCAGCAAGAGGTGAGTCAAATGCTAACCTCACACCCCATTTTAGACCAAAGTTATTTTGGATGGTTTTTAGATCTTAAAATCCTCTCTTTCAAAATATTTTTGAAATAAAGTTCCTACGATATTCCGAGGCTCTTATTTCGTTAAATGTTGCGCTTTTTGGTAAACCGAGCGAGGACAAAGTGAAAATGAATAAAAGAGAGATGAAATCTTTGAAAAATCTTTCAAAACACCTTGTTTAGGGATTTGAAGTTAAAGAAAATTAGAGGAGAGGGAAGAAACCAAGTTGAAGAAGAATGTGGGTATGAATCGCTAAGAGAGAGTCGAGTGGTCCTCGCTAAATCAAGCCTATCTGTCTATACACTTGGATTTAAGCTATGAGGCCACCACTGTTGAAAATAAGACTTCTGGGGCTTCATTTTTCACTCAAGAATCTCCTAAAGCCGAGTCCGGATGAGGGAGATATGGTTGGTTGAAGTTCGGCATGAATTCGGGTACGACCAAAACTGAGCAGTTTCACCAAAACAATCATAACTTTTTTCACAGTTGGAATTTTGATACAACGATACCACCATTAGAAAGCTTACTTATGGGGCTTCAATTTGGACACAATAATTACCTGAAAAGGAGTCCATATGAAGAAGTTATGCCCATTTGAAGTTAGACTTGCAGAGCAGAATGTCCTATTGGCCACAAATGTGCACAGTCGGCCAAAAAAGTAGCAGATCGGCCATCACAAGTAGTAGATCAGCACCAAAGATGGCCGGTTGGCCAAGAGTGACCCAAATTCAGAATTTTTGAAGATATTTCTCCTCCAGCTGTTTCCAGCTTGCTCCAGCTGTCCCAAATCAGATATTTTCGACCAAAACTCTTGCTTTTGCTATATATGAAGATATATCTCCCATTTTGCAAGGGACAACCTTCTTGAGCAAGTCTGAGAGATTCTCTCACTAAACTTCCTCTCTCTCTACAATTTTCAGAGCTTAATCTCTGCCTCTCTCTCTAAAGCCTCTCTCTCTTGCCCTTTTGTGCATAGAAGTAGAGAAACATGCCTAGTTTGCCTATACATCCTTGATTAAAGTGGCCTATCTTTGGGAGGAGGTTGCTTGAACCTTACTTGGAACTTGTTTTCGGCTGCTAAAGCTTGGTTTTAACTTCGAAATCTTGCTGTTTGGCTTCAAGGGTAAGTACTTGTCCCTAGGGCTGCAAATGAACCGAGCTGTTCATAAACAAGCTCGGCTCGGCTCTGTCAATAAGCGAATGGATGTAGAGGTGAGCGCAGAAAGTATATAAGCATGACTGCAGAATTATCTCGGCCTCCTTCGACCGAGCTACTTAACGAGCCCAACAGTCACTCGCCGAGCTCCATCACAACCGAGCTCAGTAGCATTCCAGTACGGCCGAGCTCCAAACAAGTTAGGCTGGTCCGAGGGAGACCGATCTCAACGAGCAAACAACGGGAACCGGGCTAGCAGAGAAGTTATCCCGGCCAAATCGGACCTAGGCTTTAACCGAGAACACTGCACTTGGATTGGCCTAGCTCGGCCCAAACATGCTCGGACCAATTTTAGCCCGGTCATTACCACGGCCCAAAGCCAAATTATCAAATCTCCCTCACAATTGCCCATTAATTCTGTTCGTATTTGCGTGACCGGAATTACATTACAAGGCCGGGGTAGACTTTTTGCTCGGTGGTTCACTTTGCTCAGTCTAGAAACCTCAAAGTTGGCAAACAAAGTCAGCTCGTCAACTCGCTTCTTGGCGAATAAAATCAGCTCAGCAACTTCTTGAGCGAGCAAAATCAACTTAGCAAGGACCTTCAAAGTTAGCGAGGAAAGCCAGCTCAGCAACTTGATTCTTGGCTATCAAGATCAGCTCAGCAAGTAACTCCAAGGTCAGCGAACAAGGTCAGCTCGACGACTTTCTTCATGATGAGCAAGATCAGCTTGGCAAGGAACTCCAAGGTCGACGAGCAAGGTCAGCTCGACGACTTTCTTCTTGGCGAGCAAGATCAGCTCGGCAAGGAACTCCAAGGGCGGCAAGTAAGGTCCGCTCTGCGACTTGCTTCTAAGCGAGCAAGATCAGCTCAGCAAGGAACTCCAAGGTCGGCGGACAAGGTCCGCTCCGCGACTTGCTTCTTGGCGAGCAAGATTAGCTCGATAAGGAACTCCGTGGTCGACGAGCACGGTCCGCTCTACGACTTGCTTCTTGGCGAGCAAGATCAGCTCGGCAAGGAACTCCAAGGTTGGCATTTGTCCCTCTAAAGCTTTGTTTTGCATGCTTGTTTTACCACATTTGCAAACTGTTTTTGGCTTGGTTTTGAACTGAAGAAAACTCTATTTTTCAGTCCTAAAAATGATGGTTTAGGCCTATTTTGTGTTAAGGGGTTGTCTCCCCCTTTTGTTCCTTAGCTTGTTTAGCTTTTGAGCCATCTTCGAAGGCCTTTCAAAACAACTTTTCGTGGCCTTTTTACCACTAAAATCTAGTGGATTTTCAGTGGTAAAAACCCTGTTTTGAGGTCCTAAATAGGATAGAGTGGCCCCCTCTCCTCTTGTCTTGTTTGCTTGTGTTGATGGCCAACCAAATGAGCATGTGTTTTTACTTCTTTGTGGCTTTGTTTAGGCTCATTTTTGTGACTTTTCAGACCTGCTATAACTCTGTTTTTGGCTGTCTTGGTCACCTCTTGCATGCTTATTGCACTTGTAGTGTAAATCCTCTTTGGTAGCCTTACATGCTTGATGTTGTAGCCTATTATTTTAGCATGTATTGGCTCCATTCCAACACATTTTTTATAATGCTTTGCCATGCTAAAGCTCTGTTTTAAGTTGTTTTGGTCATGCATGCCTTGCTTTGTATAGCCATAGTGCATTCTTACTCACTAACTTTGAGTTTTCAAGTCACTAGCATGCATTACTTGGGCTATTTGCATGATCTAGCATCATTTTGTATGAGATTCCAGAGCATGTTTCATAGTAATACACTCGCATGTGTTACTCTTTCAATGCTTTGGAGGGCTTGTGCCTTTTGCCTTAAACATGAGCCAATATGTATGCCATCTTGCCTGAGCTTTTGGGCTGCCATATCAGTGTGTTTTTGGTGTTATTTTGTCATGATACAACTCTGTTTTTGGTTGGTTAGAGCATCATTCATTTGCTTCTTACACTTGTAGTGTAACTATGCTCATTGTCTCTTGCATGCTTGGTATTTTGGCTTCATTCCATGCATGTTTTGGCCTTGTTTTGACCTGCCTTGGGATTGTTTTCAGTCATCTTGGCGCTTTGGGGCTTGATTTGATATGGCCATTGTAAGGGAGATTTCATAATTTGGCTTTGGGCCATGGTAATGACCGGGCTAAAATTGGTCCGAGCATGTTTGGGCCGAGCTAGGCCAATCCAGGTGCAGTGTGCTCGGTTAAAGCCTAGGTCCGATTTGGCCAGGATAACTTCTCTGCTAGCCCGGTTCGCGTTGTTTGCTCGTTGAGATCGGTCTCCCTCGGACCGGCCTAACTTGTCTGGAGCTCGACCGTACTGGAATGCTATGAGCTCAGTTGTGATAGAGCTCAGCGAGTGACTGTTGGGCTCGTTAAGTAGCTCGGTTGAAAGAGGCTAAGATAATTTCGCCGGTCTGTCCATTCCCGCCAATGCTGACTGGCGGTTTGATTAGGTGGTGTTTAGTTGAATTTGCGCTGACAGCTAGGAGAGCAACTCCACGTGTCAATAAGCGAATGGATGTAGAGGTGAGCGCAGAAAGTATATAAGCATGACTGCAGAATTATCTCGGCCTCCTTCGACCGAGCTACTTAACGAGCCCAACAGTCACTCGCCAAGCTCTATCACAATCAAGCTCAGTAGCATTCTAGTACGGCCGAGCTCCAAACAAGTTAGGCCGGTCCGAGGGAGACCGATCTCAACGAGCAAACAACGGGAACCGAGCTAGCAGAGAAGTTATGCCGGCCAAATCGGACCTAGGCTTTAACCGAGAACACTGCACTTTGATTGGCCAAGCTCGGCCCAAACATGCTCGGACCAATTTTAGTCCGGTCATTACCACGGCCCAAAGCCAAATTATCAAATCTCCCTCACAATTGCCCATTAATTCTGTCCGTATTTGCGTGACCGAAATTACATTACAAGGCCGGGATGGACTTTTTGCTCGGTGGTTCACTTTGCTCAGTCTAGAAGCCTCAAAGTTGGCAAACAAAGTCAGCTCGTCAACTCGCTTCTTGGCGAATAAAATCAGCTCAGCAACTTCTTGAGTGAGCAAAATCAACTTAGCAAGGACCTTCAAAGTTAGCGAGGAAAGCCAGCTCAGCATCTTGATTCTTGGCTATCAAGATCAGCTCGGCAAGTAACTCCAAGGTCAGCGAGCAAGGTCAGCTCGACGACTTTCTTCATGACGAGCAAGATCAGCTCGGCAAGGAACTCCAAGGTCGACGAGCAAGGTCAGCTCGACGACTTTCTTCTTGGCGAGCAAGATCAGCTCGGCAAGGAACTCCAAGGTCGGCGAGTAAGGTCTGCTCTGCGACTTGCTTCTAAGCGAGCAAGATCAGCTCAGCAAGGAACTCTAAGGTCGGCGGACAAGGTCCGCCCCGCAACTTGCTTCTTGGAGAGCAAGATTAGCTCGATAAGGAACTCCGTGGTCGACGAGCACGGTCCGCTCTACGACTTGCTTCTTGGCGAGCAAGATCAGCTCGGCAAGGAACTCTAAGGTCGGTGAGTAAGGTCAGCTCGGCGATTTTCTTCTTGGCGAGCAATATCAGCTCGGCAAGGTCAGCGAGCAAGGTCAGCTCGGCGACTTTCTTTTGGGCAAGCAAAATCAGCTCGGCAACGAACTCTAAGGTCAGGGAGCAAGGTCAGCCTGGTGACTTCCTTCTCGGCGAGCAAGATCAGCTCGACAAGGAACTCAAAAATCGGCGAAAAAGGTCAGCTCTGCGACTTACTTCTTGGCGAGCAAGATCAGCTCGGCAAGGAACTCTAAGGTCAGCGAATAAGGTCAGCTCCGCGACTTGCTTCTTGGTGAGCAAGATCAGCTCAGCAATGAACTCCAAGGTCGGCAAGCAAGGTCAGCTTCGCGACTTGCTTCTTAGAGAGCAAGATCAGCTCGGCAAGGAACTCTAAGGTCTGCGAGCAAGGTCCGCTCGGCGACTTGCTTCTTGGCGAGCAAGATCAGCTCGACAAGGAACTCCAAGGTCCGCTCGGCGACTTGCTTCTTGGCGAGCAAAATCAGCTCGGCAAGGAACTCCAAGGTCGGCGAGCAAGGTCAAGGTCGGCGAGCAATGTCAGCTTGATGGCTTTCTTCCTGGCGAGCAAGATTAGCTCGGCAAAGAACTCCAAGGTCGCGAGCAAGGTCCGCTCGGCGACTTGCTTCTTGGCGAGCAAGATCAGCTCTGCAAAGAATTCCATGGTCGACGAGCAAGGTCCGCTCGGCAACTTGCTTCTTGGCGAGCAAGATCAGCTCTGCAAAGAATTCCATGGTCGACGAGCAAGGTCCGCTTGGCGACTTACTTCTTGGGGAGCAAGATCAACTCGGCAAGGAACTCAAAGGTCAGCGAACAAGGTCAGCTCGGTGACTTTCGTCTTAGCGAGCAAGATCACTTCGACAAGGAACTCCAAGATCCGCGAGCAAGGTTAGCTCGGCGACTTACTTCTTGGCGAGCAAAATCAGCTCGACAAGGAACTCAAAGGTCGGCGAGCAAGGTCAGCTCCACGACTTGCTTCTTGGCGAGTAAGATCAGCTCGACAAGGAACTCCAAGGTCCGCGAGCAAGGTCCACTCGGTGACTTGCTTCTTGGTGAGCAAGATCAGCTCAACAAGGAACTCCAAGGTCCGCGAGCAAGGTCAGCTCAGCGACTTGCTTCTTGGCGAGCAAGATCAGCTCGACAAGGAACTCCAAGGTCCGCGAGCAAGGTTAGCTCGTCGACTTGCTTCTTGGCGAGCAAGATCAGCTCGACAAGGAACTCAAAGGTCGGCGAGCAAGGTCAGCTCTGCGACTTGCTTCTTGGCGAGCAAGATCAGCTCGGCAAGGAACTCCAAGGTTGGCGAGCAAGGTTTGCTCGGTGACTTGCTTCTTGGCGAGCAAGATCAGCTTGGCAAGGAACTCCAAGGTCGACGAGCAAGGTCAGCTCGGTAACTTGCTTCTTGGCGAGCAAGACCAGCTCAGCAAGGAACTCCAAGGTCGCGAGCAAGGTCCGCTCGACGACTTGCTTCTTGGTGAGCTAGATCAGCTCGATAAGGAATTCTAAAGTTTATTAAAACCATCAACAAATCTCTTGTCGAGTAAAATTCATCCGACAAGGAATTCCAGAGTTGATAAAATCATCAACAAACCTTTTGCTGAGCAAAATCCGTCCGGCAAGGAATTCCAAAGTTTATCAAAACCGTCAACAAATCTCTTGCCGAGCAAAATCCGCCCTACAAGGAATTTTGATCTTTCCGTCAAAATGATTGTTGGTTGCCCCTTGGACAGCACTAAATCCGCTTGGCGAGGCAAAAATACAACAATTCTCAAGATAATGGTCTGCTTGTTTCATTGTGCCAATGGAAAAAAGGGTTACAAAAATAGAACTAAGAAAAAAACTTTAGATTGGCAGAGTTCGATGTTCTGAAAATGGATCGGCCATTTACATTCCGTGAGTTTTATGTCCCTTTTCCTCGGCCTTCTTATAGACGTCTTGCAAAAACCAAACTCCCTATATCTTTTCTATGGTGGTTTGCATGTCCATCACATTGTCCGACTACGTAAACCTTTCGCACTACTCTCTTATTCTCTACTACCGGACTTGTCGTCACGGTAGCTGCGGCTGCATTATCTTCGACTCAGATGTGCTCATTAATGTGTTGCATGAGCAATTCCATAGTTGACGGTTGATTCATTGTAAGCGAGTCTCTCAGTCGATGTCCAACTGGAAGACCGCGCTTATACTGAGTGATTGCAAGGTTGGTCGGGCAATCAAGGATCTCGTTGAAAGTCTTCCAATACTTAGTGTTATACGCCTTCAAAGAGTCGTTTGACTCCTTCTTTACTCTCAAGAGATGGTCAATTTCCTTGGGCATTTTAGCATTTGTCTTAAATCTAGTGACGAATGTCTCTGCCAACTGTTGCCACTCCTCGATGCTCTCCTCCGGCAGCCTCTCGAACCATTTTAGGCCCAACTCGCCCAAACTCGATGGAAAAACAAAGCACGTGAGCGCATCGTTCCGCCTATGCCCAGCCATAACCTATCAAAAGTGGCCATATATGGATCAGTCTTTCTGTCATGGAGCGTGAACTTTGGTTGACGAAACCCGGGGGGGCGATGGGTTCTCGATCTCTACAGAAAAAGGGGTGGCACTTAGCCTTGCCAACTCTCTGTCTAGTGGCGCGCGTGCCGCCAAGCGTGGTTGTGGCACGGCGACCTTCTCACTGGCTCGCCTTCTAGGGACTAGCCGCTGCAGTGCAAGCACCCTCTGCGCCTCTTGCCGTCGAGCGCGCCCCTCCAACACATCCCTTAAGTTTTTCGAACAGTCGGAGCGAGAATACCTCGACGCCGTCATCGGGCGTGAGGGGTGGTAACTGCTGTCCTGCGTGCGAGATATAGTCGCCGGTGCTACGTAGTCTCCAGCTCTGAAGCTTCTCGTGACGGAGAGTGAAGGGGTGCGATGTCTATTAAGACTATCGGAACGGTGGGAATGGGCGTGCTCACTGTTGTTTCCCACTCCAGCAATGCCCTTTCCCTTCATCTGGCGTCTCATGGCCTCCATCTCCGTCGCCGTTTTCTTGATGATGGTATCTTGGTCTCTCAGCTTGTCTTCCAAATGTTGAGTGTGTGAATCTCGCCGTCGGCGACGTTCTTTTGGAATGACAGAGCGCCCAAAACTCCTTGCGCGCTTGTCTCGCGTATCCCTGGGAAGTCCTTGTGCAGAGGTCTCCAAATCAGCCATCATCGGAATGGGGGATAGGCCATCTCTAAGACAAATGGACTCTGGCGTGATGCCGTCGATAGCGAGTAACGAAATGTCGTCGTGGTTCGCCATAAAAGAAGACCGGAGAAGCTTGGAGGACAAGGTTTTGTCTGTCAACTTCCCACAGATAGCGCCAATTGTACGGGGAGCAAATATTCCGCGGAGCCCGTACTCCTTTCGTCTAAGTTCCTTGTCTATCCGATCGACCTAGGAGCACAACGGCGGTGAGCTACCCGGCGGTGTGTGGCCGAAAAATCCCTCCAACGGTCAAGTTAGCACACACACACACACACTCAGGGAGAGAGAGAGGAAGAGAGAGACATATCACAATGAGTGTTTCTCACCAAATGATGTTCTATCCTAGGAATGGCAACGGGGCGGGGCCGGGGACTACACCCCCGTCTCCGATCCCCGAAAGTAATAGATGCCCGTCCCCGGCCCCGATCCCCGACGGGAACCCAAAGCCCGACCCCATCCCCGTCCCCGATCGGGGATCGGAGATCCCCGACCCCGAAAAATCCCCGGTGGTTTTTTTTTTTTTATCTGTAAAAATCTGTAAACATTCTAATCCTATTGAAATATATTTTTCAACATATTTGCCAATTTAAAAAATTCTATAAACATCAAATTCAAACACAGCAGCATCAATAAATCTATCAAAATGGATCAAATTCAAACACAGCATCAAAATGGATCAAATTCAAACAGCAGCATCAATAATGGATCATGGAAGAGTAGTAATGGTGCAGCTGGAATAAATCTGTCAAATATTCAAATCAATAATACAGTTCAGCCTCAGGTAATTAATAATAACAGATATGTGCAAGATTCAACAAATTAAAGATTAATAATACAGTTCACGTGCAAGATTCAAATTAAAGATTATTAAAGATTCAAAACAGATATGTGCAAGATTCAAATTAAAGATTATTAAAGATTCAAAACAGATATGTGCAAGATTCAAATTAAAGATTATTAAAGATTCAAAACAGATATGTGCAAGATTCAAATTAAAGATTATTAAAGATTCAAAACAGATATGTGCAAGATTCAAATTAAAGATTATTAAAGATTCAAAACAGATATGTGCAAGATTCAAATTAAAGATTATTAAAGATTAAAAACCATATCATATATATATATATATATATATATATATTTAAAACAAATAAATTTAGAGAGAAAAAAAAAACAGAGGTCGAAGAACAGAGATACTATGAAAAAAAAAATCGAATCGAATCAAAGAACAGAGATACTATATACACACACATATACATATATATGTGTGTGTATGTAAACCCCCCAATATCGAAATCCCGAGAGAGAGAGATACCCTTTGAAATCGACGGTGAGGGAGGATCGCCGGCGAGGGAGGAGTGGCGGTGAGGGGCGAGGAGCCGTCGTGTGTGAGAGAGAGAGAGGGAGGCGGAGGCGAAGCTCTAAGTTCTAACCAGCAGCGGCGGTGAGGGAGGAGGATCGACAGAAAGGTGCGAGCGGCGGTGGTCCCTAGCCATTGCCTGTAAGGTCGGATACTTTGGTCCACTAGCTTTCTACCAATTCAAAACATCAAAATCTGAAGTTCTTGGCAAAACATCATCTTCTAGATAATGGCCCAACTCTGATCTTACATTCTTCATTTTTTTACTTCTCTTTCTACTAATAAACAAATCAAATTCTGAAAGGGTCCCTGTAACAATTTCTGGATGAGTAGAAGAGTCACCAACAACATCGGTCTCCATATCAACTCGGTGCCGATACTCTTGCAACAAATCATAACAAATATGACGAACCCTATCAACTTCATCTTCAGCTTTGTCTCCATAAAATTTTTCAAAATAAAACTCCAATACACTCATCTTATACCTAGGATCAAGCACAACTGCAACTCCAATAACACCATGGATCACTAACCAATATTTATCAAAAATTTCAACCGTTTTTGATGCCATTGTTCTGATCACTTCAATTTCACAAGAGAGCCATTGAGACAGTGTCATCTTAATCTCACATAAAGTTGGGAAACAAACATTGGCTGTGGAATACTTTGTACCAGAAAACAACTCAGTGATAGAAAAAAAAAATCTTAAACCTCCCACTAATCTCTCTAGCAAACTCTCATTCTTGCTCAGTTGGCATAGTCTTATATTGGGGCTCTCTAATTTTCAACCTAGAAAAGACATCCTTATACAATAAGGCTGTCTGAAGCATCAAGTAGGTTGAGTTCCACCTAGTTGCACAATCAAGTCCTAATTTCTTAGTATGTGGAATACGCAACTGGTTGACTGTTTCTTCAAATTTTTCTAGTCTTTTTGGTGTTGCTGTCCAATAAGCTACACTCTCTCGAATTTTCTCCACACCCACTCGTATGACATCCAATCCATCTTTCACTATCAAATTCAAAATATGCGCATAACAGCGCATATGAAACAAAGTACCACCCAACAAAAGCGATGAATTACTTAACTTATCCATCAACATGGTAATCATGACATCATTTGTGAAGCAATTATCAACAGTAACAGTCGAGATTTTTCTATCAATATTCCAGTCCACCATACACTCAAGCAAAGTATCACAAAGAACTTCTTTTGTGTGTGGACATGGAACATAAATAAACCTAAAATATGATATTCATAAACAAGTATTAATAACATGCAAATTGAACTGAATAAGATTGAATTTTTAAATGATTTGCAAATTTACAAAAATATACCTCAAAATGCGACTTTGCAATGTCCATGAATCATCAATAAAGTGTGCGGTGACAGCTATGAATCCTTTCTTTTGATTGCTAGCAGTCTACATATCAGTTGTGATTGCCACCCTACATTTATTATGCTCCACCAAACTCAATGTCTTCACCCTCTCAAAATCATAAATCTTTAAAATATCACTCTTTATCATATTTCGATAAGGCACTTTAAACAATGGTTGAAGTGCTGCTGAATATCGTTTAAAACCAACATGGTCTACGATAGAGAGGGGATATTCGTGCAAGATTATGGCATGTGACAATTCTTTCCTAGCAAAATTTTGATTAAAAATATAAGAATTCATTTTTGGACTCTCTCTACTAAAGTTGTTAGTTAACACTTTTTGCCTTATATCCATCACTTTTTTTCCTAGTACAACTCTTATGGTGATCATGCAAATGCCTAGTTCCATTTTTTGAATCACCTCCAAGATGCTTGTTATAATAATTACATATTGCCTTCCACACCCCATTGACTTGTTATTTTTTGATATGTTCCCACACAACACTAGGTTTTCTTTTAGTTCCTCCACAAGTAGTATTAGACTCTTTTTCTAAATCAATAACATTTTGATTAGAGAGGGGAGACGGTGAGTTCATAGGTGTGTTTGTAGCTGGCGATGAATGTTGTGACGCGCCATTCTCAAATGGTACTTGAGAGTTAATGGGTACTTGAGAGTTAACGAGTACTTTAGAGTTAACTGGTGCTTCAGAGTTAACATCTGACATTTTTAACCTTTATAAAAATAATATGGATTGAATTAATATTAACAGAGGCAACATAAAAGTAGATTACTGGAGCTGAGAAACAAATTAATAATAACTAAGCTAATGGATTGAATTAATGGAATTGAGAAACATTAATTTTCTTTTTTCTTTCTCTGTTTTCTTTCTTTTAGATGAATGGAATTGAATTGGGACATGTACCAATAAGATCTTCGATAATATAAAAAATTAAATAAGGTCATCCTAACATGTACAAGTTAAATACAAACAAGCTAAGTTTGAGTCAATATCAAGGTAAATTTGAGCTTGATAGAAACATAACAAAGCCAAGCTTGAATAAAATGAGAGAGCACATAATATTGTTACTGATTTTGAGAGAGCATAAGTTCCACACAACACACAATCTAACCTCAACTTTAAACCAAAATGCATGTCTATAGTAATTCAGGAAACTTACTTCTTCGCTTAACTTCCAAATTTCAGCTGTGTAGTAGTCAATTGTATCCACAGTTTTTCCCCAAAGGCCCCAAAAACTTGTCTATACAGAACGGAAAAGTGAGATGGTGAACTTAGTAGTTATAAGTCACTTTAATAATAAGAGATCCATAATCATTTGTGGATGCAAAATGTATAAAAGAAACTCCAAATATGCTACTTATTTTTCCCTATATTACTGCATAAAAGTTTCTATTACAACCCAAAATATTACAGATTCACAAGTATAGAAACTTGAGAAAAAGATAAACCTGATGTGAAAGATAATGATCAGAATGATTTACGCAAAAGAAATGTTCAACGCGCTCACTAACTGATTCATTAGGGTCTGTTCAACGTACTCAATAAATAAATAAAAGATCTATACATATTAACCCCTCCTCATATCTCATATTTTGAGAAATGTGTCAACACTAGTTCCTAACTCACAATTATTAAGCTTCATATTAACATGGAACTGCATAAAAGTTTCTATTACAACCCAAAATATTACAGATTCACAAGAATAGAAACTTGAGAAAGAGATAAACCTGATGTAAAAGATAATGATCAGAATGATTTACGCAAAAGAAATGTTCAACGCGCTCACTAACTGATTCATCAGGGTCTGTTCAACGTGCTCAATAAATAAATAAAAAATCTATACATATTAACCCCTCCTCATATCTCATATTTTGAGAAATGTGTCAACACTAGTTTCTAACTCACAATTATTAAGCTTCATATTAACATGGATACAACAAGCTACATAAAGGTTTAATCTCAGAGTTCCAAATGTAGCTGAAATAGTCTTCAAATTGCACTAGTGTGATACTTTTTCCAAGTTTGCAAAAGTTGCTAGATTATTTCCTAATATGAAAGTGTTCAAAGGTGGAGTGATTATTATGTGTAAACTCACATCAATCCAATGAACAACCAAACATGTCTCCTCATGTAAACAACATCAAAAACAGATACAAAGAAAACTTCTTATAAATATAATCAACGATCATCAATAACAAATCAAAACTCAACAATAGCAAAAAAACAGCCCTGATTATAAAATTAAAAAAAAAAAACCTTTATAATCCTCTTTCTCAGAGACGATCCAGCTCCCCTCAAACGAATCGTCAAATGTACGCAAAAGAAATCTGTGTGAATATTCATAATAGAACCTAAACAGAACCTAAATAGAAATTGGAGTTTCTTTTTATAAAGAACCTAAACAGAAATTCATAATAGAGTTTGAATAAATCTGTGTGAATATTTATTTTTATAAATCTACATAAATCTGCATAAAAAAAATATTGTATATAAACAGATATATATATATAATAAATAAATTTAGACAGAAAAAAAACAGATCTGTATTGTATTTTTTACAGATCTATACACTCAGATCTAAATACTCAGATATATATATAATATATATACATATATGTAAACCCTAGATCAAAATCCCTAGAGAGAAAGAGAGAGATACCTAAATAGAGAGAGCACGACGAAGGAGCGGCGGTGATAGATAAAACAGAGAGGGAGAGACCAGTGGCGAGCGATAGGGAGAGACCAGTGGTGAGCGAGAGAGAGATGGGAGCACCGTGTGTGAGTGAGAGGCTCGGTGGTGACGGAGGATCGCCGGTGAGAAGGGAGGCGCGGCGGTTATAGATGAAATAGAGAGGGAGAGACAGTGGCTAGCGAGCGAGAGAGAGAGAGAGGAGCGCCGTGTGTGAGAGGCTGTGTGTATGGGTTTGTGAAACTCTAAACAAATACAAGCATATATATATATATATATACAGGGGCAAAACGGTAATTTTACATCAGGGACTAAAAGGGGTCGGGTCTGAAACACTTATCCCCGTCCCCGGCTCGGATATCATCGGGGATAAATTTTTGAATACCATCCCCGGCTCGTAGGGGATATTTTGCAGTGAATAACCACTGAATTCGGGGTCGGGGAGTCGGGTTACCGTCAGGCCGGTTTCAGATTGCCATCCCTATTCCATCCCAGCATGGGGGGCGCAGTCATGCTTATATACTTTCTGCGCTCACCTCTGCATCCATTCGCTTATTGATACGTGGAGCTGCTCTCCTATCTGTCAGCGCAAATTCAGCTAAACACCACTTAATCAAACCGCCAGTCGGCATTGGCGGGAATGGACAGTCCAGCGGAATTATCTCGGCCTCCTTCGACTGAGCTACTTAACGAGCCCAACAGTCACTCGCCGAGCTCCATCACAACCGAGCTCAGTAGCATTCCAGTACGGCCGAACTCTAGACAAGTTAGGCCGGTCCGAGGGAGACCGATCTCAACGAGCAAACAACGCGAACCGGGCTAGCAGAGAAGTTATCCCGGCCAAATCGGACCTAGGCTTTAACCGAGTGCACTTCACATGAATTGTCCTAGCTCGGCCCAAACATGCTCGGACCAATTTTAGCCCGGTCATTACCACGGCCTAAAGCCAAATTATGAAATCTCCCTCACAGCCATGATGCAAGTCCCTTTGCTAGCCTTAAGCTTTGAGCCCACTAGCGTGCTTTATTTGTCATATGTGCATGATTTAGCATCATTTTGAATGTAATTTCAGAGCTTACTTCATTGTTACACTCTCACATTTGTCACTTTTTCATCATGTTTGAGAGTTGTGCTATTATGCTTAGTTCATGGACCAATGCATAAGCATGCATTTTCTTGTTTTTTTCATGCCATCATTTCAGCATTTTGGCCACTGTTTTGGACCCTCTTAGGTTTGTCCATATGCGGTTTAAGTCCATTAAGTGTTGCATTACATAGCCCTTGCCATTGCATTGTTGTTTGCATGTTGTTGCATGACATTGTTGTTTACATGTGGTTGCATGCTCATGTTGCTTGCATATTGTTGTTGCATGCTCATATTATTTGCATGTTGCATTATGTTTACATGTTTGTTGCATTGCATTGTGTTTGGATCGGATGTTGATCCAAACACGAGGAACGAGGAACGTTTCATACTTGAAGTGATGAAACGTGCCTCAATTCTCGGTCATCGATGCCTTTGATCATGCATGATAAGGTGGAGGTTAATTGAGTTTTATGTGTTTATTTGTGTGCGTTCATTGATATTGATTTGTGCAACTCGGCCTCTTTGGCCATCATGCATTGGGATGCGTGATTGGTGGCTTGAGAGCCGAGCACTACACTTCTTTGAGCTTAAGACATGATAAGGGGTGTAGTTGCACACACATTTTTTTGTAAATACACTACCATGCCTCTGTTAGTGCTCTGTTGCAGCAAAAGGAGAATCTACAGGAAGTAGTGGCCGATCGACCACTTTGTCTGCCGATCGGCTATAAAAATTGGCCGATAGCCATAAAATCTGGCCAATGGCCACTTCTCTTGGCCGATGACCTCTCAGCATGTCCATGAAGTGGATCAGAAGTACTTTCGAGGTTGGCACAATTTTTAGAAGTCTAAAACAGTGCAAACAGAGGCATCACGAGGCACGGTGGTGGATTTCCGGGAGGACACAACCGAGCATGCATCATTCATCATTTCGAGGCAGAGTTGTGGCAGCCTATTTAGTTTCTTACTTAGTTGGTTTTGTAATTTAATTAATTAGTTAAAGTTTTGTAATATTTAATTAGCTGGAATTAGTTAATTAGTTACTTGTAATAATTAATTAGCTTAGCGTAGCTAGTTAGTTGATTCATTCGGACCCTCTACAAAAGGGCACAACTGTTGTAATAAGGGCGCATGTGTGTGATGTATGTCTTCCAACCCCCATTTCTTTCTCCCTTTTATTTACCAGCTTTTGATGGTTAGTTTAGGACATATTTCAATTAGCATCCTTATGCTAGCATGTTTGCATCCATTCATCTATCTTGCATGCACCGGGCTCGGTGCATCATACAAACTGCATTGTATTTCAATTCTAAATTGAATACATGTTATCTAGTTGCATTTACATGCCATCTTAGAATAGCCGAGCCTATTTTAGTTACATTTTTGCATGTATTGCATTAGGAATCTTAACATAGCTAGGATCATGCATTGATTACTAACTAGCTTCTTTTTTGGCTCGGAGTACACTGTGAGTGTTTTCGCTTTAGCATCCTTGCATGTGTGTAAGTGTTGCCATGATAGCATGCTTGCCATAAGGCTAACTGCTTAAGTGATTAACTGCTTGAATGCCTGTGGGTGGAGGCTTGATTGCCTGGATTGGAACAACTCGATGATTGTGAGTTTCAAGCCCACTTGAAGTGGCAAAATCATGTTTTTCTAAGCCCACTTGAGGGTAGCAAAATCCGCATCTTAGCCTACTTGCGAGTAGCACCTTCAAACCATTTTCAAACAAACAAACATGAGATGTTTTGTTCAAATTTAGGCGATCTAGTCTATACATGTATGTTATGCGCATCACATAGTAAGCTAGCTAATAAACCGGAATAAGAACACATGTGTTTCAAAAACAACATATCATGTTAGTAAAGGCCGATCTTGGATCGGGCGAGCGGGAGTGCTCATTTCATGACCTTCCCCCTCGTACCTAAGTTCCCGAGCTGAGGCAACTTTGGTGATGACGGACACATAGCCTTAGGCACGAGTCAGGATTTCATAAATTTCTCAAAATAAAATATTTAGGTGGCGACTCTGAAATCTGGCAAAACAGTCCATGTTTGGCGCTTTTTTATTAAAATCGATTTTCAAAACGATTTGTTGGATTTGGACTCTTTGGTGATTTATCAGTCTTATATTGCGCTTTGTGAGATTAGATTCAAAACCGTGACATGAGTCCGAACTGTAGTAGCTAAGAACTTACGATTCACGGCCTCACGCGCGGAGCGGTGTTCCGGGCGGTCTACAATAATTTGAAAAAAAAAATTATTTGGTTTTGAATTTTAAAAAGAGTTTTAAATTGAATTTTGAATTTTTGAAATGAGAAAAATTATTTGATTATGAGTTTTGAAAAGAATTTTCAAATTTTAATTCAAAAAACATATATTTTTAACCAAACATACAATTTAAAACTCTATTGAAAATTTTATTCAAAACTCATAACTAAATTCTTTTTTTAAATTCAATTTAAAAAATTAAAAACTTCCAATTTTTTTATTTAAAATATAAATATTATTTTTTGTTAAAAAAATGTTCAGCTAGTGTTTTAAAATTACTTTTAATTGTATATTTAGTTAGAAATTTTTTTAATTGTTTTGTTTAAAAACATATTTAAATTTTTTAAAAAAATTACTGTGACAAATTAAGTTCTATTTTTAAAAAAATTTGTTAATTTTAGATAAATGGCCAAATAATTTGTCATTTTGGTCTACAAAAAATAATTTCTATATTTAAAAAATATCAAAAACAAATATTTTTTTTTTCAAATAAGAGATGCCAATTGTAAATAATAAAAAAAAAAATATTTAAATTTTTTAAAAAAATTACTGTGACAAATTAAGTTCTATTTTTACAAAAAAATTGTTAATTTTAGATAAATGGCCAAATAATTTGTCATTTTGGTCTACAAAAAATAATTTCTATATTTAAAAAATATCAAAAACAAATATTTTTTTTTTTCAAATAAGAGATGCCAATTGTAAATAATAAAAAAAAAAAACTGTTCCGGTCAACAAACCGGATGACCGGCCGGACTTCCAAGAGGATGTTCAGGCAGACAACTGGGTAGATCTAATCTGCTCTTTTCAAAATTCAAAAACTCTCTCATCTGTCAAACATGTTCTCAAATAAGTTTTGAAATGTAATATTAAAATTAATTTTAAAAAACTTCAACCAAACAAAATATTGAAACATAACGATAAAATCATAATTTTAGAGTTAAACCAAACATAGAAGTAAGCCTTAACAATGAAATAACTTGTTGCCAAGGGACACGACTTCAACAAAAGTGAGTCATTGTTAATTATGCAACTTCAATGTTACGTTAACTCGTACACTTCTGAATCTTTTAGAAAAGTTAATTAAAACACTTTTTTACACTACATTTTCTATCTATTGTGGCATTATATATTAAAGGTTCAATTATGTGCAAATAAGTGTTTGGTGAATAGTAATGACTTTTTAACTTTTTGAGTAACTTTTTGACTTTTTGACTTTTTTTAAACTACCCAAACTTGACCTAAGCCTTAACAATGAAATAACTTGTTGCCAAGGGACACGACTTCAACAACAGTGAGTCATTGTTAATTATGCAACTGCAATGTTACGTTAACTCGTACACTTTTGAATCTTTTAGAAAAGTTAATTAAAACACTTTTTTACACTACATTTTCTATCTATTGTGGCATTATATATTAAAGGTTCAATTATGTGCAAATAAGTGTGTAGATCTGAGTCAGACTTTCTTTGAAAATTAGTTTAAAATATAGTTTCTTGACTAAAATAAATTTACAAAAAAATAACTAATGCTTTGCTTGACATGTTTATGTCTTTTTAAACTTTATAATGGTTAAATTGAGTTTTTTGTGTGATAAATAAATTTGACAAATGATTTAAGATTTTTCTTGCAAAATGAACTTTTAACTAATAAACTGATGAATTTCTAAAAATCTAAAGTTTTAACTAATGAATTTTTAAAAGTCTAAAGTTTTTAATTTTTTATTTAAAAAAAGTCACACAAAAATTACTAAAAAGGATGAATCCCAAACCAGCATTAGCTTGTTTTGGGAAGATAGTTAAAAAATGACATTTTATTTTATTTTATTTTTTTAAAAAACATGTAAAAAATGACTATTGAATAACAACTTACATATGGCAAAAAATAAACATAGTTTAAGTTCCTTATACAAATAATTAAAAAAGGAACGCCACCAAAAATTAATTGCACACCAAACATTTGGAGGTTATATGAATGACCAAAATATCGGGTATGTTTGATTTATATTTTGAGATAATTTTTTTTTAAAAAAAAATTGGGAAGAGAGTTTAATTTTATTTTTATTTTTATTTTTTTGTATAGTTGTATATTTTGAAAATAGTTTTGGAACTTAGGATGATTTGATATTTTATTATAATTAAATAGATGTATGTAAGAGAAAAAGTGATTGAGAATGAAAGAGCAGATAGAAAAAATGATTGATTGATGTGTAATAGAGAGATAAGTAATTTTGGAATTTTTTTGAGAAATTTGTAACCAAATTTCCAAAAACATGTTTCAAAACACAAACCAAACACGAGTTTGGGATGGTGCTCTGCGGGCTGTTGTGCAGTGAAATGAGCCCATTTCGATAATCTAAACCATTCACATTTTAGAATACATCAATTAGACTATACTTACAAAAAATCAAGTTAATTGAATATCGTTTACCCATTCATTCACTCACATTTGTATGTATTTTAATATTTTAAATTACAATTATTATTTATTTTTTTAGATATAAATATGAGTGGATGAATGAGTAAACGATATTCGATTAACTTAATTTTTTACAAGTATATTATAATTGATGTATTATAAAATGTAAACAGTTCAGATTATCAAAATGGACCCTGAAATTGACCCATTTCACTGCACAGCAACCGCCACCCCAAACCCACCAAACACACTCATCATGTTTAAAAAAAGAATAATGACCCAGACTCCCTTTTTTTCTCAGTGTCTTGACCCCCTCTTCACCTGATTGGTCACCTTTTTTTTCCTTTTCCTCTAATCACCACTCACTACATGTGTATGAAAATGATAGAGGTGGGAATTGGAAGAGATTTTAACAATGACCGTTAAAAAAATTAATTGAACCTTGACGGTTGTTCCAAATAGTTGATGGGCGTACTTTCTACATAATTGTTCAGAATTTGACTATTGGGGCTAGACCATGAGAAAATAATTTCTCGTAAATTTTCAGTCATGGTATGGATGACTTGCCTTTGATCACACGTCAGTTGGTCTAAACAACCCCGACTGCTGAATCAATATAGAAATAAAAGAAATAATAATAATAATTAATTAATTTGGAAAGTCGTTGATTTTTTATTTATTTATTTATTTTTTGTGCATAGAAAAGTTAGGTAATATGTGATGTTTTTTTAGTTGATTTAGGGTTCGTTTAGAAAGTGGGTTAACTCTTTGGTTTTTTAACTATTTTATTATGGGGTTAAAAATTTTTGTTTGGAATTGATTTTTTGACTTTTGTAAGAGAAAAATGTAATAATTATTAGTTCGTTTGGGATGAATTTTTTTGATTTTTTTGACTTTTGTAAGAGAAAAAATATAATAATTATGTGTTAGATATGATATTTTGTCTTATTAGGTTAAAAAACGTATTTTGTCTTTTTTGTGGCAAAAATAACTCCAAATCAAATCCAACCCAACCCAAATTACCAAACGAAAGCATGGTATATTTGGAAATACGGTAAAATAGTTTTAAAAATTTTAAAATTACTATCAAAAGTTTTTTTTTTTATGTCTTTTTTATAAAAAATAAAAATAAAAATCAATTAAAATAGTTAATTCTCAAAACAATCTTTAATTTTTTTACTTCTAATTTTTTTTAATTCAAAAAGTGACGAAGTTTCCAAATACAAAAATTGTTAATCAAGTTGGACTTTACATATATTCTAGTCTACAATAGGTTTATGTGTATATTTCTAAAATACATACCTATGTTTGGGAAGTGATTTTTGGGGGTTTTTTTTTTGCTAAAATAGTTACAAAAAATAAAATAAAATTTTTAGTCTAATAAAACAAAATATCACATCCAACCCATAATCATTATATTTTTTTTCTCACAAAAAAATCAAAAGTCCTTCTCCAACTAGACTTTTTAGCCCCGAACTAAAATAGTAAAAAAAAACAAAAAGTCAAAACGTCAACCCACTTTCCAAACGAAGATTAACCATGTTTTGGATCTAAACCATAGCAGTAAACTGCCATCAACTTTATTCACACGATAGGTAAAAAGTGTAATCAGCAATGGGCGTTTCAATGTTCGTTTGAAATGCCAGTGCTTATTTCAATATGCTCATAAAAAAAATGTCATTTGGAATTTGGAAATCATATTCTTGTAATATTTTATACTTGGTTTCTCACCAATGACCTTCCACTGTGTATATATATATATATTTATTTTTTTAGTTTTTTGTAAACTCTTTGTAAACATTTTGAGCAAAAATTGTTGCATTTTTTTACCACAATTACAAGATTGTAACTAAAATCTGGACGAAGGAGATAGAGAAAAGGAGATGGGGACTATAATTTTTTAAAATATAGAGGGAAGGCAAATTCAACTAAACTTGAGATGATAAGTTTTTATTTACAAATACAAAAAAAAAAAGGTAAATTATGCCATGGGTCTCTCTAGTTTAAATGAACTGTCATTTTAGTTACTGTAGTTTGAATTTGAACAATTTGATTCATACACTTTCAATTTTCCTACAATTTGGTCTTTCTATCATTTGTCATTAGAAATTGGAATGAAAAACAAATCTAGAGGGACTAAAATGAAATTCAAAATAAACTATAGGGACCACCAGTGTAATTACTGATAATAACCTAAAAGTTACTGTTCACTTTTACTATTCATCAATCAACTTTTGTTAAAGCTGCTCAACTGTTCAATTAATCAGCCGAAAGCAACTGACAGCCTGCTCAGTCTCCCATGCTGCATAGTCAATTTTCTTTCTATCTATTATAATCAAATGTATTCACTCAGCATCCTTCATTTTTTGTAAGAAAATTTGAGAGTTCTGAGTGAAATCAACACCCTTTGTAACCTGTTAAAGATCTTTGCATTTGCAACGATTGTAATTGTAAGTTATTTTCTGTATTGAAATTAAAAGTATTTTTAATTACTGATTTTGATATTTCAATCTTTAATCATTTCTATGCTTCATTCTTTATTCTTCTGCTGCTTCCCCTTTTATGGTATCAGAGCCAAGTTATGTTGTTATCTGTTTCTAACTGCTTTGCTACTTCTGATTAATCAATTCCATTGTTTATTTGATTACTCTGGTTTCAGTCATCTTAATCTGCCACTAATTCTATCTGTGTCTTTCCACCTTGTTTAAGTCACCCACTTTCGCCCATGTCTTAGGTAAGTCCTTAGGGAAGGTAGTATCAGACATAGGGGTCTACGGATAGGGTATGTATGTATACAAGGTATGTGAAAACATGATAAATTTAGGCAATATATTAAAATTTCTGTAAAACAATTTAATTAAAAAGAACCAAAGGAACTAGGGTAGAAGATCACTAGAACTAGATGTATTTATAGAGAGAAGATGTAGTCTAGAGAGAGAAACTCTCAAGTTATTCATTCAATGAACTTCATTAAATTGATTAATGTATCTCATACATTCATGATACATAATGCATCTTCTATATTAATGAATTCATTAGATAGATTAATGTATCTTACATATTCATAATAGAAACATAATGCATCTCTAAGATTCATTCATAATAAATCCATCACATTCAATGTATTAGCATTAGTCTTCTATACATTGTATAAATAGGTATCAATGATTAGTCACCATCTAATTGATGTACATGTATCTTACTAATGAGATGAATCTAGTATAATCATGCATAATCTTTGAAAAGTTGTCATATATTACAATTAAACAATGAAGGTAAAATCGGGATCGCTATAGTATCAGAGCCAAGTTATGTTGTTATCTGTTTCTAACTGCTTTGCTACTTCTGATTAATCAATTCCATTGTTTATTTGATTACTCTGGTTTCAGTCATCTTAATCTGCCACTAATTCTATCTGTGTCTTTCCACCTTGTTTAAGTCACCCACTTTCGCCCATGTCTTAGGTAAGTCCTTAGGGAAGGTAGTATCAGACATAGGGGTCTACGGATAGGGTATGTATGTATACAAGGTATGTGAAAACATGATAAATTTAGGCAATGTATTAAGATTTCTGTAAAATAGTTTAATTAAAAAGAACAATGAATCGATTATTTAGAAGTAACTCATCAGTCAGTTCTAGGTCAACTACTTTGCCCTCAATACCTAATCAAGGATTAGTAATTAATGAAGAAGAAGTAGAAATACAAAATGATAAAATTGATTTAAGTTGGAATATACCAAAATTATCAGTTAAAGAAATTTATGAAACTACTTTTCTACAGGATACATTCAAAGTTAATCTTCATGTTAAAACATTATAACAAGTTTATGCATTAGAAAAACCTAGAGAAACATGTCACTTATTTGATACTAATACTATTAAACGTCATTTAAAATATGGTCACAATTTCATTCATTTAGGATTAATTCAAGTTGGAATAAACCCTTTAACGCCACAAGGTAAAAATACTTCTATTTTATTATGTTTAAGAGATGCTCGTTTTATTGATTATAATGACAGTTTAATGGGAATGGTAGAAACTGGTCTACATAAAGGACCAATACATTTTAATTGTTTTCCTAATTTTACTCTTAGCCTACGAGATCCTCATATTTTAGATGCTTTAACATTAAACATCCAATTACATGGTTCATTTACTAATATGAAAGAAAAAATTCATAATATTGCTTTAATTTATCATGTTCATTATAAATGTATTAAAACTAATTTAAATATTCAAGCTCTGCATAAAAGTCCCAAAGATAAAAATTTATTAATTCAAACTAGTAACAATGATACTAATATAAATATTCCTCAAATGATTGAATGGAAAAATATTATTCTCCCTGAACAATAGATTACTGTTAATGAAAATTACCAACATAATCAAAACCAATCCACCAGTCAAGATATCCAAGATATTCAACAATATACAGATGGATCTGTTTGCATTAAATTTAATCGTAGTCAATCCTCTCGACATAGTACATCTAGTGTCCCTACTGAAATTGAAACTGAAGATGAGATATTCAATACACCCTTATTTCGAAAAAATAGTCAAGTCAATCTTGGTCAAATTTCCAATAATAAACTCAAAGGAATTGATAACTCTACAACTCCTCAGTTTAGTAAACCTGTTTATTCACATTTACCTGCAGAAGATTATGAATCTGACGCATCCCTTACTCAAACTGATTTCGAAATTACACAACCCATCAATCCTCAATTAATGACCATTAAAAAAGATTTTACTCTCAATCTTGATAATTACTTATTGAATTTCGATCTCACGAAAATAGAACTCAACGACATACTTATCGTGCTAAATATAATTCTGCTCAACAATCCAAAATAACTAGAAAAATGGTATGCTTTTATGGTTGAATATGGTACAGAAATGCCTTTCTTTGAATATTTTAATAATTATTACAAAAAGATTAATGCAATCACAAAACATAAATGGAAAACTTCTCCAAATACTTCTGTTACTGCTAGTCGTCCTCTATTAGAAAATATAATTATTGAACATCAAGGATCTGAAGTTCCAGCCTCTCCTTTTAAGTTGCCTGGCTCTGACCCTGAAATTAAAAAAGCCATTGAACAAAATAATTACACTAATCAATGTTTAAAAACAATTGGTAAACAATTAGATAAATTAGAAACCAATCTAGATTCAGTTCAGAATACCTCTACAAGACAACCTTTAGATCAACCTTTGCTTAATCTACCTACTAATCGTTCTAAAAGAACTAGTTTAATTACAAATGATCAATCTACTGTCAAAGCTAGTGAACAATTATTTACCAAATTATCTACCAATGATGCAACCTCTCCTTCTAAGGATAAAAGTCTTACTGTCATAAATCAACAACCTATTGATACTATTTCTAATCAATCTAATACTGATACTACTGATACTGAAATTAATCAATTAACCCAACAATTTCAACCTTCTACTCTTAATAAAATTCATTTTCCTAAAGTTAATCCCCAAACTATCAAAATTGGTATTCTAGGCCTACTCCTCATGATCTCCAATACGAAGAAACTAATCTTTCTAATCAATTCTCAGTATCTGCTACCAAATTATACGAATGGAATATTGATGGTCTTAGTGAAGATCAAATCCTTCAAAAATAAAATCATTTATCTATGGTCTCAAATAGTTACATTTCCAATTATCCCCACTACTCTCAGCTTGTAATTGTTTTTTTAATTACTTCTGGTTTTACTGGTATGCTCAAATCTTGGTGGGAAAAATACCTTACTGAAGATCAACGCGAATCCATTATTCATGCTAATCAAAAAGATGAAAATGATTTACCTATATTTGATGAAATTATTGGTTATTATCACCCTGATGGTATTAATACATTAATCTATACCAAAGTTAGACATTTCATAGGAATCCCTACTAATATATATTCTCGCATACATGATCAACTTAGTAACCTTACCTGTCTAACCTTAAGTGATTTTAGATGGTATAAAGATGTTTTTACCTCTAGAGTTATGTTAAGAGAAGACTGTACTAAATCATTTTGGAAAGAAAAACTTATTAACAGATTACCTAGTTTATTTGTTCACAAAATTAGAGATGTCCTTAGCCAACCTACTGGCATTATTGAATATGATAATTTAACATATGGTGATATAATTAGCACTATTCAAAAAGAAATATTAAAAATGTGTATTGATCTTAAATTAAGTCAAAATGCTACCAAAGATAAACATAAAGCTAAATATGAATTAGAAAATTTCTGTGAACAATATGGATTACCTCCTGTAGCACCCTCTCGTAAGAAACCACATAAATATGCACAACATAAACATAAATCCTCATACAAATATTCTAATAAAGACAAAAAGAATTATTCACCTTCCAAATCAAATGATAAATTTTATACTAAACCAAAAAAGAAATATTACAAGACTAAATCACATCCAAAATCTAAATCTACTAAAGATATTACCTGTTACAATTGTGGTAAAAAAGGTCATTATTCTAATACATGTAAAGAAAAACAAAAATTAAAAGATAAAATTAACCAACTTCACATTAATGATGAATCCTGAGAGGGTAATTTTTGGGAAAAATTGGGCCGAGCTGCGAGTTGGGCTTTGAGGCCCGAAACGCGAAGGACTGAGTAAAAAAGGCCGTAAAGGATACTCCGGCCCAGTAGAGCAAGGTTATTCCGGCAAAGTTACTCCGGCCAAGGAGGTGTGATTACTCCGGCTCAATCAGAGATAGTTACGTCGGCCCAAGGAAGAGTAAAACTACTCTGGTCCGGAGGCAGCTCGGAGTTAGGCCGGTCTCAGAGTTAGTCCGGTCGCTGTATGTTCTGTGAAGGCCGGTTTCAGAATTAGTCCGGTCGTGACTTACAATGCTTAGGTCGGTCAGAACTTATTACTTGGAAGTTTGATCTAAGCACATCAAGGTTGAACAGGGCAGCCAAAGTAAGGAGTTAGAGGAGAAGACCGAGCTAAGGATAGTTCGGCCCTCTGTGGCTCGGTATAGCCAATTTTACTTCGGTCAAATGGAAGTTCGGCCATAAAGAAAACCATCCCACTTGGTTTAAGCAGTGGGGGAGGGTGTAAAAGGATAAGCATTATCCTTAGGAGAATGAATCCTAGGAGGACTCTGCATGGAGAAATACAAGTCCTACTAGGATTGTGCCATGGGAAACTTATAAAAACTCACAAGCATCACCTTGGAGGAGGTAATTGAACACAACCTTTTTTAGAACATAAAACTTTGTCTATTTGTCAAGCTTACTGACTTAGGCATCGGAGAGGTTTCCGGCACACACCCGCCGGCTAGCTCACGTTTGTGTTTTCAGGTGACAAAGCGACGTCGTACGGAGGAGCGTGGACTTGGTCAACAGGATTATACGAGGAGAATTATTTCCTCCCCGTACAAATCCAAAATCCAATTATTTGAAATCTTTCTATTAAACCAATCTGTTAGTGATCCCTCTTCTGATAATCCTGCTACTTCATCTGATTATCATTCATCTAGTGAAGAATCTGATAATAATATTGAATTAGGATGCAATTATGTTTGTTGTAAACCAGTTAAACAAATCACTGTTCTTACTAAACAAAATCAAGAAGAATCTACTTTAATTGAATTAATTAGTCGATTAGATGATCCAGAATTAAAATAAAAATATACTGATAAGTTAAAAGCTTTATTACTTCATTCTGATAAAAAACCTAAGCTTAATAAACCTATTATTAGTCTCTCTAAAACTTTAGAACGATTCAAAAATAAAACCAAAGAAGTTACCTTACAAGATTTACAGCATGAAATCAATCAGATTAAACAGACCATTAAAGAATTACAAAATAAAGATAGAAAATTAGAAGATGAAATTATTACATTAAAACTTAATAAAAGTCTAGACACTTTCCAAGATCATAATAATGAATCTCCTAATGGATCTAAAAATAATTATGAATATGACTCTGATCATACAAATCCTGATAAATTATTATTTGATAATCGATCACATCAATCTCAATCTCACAATCATGAACAAAAAAGATTAAATCTAATTAATAAAATTTATATTCAAAAATGGTATTCAAAGATTACAATAGTCGTTAATGATTGTACATTAGAATTAATTGCTTTAATTGATACTGGTGTTGATCTAAATTGTATTCAAGAAGGATTACTTCCTACTAAATATTATGAAAAATATCATGAAAAGTTAACAAGTACACCATTTATTTATTTACTATATCCATTTACTACATCTAGTGAAGGAATCACTACACATGTTTTAGGACAACCTGTTACTTTCAAATTTTTATCTCCTCCTGAAATGTTAGAATTAAACCAATTAAAAGATTGTTCTATTTCTCATACGATTAATAGATTAACTCGTCATTTAAAATTTCTTAAAGAAGAAATTAATTATAAAAGAATTGATCAACAATTAATTGATCCAGTTATCATTTCGCAAATTAATGAATTTAAATTAAAATTAGAAACTACTATTTGTTCTACTTTACCTACTGCATTTTGGCATAGAAAAAAACATATAGTTACATTACCATATATTAAAACTTTCAATGAACGACAAATTCCTACTAAATCTAGACCTATTCAAATGAATCATGAATTACTTGAAATATGTAAAAAAGAAATTAATGAATTATTACAAAATAGAATTATTAGTCCAAGTAAATCGCCATGGTCTTGCCCTGCTTTTTATGTTAATAAAAATGCTGAATTAGAACGAGATGTCCCTCGCCTAGTCATCAATTATAAACCATTAAATGCTGTTCTTGAATTGATTCGATATCCTATTCCTAATAAAAAAAGATTTGATTAAACGACTTAGTCAAGCTGTTATTTTTAGTAAATTTGATTTAAAAAATGGTTTTTGGCAAATTCAAATTCATCCTAAGGATAGATACAAAACTGCATTCACAACACCATTTGGTCATTATGAATGGAATGTTATGCCATTTAGATTAAAAAATGTTCCTAGTGAATTTCAACATATAATGAATGATATATTTAACCCATTTAGTCATTTTTCTATTGTCTACATTGATGACATATTAATTTTCTCAACATCAATTAATGAACATTGGAAACATTTAACTGCATTCTTTTACACAATTAAAAGTCATGGTCTTGTCATATCTGCTCCTAAGATTAAACTATTTCAGACTAAGGTTAGATTTTTAGGTTATGATATCCACCACAATACTATTCTCCCAATTAGTGGTTCTATTGAGTTTACGTCTAAGTTTCCTGATGAAATTCTTGATAAAACCCAATTACAAAGGTTTTTAGGTTCTCTCAATTACATTGCTAAGTTTTACAAAGACCTTAGGAAAACTTGTCAACCTCTGTTTGATAGGTTAAATGATCATCTTCCTCATTGGTCTTCTGTTCATACTGCTATTGTCAAACAAATCAAACAACATGTTAAGTCTCTTCCTTGCCTTGGTATTCCTACTGATAACTCATTCAAAATTATTCAAACTGATGCTTCTGATATTGGTTATGGTGGCATTCTTCTTCAGAAAAGTCACTCCTCAATCATCTGAATAACTTGTTCGATATCATTCTGGTGTCTGGAATAAAGCACAATTAAATTATAGTACTATTAAAAAAGAAATTTTATCTACTGTTTTATGTATTAGTAAATTTCAAGACGATATTTTAAATCAAAAAATTTTACTTCGTGTTGATTACAAATCTGCTAAATATGTTTTAGAAAAAGATGTTCAAAATCTTGCTAGTAAACAAATTTTTGCTCATTGGCAATCTATTTTAAATATTTTTGATTTTGATATTCAATATTTACCTGGTTGTCAAAATTTCATTCCTGATTTTCTCACTCAGGAATTTTTACAGGGGGGTAAGGGATGAATGCTACACCCTTTATTGTTTTCCATAAATCTCAAATTACCCATTATCAAACCCGAATTAAACACCTTGCTTATCGTATTGCCAGACTCAAATTAGCCAAGAAAACTACTAAACGTGCTCAGTATATCAATTACCATCAAATACAAGCTCGTCGCAATTTACTTGCTGATTCCTACAACTGTTTAGATTATCATCAACAATATCTTGATCTTTTTAGTAGTTGTTAAATTTTGTTGCTAACCTTTGTTTCTTGCTTAAACAGATGTCTCGTCCAAGGCCTCCTTCCAAGGCTTTGGTCCTTTTTTCTGATAAACCTCCTTTCATTCCTCCTTTGGAATTAGTAACCCAGTACCATCCCATTGAAATGATTAACCATTACCAAGTTCTTGGTAACATTCCTAGACCTAATTACTCTTCTGCTTTGGTTACTGATCATTTTGCTTCTCCCAGCCAAGCAGTTTCAATTACTCCCCTTTCTTGCTAATCCAATTAGGTCTGCTCGATCTGATTATGTTAAATCAACCCCACTAATCTCTTTTTCAAAGAGCCTAGTCACCCCATGAGTCAAACTGTTTCTGATCTTGCTAAATCTTTCTTTGGCCTTGGATGGCATTTTGTTCCCATGCATCTAGAAAAATCAATCACCTACTATAAAGATATCCTGATCAATCACCAATCCGTTCTGATTAAACCTATTTATGATCGAACCTATGCTAGCAAGGTTCTGTATCCTTTTATTTATATTCACAACATTGTTTCCCTAGCTGAATGGGGTCCTCCTTATTAGCTTCGTGAATTACCTGGTCACTCTATCCCATACAATTACCATGATTACATTGATGCTTGGTTCAAGATCTTCTTGTACCAAAATGAAACCTTCAGTCACTTCTGGTTCATCCAATTTGATCAAAAGTTCAAATCGGAATTACCTTCTTGGTTTCTGAGATGGTGGACTCATTATGGCACCATTTTAGATATCTTCCATGATATTCTGATAGAACAAATTAACTATTTTACTACTGTTTTCCCATTTACTCCTTACCAAAGGAAATTTCCACTTTTGCTTAATTTCATATCCAAACACAAAATTCCATTGATATTTAAATGGCATTATGGAATTTCTGATGACATAATTATCCATCAACATTTTGTTAAATGGTGGGATAAGTTCACTCCTCACCGCATTGTTGAAATTGTTCAAGCTGAATTCCCAATTAATTTCTTTTTTACACATTTCAAGTAATTCATGATTTATTTAAATAGGTCTAGATTTAGTAGGGATTTGTCGTTTATTGAAAGTTTTAATATATGGTAATGCAACTACATGTTTTTTCCTATGCCAAAATGTAGTAGGTAAAGTAGAACAAACAGTAGTTTCTAATTTTAATTTAAATTCATTAATTTGAGAAATAATAATTGGATCAGTTAATTGTTGGTCAATTCGTTTATAATTAATTTCGGCTTTAAGAAAATGTAATTGTCTTGTTAATCTCTTAATTGTGTGAGAAATAGAACAATCTTTTAATTGATTTAATTCTAACATTTCAAGTGGAGATAAGAATTTAAATGTAACAGGTTGACCTAAAACATGAGTAGTTATTCCTTCACTGGATGTAGTAAATGGATATAATAAATAAATAAATGGTGTTCCTAAACTGATTTTATCAGTCATATTTTTAACTAAAACAAATGAGGTTTTGAAACAAACATTATGCTGACAAATATGAACTTTAGGTAATTTATATTTAATATGCATTTTACTACCATTAGCAGAGGTTAATTTCTCATGACATTTTTCATAATATTTAGTAAGAAGTAAACCTTCTTGAATACAATTTAAATCAGCACCAGTATCAATTAAAGCAATTAATTCTAATTCAAAATCATGGATTACTATGGTGATTTTTGAATACCATTTTTGAATATAGATTTTATTAATTAAATTTAATCTTTTCTCTTCAAGATTATGAGATTGGGATCGATTATGAAATAATAATTTATCAGGATCGGTATGATCAGAATCATGTTCAGAATTATGTTCAGATTCATTAGGAGATTCATTATTATTTTTTTGAAAATTATCTAAACTTTTATTAAGTTTTAATGTAATAATTTCATCTTCTAAGGCTCTATCTTTATTTTGTAGTTCTTTAATAGTTTGTTTAATTTGATTGATTTCATGTTGTAAATCTTGTAATGTAACTTCTTTGTATTTTCTTTTAAATCGTTCTAAGGTTTTGGATAAACTAATAATGGGTTTATCAAACTTAGGTTTAAGATCACGATTGGTTAATAAGGATTTCAATTTATTAGTATATTTTTGTTTTAATTCTGGATCATCTAATCGACTAATTAATTCAATTAAAGCAGATTCTTCTTGATTTTGTTTAGTAAGAACAGTGATTTGTTTAACTGATTTACAACAAATATCATTACATCATAATTCAATATTATTATCAGATTCTTCACTTGGTGAATGATAATCAGATGAAGTATCAGGATGGCTAGAAGAATCACTTATAGATTGATTTAATTGAAAGATTTCAAATAATTGATTTTTAGATTCATCATTAATTTGGAGTTGATTAATCCTATCTTTTAATTTTTGTTTTTCTTTACATGTATTAGAATAATGACATTTTTTTACCACAATTGTAACAGGTAATATCTTTAGTAGATTTAGATTTTGGATGTGATTTGGTCTTGTAATATTTCTTTTTTGGTTTAGTATAAAATTCATGATTTGGAAGGTGAATAATTCTTTTTGTATTTATTAGAATATTTGTATGAGGATTTATGTTTATGTTTTGCATATTTATGTGATTTCCTACGAGAGGGTGCTACAAGAGGTAATCCATATTATTCACAGAAATTTCCTAATTCATATTTAGCTTTATGTTTCTCTTTAGCAGCCTTTTGACTAAGTTTAAGATCAATACACATTTTTAATCATTCTTTTTTAATAGTGCTAATTATGTCACCATAAGTTAAATTATCATATTCAATCACACCACTAGGTTGACTAAGAACATCTCTAATTTTATGAGCAAATAAGCTGGGTAAGCCATTAATAAGTTTTTCTTTCCAAAAAGATTTAGTACAGTCTTCTCTTAACATAACTCTAGAGGTAAATACATCTTTGTACCATCTAAAGTCACTTAAGGTTGGACAGATAAGATTACTAAGTTGGTCATGTATGCGAAGAATATATATTAGTAGGGGTACCTATGAAATGTCTGACTATGGTATAGATTAATGTATTAATACCATTAGGTTTGTAATAACCAATTGTTTCATCAAAGATAGGTAGATCATTTTCATCTTTTTGATTAGCATATAATATGGAGTCACGTTGATCTTCAGTAAGGTATTTTTCCCATCAAGATTTGAGCATACTAGTAAAACCAGATGTAATTAACAAAACAATGCCAGCTTGAGTATATTCAGGGTAATTACTAAGATAACTATTGGTAACCATAGATAAATGATTCAATTTTTGAAGTATTTGATCTTCACTAAGACCATCAATATTCCATTCGTATAATTTTTTAGCAGAAACAGAAAATTGATTAGAAAGATTAGTTTCTTCATATTGGAGATCAGGAGGACTAGGTCGGGAATACCAATTTTTGGTAGTTTGAGGATTAACTTTAAGATAATGAATTTTATTAAGAGTAGAAGGTTGAAATTGTTGAGTTATTTGATTAATTTCATTATCAGTAGTATCAGTATTAGATTGATTAGAAACAATATCAATAGGTTGTTGATTAAGTACAGTAAGACCTTTATCTTTAGAAGGAGAGGCATTCTCAGAAGTAGTTAATTTAGTAAGTAATTGTTCTATGGCTTTAACAGTAGTATGATCTTGGGTAACTAAACTAGTTCTTTGGATCTATTACTAGGAAGATTAAGTAAAGGTTGATCTAAAGATTGTTTAGTAGATGTAGCATGATTAGTATCGAAATGAGTTTCAATTTTGTCTAATTGTGTACCAATTGTTTTTAAGCATTGATTAGTGTAATTATTTTGTTCAATAACTTTTTTAATGTCAGGGTCAGTACCAGGCAACTTAAAAGGAGAGGCTGGGACTTCAGAACTTTGATGATCAATAATAATGTTAATTAAAAGAGGATGACTAGAACTAACAGTAGTATTAGGAGAAAGTTTTCCATTTATGTTTTGTGATTGTGTTAATCTTTTTGTAATAATGATTATAATATTCAAAGAAAGGCATTTCTGTACCATATTCAATCATAAAAGCATACCATTTTCTAGTTATTCTGGATTGTTGAGCAAAATCATATTTAACACGATAAGCATGTCGTTGAGTTCTATTTTCGTGAGATCGAAATTCAATAAGGCCAAGTTTGGCTAACCTAAAAAAGTGCACTTATTTCATCTTTTTATCTTCTTTGGGTCACATCAATCAACACCTCCTCTCTACTTTTTCTACACATAATACAAAAAAAGTCAAAAAGTGCACTTATTTAGTCTTCCCAAACTTGGCCTAAGTAATTTATCAAGTTTGGGAGTAAAATCTTTTTTAATGGTCATTAATTGAGGATTGATGGGTTGTGTAACTTCGAAATCAGTTTGAGTAGGGGATGCGTGAGATTCATTATCTTCTGCAGGTAAATGTGTATAAACAGGTTTACTAAACTGAGAAGTTGTAGAGTTATCAATTCCTTTGAGTTTATTATTGAAAATTTAACCAAGATTGATTTGACTATTTTTTCGAAATAAGGGTGTATTGAAACATTAAAACTTAATAAAAGCTTAGATAATTTCAAGAAAATAATAATGAATCTCCTAATGAATCTGAACATAATTCTGAACATGATTCTGATCATACCAATCCTGATAAATTATTATTTGATAATCGATCCCAATCTCATAATCTTGAAGAGAAAAGATTAAATTTAATTAATAAAATTTATATTCAAAAATGGTATTAAAAAATTACCATAGTAATCCATGATTTTGAATTAGAATTAATTGTTTTAATTGATACTGGTGCTGATTTAAATTGTATTCAAAAAGGTTTACTTCCTACTAAATATATAGTTTTTTTGAATTTCAATTTGATCATTCTAGTTTTCAAAATGTTAATTGATACCAATGGACACCCAAGAGAGCCCAACCCACGGCTCATGCACCCAAGAGGGCCCAGCCCACGACTCATGGCCAGGTAAACTTAACCTATCCCCATCCTAGGCCCTCAACTAGTCGCGGTTAAAGCCCAGCAACTTTAAGAGGTCAATGCTGGGCCAGAACCGATGGCATGCAAACACTTGTCAAGTAGGGACGTAGCCACACACTGCTAAAAAACAGACTTTTAGTGGCGTTTAAAAAACGCCACTATATCTATCAAAAACGCCGCCAATTCCTTTCGCGACGTGTAGTACCAAACGTCGAGGCTGCCGCCGTCGCTGTATCTTTACGGCGTTTTAAAAACGTTGCGATATTAGAATAGGGCGAAATGTCCCTACCATAACATCACTATGATTTTAGCGACGTTTTCAAAACGCCGTGATATCTTTTTAAAAAAATTGACAGTTTAGGTGGCGTTTTAAAAACGCCTTGAAATCCACTTGTTTTTTTTTTTTTTAAATTGTGCTAATTTTATGTGATTAAACTAGAAAAATACCTGTAATAAAATTGAATAGCCTTAATATGAAATAATAACTCCCATTCAAATAATAAATGCAGTATTAATTCACTTTCCTATTCAATTTAATATCCAATCATCATTACCCACAAAATAACATATTCAAATATTAAATTCACAATTCTCAACCAAAAAATCAGCAGTCCTATGGCAGCAAAAATCAACACCAGCCAAAAGTCACACACAGCCTTGTTCTTATCAACTAGACCAACTTGTATTACAAAAGCTTTTGTAAGATAATTTGCTCCCAAAAAATGAAAAAATGGATCATTATCCACATCCATACTAGATCTACCAGGTGTCTCTGGAGTATAAATTGCAGGAATCACATCAGGCTCCCTAGCTAAGAAGACAATGTTCACCACCCCATAATTTCCACTTACAAATGGTTGGTGCTCATCATGCCGCCATTCTCCATCAACAAAAAACTTGTACTGCACGGAAATAAAAACAACATATCTAAACATCAGATACTAGAGATAGAAGTACACTTTTAGGATTGTTGATGTAGATGAACTCATCTCTTTGACTAAACACTAAATCTCATGATCAATTTGTTAATCTTGCACAATATCTCTGTGAATATCATGTCCATTATATACAATTTTGAAAGAATTAAAATGTATAAAATGCATACACCATTGTGCAACTATGGGATGCATGTTTACTTTCTTCAACCTGTATAATCTTCATATAACACATTGTTCAGGGTGAGTTCTGATTTTAAAGAGTGTATGAAATCAAGGGATTGACGGTTAATACCGGTTGTTCAGGGTGAGTTCTGATTTTAAAGAGTGTATGAAATTTAACAATTGACGGTTAATACCAGTTGTTCAAAGTGAGTCTTGATTTTAAAGAGTGTACGAAATTAAGGGTTGACGGTTAATACCGATTGTTTAGGGTGAGTCCTGATTTTAAAGAGTGTATGAAATCAAGGGATTGACGGTTAATACCGGTTGTTCAGGGTGAGCCCTGGTTTTGAGAATTCTCACGTAAATTGTGTTGCGAAACTCGAAGATGGCACGGGACTTATTTGAACCCTTTTCGGTATTTGGTTTTGGAATAAGGGTGGATGCGCTGGTGGCACACAGGGAGGTTACGTACCCCTGGCAGACCGTTTCCTTGGGGCAGACCACGGATGCCACTACTTGGGTATATAACTCCGGACGTGGGCATCCCTGGTAGTTACAGTTGGTAACACTTGAATATTTGACCAAGGGAGGGTTTCAAATTAACCGTTGCCATGCTTAGTGGTTGGTAAGTTAAATCTCTTTGGTGAGATTTCGAGTGTCACCTAATTTATTAAAATTATTGAAATTATTTTAATGGTTGTAATTTATGCTTACAATTATATTGTTATCTCATGTTTATAATCTCATTATTTTTCTCTTAAAAAGAATGGTAGGTTGGTTATGCTTTCTTACTGTGTTACAAAACTCATGGCATATATTTTTGTTGCCCTGGCGTTTTATGCCAGGTTTTGGCAAGGAAACAATTGAAGCTGAAATGGAGTTGACGCTAACGTAGAGCCTTGGCTGACTTGAAATCATGACTAAAGTCGAATAACTTTATTATCTTATAAATTAGCTATTGAGGACCTTATAATTTCATTTGATGTTGTATTTGGATAATCTTAAGTTTTTATTTAATATTATTTGAATTTTTGGTTATGTACGAGAGCTGGAATGTCCTATTAAGATGTCAACTTTTTAGTTTATTAAGTCATTTTGTTTATTTAATTTCCCTTGATGTTCCAAAAAATTTGGGGCGTCACAGTTTTAATTCTGGATCATCTAATTGACTAATTAATTCAATTAAAGCAGATTCTTCTTGATTTTGTTTAGTAAGAACAGTGATTTGTTTAACTGGTTTACAACAAACATCATTGCATCCTAATTCAATATTATTATCAGATTCTTCACTAGGTGAATGGTAATCAGATGAAGTATCATGATGGCTAGAAGAATCACTTATAAATTGATTTAATTGAAAGATTTCAAATAATTGATTTTTAGATTCATCATTAATTTGGAGTTGATTAATCCTATCTTTTAATTTTTGTTTTTCTTTACATGTATTAGAATAATGACCTTTTTTACCACAATTGTAACAGGTAATATCTTTAGTAGATTTAGATTTTGGATGTGATTTAGTCTTGTAATATTTCTTTTTTGGTTTAGTATAAAATTTATCATTTGATTTGGAATGTGAATAATTCTTTTTGTATTTATTAGAATATTTGTATGAGGATTTATGTTTATGTTTTGCATATTTATGTGATTTCCTACGAGAGGGTGCTACAAGAGGTAATCCATATTATTCACAGAAATTTCCTAATTCATATTTAGCTTTATGTTTCTCTTTAGCAGCCTTTTGACTAAGTTTAAGATCAATACACATTTTTAATCATTCTTTTTTAATAGTGCTAATTATGTCACCATAAGTTAAATTATCATATTCAATCACACCACTAGGTTGACTAAGAACATCTCTAATTTTATGAGCAAATAAGCTGGGTAAGCCATTAATAAGTTTTTCTTTCCAAAAAGATTTAGTACAGTCTTCTCTTAACATAACTCTAGAGGTAAATACATCTTTGTACCATCTAAAGTCACTTAAGGTTGGACAGATAAGATTACTAAGTTGGTCATGTATGCGAAGAATATATATTAGTAGGGGTACCTATGAAATGTCTGACTATGGTATAGATTAATGTATTAATACCATTAGGTTTGTAATAACCAATTGTTTCATCAAAGATAGGTAGATCATTTTCATCTTTTTGATTAGCATATAATATGGAGTCACGTTGATCTTCAGTAAGGTATTTTTCCCATCAAGATTTGAGCATACTAGTAAAACCAGATGTAATTAACAAAACAATGTCAGCTTGAGTATATTCAGGGTAATTACTAAGATAACTATTGGTAACCATAGATAAATGATTCAATTTTTGAAGTATTTGATCTTCAGTAAGACCATCAATATTCCATTCGTATAATTTTTTAGCAGAAACAGAAAATTGATTAAAAAGATTAGTTTCTTCATATTGGAGATCAGGAAGACTAGGTTGGGAATACCAATTTTTGGTAGTTTGAGGATTAACTTTAAGATAATGAATTTTATTAAGAGTAGAAGGTTGAAATTGTTGAGCTATTTGATTAATTTCATTATCAGTAGTATTGGTATTAGATTGATTAGAAACAGTATCAATAGGTTGTTGATTAAGTATAGTAAGACCTTTATCTTTAGAATGAGAGGCATTCTCAGAAGTAGCTAATTTAGTAAGTAATTGTTCTATGGCTTTAACAGTAGTATGATCTTGGGTAACTAAACTAGTTCTTTTGGATCTATTACTAGGAAGATTAAGTAAAGGTTGATCTAAAGATTGTTTAGTAGATGTAGCATGATTAGTATCAAAATGAGTTTCAATTTTGTCTAATTGTGTACCAATTGTTTTTAAGCATTGATTAGTGTAATTATTTTGTTCAATAACTTTTTTAATGTTAGGATCAGTACCAGGCAACTTAAAAGGAGATGCTGGGACTTCAGAACCTTGATGATTAATAATAATGTTAATTAAAGGAGGATGACTAGAACTAACAGTAGTATTAGGAGAAAGTTTTCCATTTATGTTTTGTGATTGTGTTAATCTTTTTGTAATAATGATTATAATATTCAAAGAAAGGCATTTCTGTACCATATTCAATCATAAAAACATACCATTTTCTAGTTATTCTGGATTGTTGAGCAGAATCATATTTAACACGATAAGCATGTCGTTGAGTTCTATTTTCGTGAGATCGAAATTCAATAAGTAATTTATCAAGTTTGGGAGTAAAATCTTTTTTAATCGTCATTAATTGAGGATTGATGGGTTGTGTAACTTCGAAATCAGTTTGAGTAGGGGATGCGTGAGATTCATTATCTTCTGCAGGTAAATGTGAATAAACAGGTTTACTAAACTGAGGAGTTGTAGAGTTATCAATTCCTTTGAGTTTATTATTGGAAATTTGACAAAGATTGATTTGACTATTTTTTCGAAATAAGGGTGTATTGAAACATTAAAACTTAATAAAAGCTTAGATAATTTTCAAGAAAATAATAATGAATCTCCTAATGAATCTGAACATAATTCTGAACATGATTCTGATCATACCAATCCTGATAAATTATTATTTGATAATCGATCCCAATCGCATAATCTTGAAGAGAAAAGATTAAATTTAATTAATAAAATTTATATTCAAAAATGGTATTAAAAAATTACCATAGTAATCCATGATTTTGAATTAGAATTAATTGTTTTAATTGATACTGGTGCTGATTTAAATTGTATTAAAAAAGGTTTACTTCTTACTAAATATATAGTTTTTTTGAATTTCAATTTGATCCTTCTAGTTTTCAAAATGTTAATTGATACCGATGGACACCCAAGAGAGCCCAACCCACGGCTCATGCACCCAAGAGGGCCCAGCCCACGACTCACGGCCAGGTAAACTTAACCTACCCCCGTCCTAGGCCCTCAACTAGTCGCGGTTAAAGCCCAGCAACTTTAAGAGGTCAATGCTGGGCCAGAACCAATGGCATGCAAACACTTGTCAAGTAGGGACGTAGCCATATAAGCAGATAAAGATCCTGCAAAGTTATTGCACCCACGCATCAGCCATTTAATGAGGCCATTGTAGCATTAAATGTAGCAAAATCTCTCACCCCAGAGTATGCAAAATCACCATGAACGATGTTAATTACGCCATAAACTTTCGGCCAACAAGACAACTTGGAATGGACAAGGAAATGATGAGTAAATGATATAAGGAAGCCCTCGAGATACGTTAGAGGTTAAGTTTTCATTCATTTTGTCTCTCTCTCTCAAATTAATACACTCCCACCTAACTTGATTATTTTTATTTATTTATTTATTTTTGGTTACAATTTGATCCCTATATAAAATTACCAAAATAAATCAAAACCTTAAAAACCAAAATAAATCAAAACCTTAAAAACCAAAATAAATCTCTTATTTATTTTTTTTTGTTTTTTTACAATTTTCCTTACAACCCACCTTTCACTATCACTACTCACCAACAACTCCTTGTTACCCCTTGCCCCCTCATATACCACCCCATCATTAGGTATCCTTTCATTTTTTCGACCAGCCTCATTATTCTTCTCTTACTTCTTCATTTTTTAAAACCCTTAAATCTCTTTATCTCTTGTGGATGAATGACGCGTGAAAAAGGGATTCATAAAGTTAGGAGAAGATTAAGAAAGGTTGTGATGAAAGCAAGTTGAGGGTGGGGCTATTTGTGGTGGTGTAAGGGTTGAAAGGAGTTAATTGAAGTAGTAAGAGACTTAATAGGTTTTGGGTTTGGGAATGGGCTATGAAGTTGCAGTAGATGAAGGACTAAGGAGGAGAATCACTAGTTAGGAAGAGAGTAGGGGCTGGTGGTTAGAACTTAGAAGTAGCAAGACTGATGACAAATTAGGGAGCAAGGCAGAATTAGGGTTGAAAAATTAGATGTGTAGTGAGAAGTTAGAGATGAGAGTAAGAGGAATTGTGAGAAAGATAAATATAAGGAGAAAATTTTTTTTGCATGTAGAAGAAGAAATGTAATTAGAAAATGAGTGAAAAAATTTGTATTTTACTTTTGTGATATAAATAGAAGCTCCATTGATGAGGAATAAAATCTAGTACATGTTATATTTGTATCACAAATCAATAATAAATTTATATATAAGGAATGAATCTTTACCTTAGTGCATTTTTTATATTTAACATTTTTTTCATTAAATTTGAGTAAAAGTTGATTTTGATATCGTGCGTTTTAAAGGAGTATTTTGTAATTTTATCAAACCATCAGTCGATCGGGCAGTGTAATTTTTTCACAAATTTTTTGAAGGAGGTGGTCATTCAAGATGACAATCGGGCGGACGTCTAGTGTTTACAACTCCAATAGCTATGAACAATGAATTGATGAAAGCCACAAGTCATTATCAATTTGATGAAAGATTTAAAATATCCTAGATTTGATACTTATTTGGTAAAAATGTTAGAGCAGCAAAAGGCTCATCTTTAAATTTGATGAAATAAAAGGTACAACATTGGAGATGGTTATATATATATATAATATAGTAAATTATAAATATATTTATTGAGATTTACTTAAAATACAAATTACTTTATGTAATTTAAAAAAATTATAAATACCCATTTGTCAAAAAATTTTATGGCAAATTACATATACCCCCGAGGTTTAGCAAATGTTAGAGCAGCAAAAGGCTCATCTTTTCATCAAATTTAAATTTGATGAAATAAAAGGTACAACATTGGAGATGGTTATATATATATATATAATATAGTAAATTATAAATATATTTATTGAGATTTACTTAAAATACAAATTACTCTATGTAATTTAAAAAAATTATAAATACCCATTTGTCAAAAAATTTTATGGCAAATTACATATACCCCCGAGGTTTAGCAAAATTAGAGATACCCCTGAAGGTGCTATTTGCATAACAAATTAGGGGGCAAATTGTTATAAAAATATAAACTTTAGGGGGCAATTTGTTATGAAAATATAAATTTCAGGGGGTTATCTGTAATTTTCGAAATCTCAGGGGGTATCTATAATTTAGTTAAACCTCGAAGGAGGTATATATAATTTCCCAAAAATTTTATTTAATAGAATGAATTGAAAAAATAAAATTCTTAATTACTTTCCTATATAATTATAAAATTATCCGAATCATTAGTTGAAATAAAATTTTGACATCTTGATAATTTATTAATAAAAATAGTCATTTATTATGAAATTAGAGGTTGTTTGGAAAGTGCTAATTAAGGGTTTGTTTGGCACGTGCTGAACATGCTATTTTAATATATTATTTTATTTAGGACACAATTATTTTATTTGGGTCATATTACCTCTTATTTGAGTCACATTACCTTTTATTTGATTCACATCATTTTCTCTACCATATGATTTCAACTCCAGCTTACATTTCACATTTTTTTTCATAACAGGAAAAAAGTATACTAATCTAGCACTTTTCAAACAACTCATAATTATATTTTTTAACTTTTTGCGAAAAGATATGTAAAAAAATTAAAGAGATAATGTGACCAAAAAAATAAAAAAATCAAAAAGTGTACTAATATCCAACCTTCCAAACCACCTTTTAAAAATTTCAGGGACTGAAATGTAATTTCAGAAATTATATAGCCAATTTGTATTTGAAAAACTAGCCTATCACCCGTGCTATACACGGGATAATTATAGATATTTATATTTTTTTAAGATTTTTTTTAATATATAAATTATGTTTTTTAAGATTTTTTATAAAAATAATTTAACAATCTTATCACTAACCATAGTGTATGAGAGAAGTTGAAAAGGGTGTTGTAGTAACTATACACAGTTTGTATCTATAATTATTTGTTTGAGGGGATTTTAAATGCTAATCAAGGGATTTTGACCAAATCAATAAATGCAGACATGCGGAAAGACATGTGAATTGAAAAAAGTTACTAAATGCTGATAAGGGGATTTTGACCAAATTAATAAATGCTGTGTTTTTTTTTTTAATACAAAATTTAGAAAATTCAGATTGAAATTATTTAGAGCCATTGAACAAATTACAATCACATTTTTTCTTTTTGTGAGTTAACTTCAATCATATTAAAAAATCAAATTATAAACAAAAGGACATAACTTCAATTATACAAATCTCAATTTTTTTAATGCTATCTAATTAAAATGACATTTTTCTCATAATAAAAAAAAATTGAAAAAAATAACCATTGAAATAGTAAATAAAAAAGATTATTTAGAACCATTGAACAAACTACAATCACATTTTTCTTTTTTTGAGTGTTTATGTTTACCTAACTTCAATCATATTAAAAAATAAAAGGGTTAATTACACTAATAGTCCCTATAGTTTTGGACTTGTGTCACTTTGGTCCCTGACTTTTCAATTGTGACACATTTGACCCTGAATTTTGATTCTTGTTCCAAATAAGGACAGTTGAAAATATCATTAGATTTTTCAAGGGTAAAATCGTCAATTTGATAAAATATAAACTAATTTCACAAAAATAAATGTCAAAAAAATATTTTTAATTTTTTTAAAATTATTTTTATCCACCAATGATAAAATTATGTAAAATTAATAAAAATTACATGATTAATTTTTTTAAATTAATTTTACATAATGATCATCCAAACACATAATAAAAATTAATTTGGTAAAAATAAATAAATAAATGTCTAAAAGATTTATCAATTTTACATAATTTTATTTTTAGTAGGTAGAAATATTTTTTGAAAATTCAAAAATATTTGTTTGACATTTATTTTTGTCAAATTAATTTATATTTTTATCAAATTGACAATTTTACCCTTGAAAAATCTAATTATATATTTAATTGTCCTTATTTGGAACAAGATTCAAAATTCAGGGTCAAATGTGTCACAATTGAAAAGTCAGGAACTAAAGTGACACAAGTCTCAAACTATAGGGACTATTTGTGTAATTTGCCCAAAATAAAATTATAAACAAAAGGAGATAACTTCAATCGTACAAATCACAATTTTGTTAATGCTATCTAATCATCATCAATAATTAAAAAAACACAATAATTTATTTTTCAAAAAACATAGTGAGTTAAAAAGATCAATTACACTTTTTTTTTTTTGGTCAAGATACAATCTAATTATCATCAATAATTGGCACATTATGTGACCCTAATGAGTACAATCCATTTTGTTTTTCAAAAAATACAGTGAGTTAAAAATTAAATCACAAATTAAGTGAATTGATAGTTAAAAAAACACAATAATTTTTTTCAAAAAACACAGTGAGTTAAAAAAATCAATTATAATTTTTTTTTCAAAATACAATCTAATCATTATCAATAATTGGTACTTTAAAAATCAAATAAAAAAAAAATCAAATCAAATCACAAATATTTTTTTGCCATCTAACTACAATCATATTTTTTTCATAAATAATTGTAAAGAAAGACCATTAAAACAGTAAATAAAAGATTAAATCACATTAAAAAAAAAGAACCATTGAACAAACTACAATCATATCACATTTTTTCCATAATAAAAATAAATAAATAAATGAAAAAAAAATCATTGACTAACTACAATCACATTAAAAAAAAAAAATCATTGAACTAACAGCAATCATATTTTTTTCTTTATGAGTGTTTATATTTATCTAATTTCAATCATATTAAAAATAAAATTAAAATAGTAAATAAAAAGATTAAATAACATTAAAAAAAATCATTGAACTAACTACAACAATCATATTAAAAAAAAGAGCCATTGAACAAACTACAATCACATCAAATTACAATCACATTTTTTTCTTTGTGAGTGTTTATATTTATTTAATTTCAATCATATTACAAATAAAATTAAAATAGTACATAAAAAGATTAAATAATATTAAAAAAAAGCCATTGAATTAACTGCAACAATCATATTAAAAAAAAGAGCCGTTAAACAAACTACAATCAAATTATATTTTTTCCATAATAAAATAAATAAATAAATAAAAAGAACTATTAAACTAACTACAATCACATTAAACAAAATGAATCATTCAACTAATTATAATCACATTTTTCTCTTTGTGAGGGTTTATATTTATATAATTTCAATCATATTAAAAAATCAAATTATAATTTTTTATTCGCTAGACAAATCATAAATATTTTTATAAGCTATCTAATTACAATATTAAAACAGTAAACAAAAGGAAAAGTTAAGAAGGAGAAACAAAAAGAAGACTTACTGTTTGCATACATGGTCACTGAAGTTGAAAGTGTAGAAGTGAGAAGTCAAGTAAGAGAAAACAAAAAGGAGACTCATTGTTTGCAATAGGTATGTGAAAAGTTAAAAAGAGTGTGTGAATTGGAAAAGTTAAAAAGACTTGAAAGTATTTAATAAGTGTTAAGTTTTTTAAAAAAAAAATCAAAAAAATTAAGAAATTAAGATTCAGATATTAGAACTCCCACAAAACTTGTGGGTTAGATATAGATATAAATAAATAGATAGATATAGATATAAATATTTATATTTGTTTTTAATATACAAATTATTTATTTTAAAAAAGGTATTGTAATAATTGTGAGAGAAGTTAAAAAGTCTTCTGAATTTAGAGAAATTAATAAATGCAAAAATTAAATTTTTTTTAAAAAAATAAAAAATAAAAAAATTAAGATTGACATATTAAAATTCCTATAGATCTTGAGGGTTAAAAACTGCCTTCTACTTTCCCCTGTTTTTTTTTTCTTTTTTTTTTTTTTTTTTTTTTTTTCAATCCATACATTCTATCTGCTAGGTCGTCAAGATCTCTGCTGAAAGTTGGTCGTAAAAATCATCTCCATCTCCCATGGGTGGTTCATCGTCCCATTCTTGATCATTTTCTCCCATCACTGGTGATTCATGAGAGACGCAATGTTGGTAGTTTGGGTACTGACTTTCATCGATAAATGTCTCTTTGCTGAATGGATATCCTGGGATGGCTAAATTACAATGTATCTTCTGATGTCTATCTTCACAGACTAGATGTCCATAATTTCCATTATAGGCTAGGAGAGAGTTTTTAGCAAATTTTCTCCATTTATTGAGCTGGTCTTTGAGTGAAAATCTTCTGCATGGCCAGGGTCTCCTATTGAGAAGTCCTGGGTACCCCGGAAATGTGGAAGTTCCTCTGAGGTACATTTTGTGTTTAGCTGGATTGCACCATATTTCCTTCCACTCTGGTAGTTTGCTATCTATTAAAGCTTCCACATACGGATGATATCTCTATCTTTG